>JAAMXJ010000076.1:291628-417071 GCA_019693375.1 Asterochloris erici
CCCCCAAAGAATGAGCATGGCGCAGCATCTCATCATTGCAGGCAGTGACTCACCCGCATCTCCAGCACAGCCAGATCCCTGCGCGCAGATGACCCCTGCCCCACCAGCTGCTTTTGCAGGGCTCGGTATTCACGCGTGATGGGCAGCCCCTTGAACTGCTGCAGCAGCAGGCGGCGGTCCACGTCCGCCCAGCTCCACTGCGCGACTGCCTCGGGGTGTGCGTGCCTCACCTACAGGAGCACAGCCAAGGTGTGGCAGGATGCTCGTGAGAGGTCTGCAGCAGGCGGCAGGGCATGTCTGCCCAGGTGCGCTCCACCACTGCTGCAGGTCCTGCATGCTGCCCTTGCAAGAGCACGCGCAGGACATGGCATGGGCTGCTCCTGAAATGGCGGTCAAGAAACGGTGGTCAAACAAATTGATGTACAGTACCCTGGGTGAGCATGTTGCACCTGCAGGAGCGCAATCAGAAAAGCTGATCAAGAGGCATTGGTCACAGGTCGGCACAATACCGTGCGGCAAAGCACAAGAGCCGTGGTTTAAATGCCCCACTTATCTTGTGTCCCTGGTACACCTGTAGCTGCAGTGTCCCACCTTGCACTGCACCTCCTCCAGAATGAACAACTAGCAGCACACCATGGCTTGACAAGTGCCACTCGTGGTGTGTCCACATGGCTGAAGCTGCGATGCCCCACCTTGGGCTGGACCTCCTCCAGGATGCACAGCAGCACCTCAGGGCTGCCAGCCACTGCCTTCAGGGCTGCAAAGTAGAAGGTACGCGATGTCAGCAGGTAGGCCGCCGCTGCCTGCATCTGCACGGGCGCCTGAGCCAGGCTCTCGATGACGCGCTCCAGCTCCAGGGCGCCCACACGCTCCTTGTCGAACAGGAAGGTGTGCAGGGCTGAGCGCAGGAGCTCCTGCAAGGTGGGGGACCATTGGGCCAGCGGGGGCTGGCCTGTCAGCAGGCAGGCGTGCAGGGCTGAGCGCAGGAGCTCCTGTGCACCGGGGGTGGGGTCGCACACAGGGAGCGAGCCAAGGCAGAGCCTACGAGCTCCTGCAGGACACCTGACAACAGAGCCCAGCATGGCTGCAGTGACGTCCAGTGAGCCTGCAGGGGCTTGCCCATTGATCTGCACGCAACAGAGTGGAGCTGTGCGTAATGACTGCAGCCAGGCAAGCAGATGATCCTCACAGCTGAACACAAATATGATCGGCCAGGTCCCCGAACCTGGCAGGGAGCCATGCATGTGTAGGAGGCCTGTGTGCAGCAGCGCCGGAGAGCGTGCACCTGCTGAGCCATGACGCAGGCTCATCCCCCCCCAGGCGTGCTCGCTGCCCACCTTGTCATCAGTCCGTGAGGCTGCAGCCAGCTCAGAGGCAAAGGTCGGCAGCTGCGCAGCGGCCTTGCGGGCTGCTCCAACCTCTGCCGGCGTGAGCCCCCCGCTCTTGGTCAGGCTGCCCAGGCTGCGGCTCTTCCGCACCTTTGGCTGATGCATGTATATGTCTGTGACCTCTGGCAAGTGCTGCTTGGACTTGCGGCTCCGGCCCTCTGCAGCAGCACATGGATCTGACCTCCAAGCATCTGCCACTGCAGATGTCTATGGGCCTCTGCATGTGCTCCAGTGCTAGCCTGGGACGAGCTCTGACTGACTGCTAGGCTAGCAGTGGCAGCGCCTGACAGCCCTTCACAGGGCTGCAGGCTCATCGATGGGGTAAGCCCAGGGGGTGGACACAGCCGGTCCGTCTGGGACCAGCTGTGACATTTCTTTGGTCCACGCGAGCAGCCAGCTGACCTCTGTTGAGGGTGGCAGTGGAGTGCTGCGCAGCAGTGAGGTCTGCTTAAAGCTGAGGCGTGGCCCACAGACAGCAAACTGCTGAGGGCAGCAATGGCAGCCCCTCTATTTGCGGCACACACGCTGCACGCTCACCTCCATTGAGGGTGGCACTTGAGTGCTGGGCAGCAGTCAGGTGTGCATCCAATCCAGGGGTGGCTGCAGCCCCTCCAGGCTTGCGCAGGTAGGGGCTGCCGCCCTTGCCAGGCTGGCTGCCAGGTTGGGGCTCTGGTGCACTGGCATGCACTGCCTGGTGGGAGCTGCACGCCCCCATGATGGAGGGCAAAAAGGTGGTCACTGGGGGGCTGGAGGGCAGAGATCTCGTCTGCAGGGGCACTGGCTGCAGGCACGCTGACAGCAGACTGGGCTGGCGCCCCACAAAGCCGAGCAGCTGCGCCTGCATGGCAGGCATGGGTGCCCTGCTGAGCGACAGCTGGGAAACGCCACCTGTGTCCTTGCGGGCCCTGTGGTGTGTGCCAGGTGCAAGGCTGGTCGGCAAAACTTATGCCAGGAGCTGCCGGGACTGCAGGCATGTGTGCATACGCATTAGGGATCCATGCAGACCAGAGGTGAGGTGCTCGGGTGCTGCTGTGTCACCTTGAGATGTGAGTTCAATCTCCCGGACCCTTCAGGTGAGAGGCCACTGGGCAGGTCCTGCACATGCGTGAAGATGGGGTCAGCATAAAGACACAGTCTCAGCTTGTTCACATGTCCTATTTACCTGTGCTCTGCCAGAGGTGTCTATGCCCTCCATGGACCTTGCATGCAGGCAGTCCTGCAGTGACGGCCTGATTGTTGGAGCCGGCAGTTTCTGCACTGCAAACAGTTTCCATTTCCATTGTCGCCCATTGCATCACTTGCAATCACTTGAAAGATACCCAGCGTCCATCGGACACTGCAGATGCAGGTCAATCAGGCACAGACCTCCCAGCCTGCACCAGCTGCAGCAGCTGCCACCAGCAGCTCAGAGCCAGTCACAGGCAAGTGCTCGTGCTGGCTGGCATCAGTAAGGCTACCTCTGCTTCTGAAGCCCCTGTCCTGACCTGCAGAGGTGCTTACGCTGAGATTGGCGCCCAGACGAAAGAAAAAGGTGAGCAAGGCAGGGATGCAACAAGCTGGAGATGCAACAGCTGCAGATGCATGTGTCCTGTTGTTGTGTTCTGAGGGAGTCCGAGCTGCTGCAGGCCGTCAGGTGGACAGATGATACCGTAGATAATGAAAACATGAACAAGAAGAAGTCCAAGAGTGAGCACACTGGTCTCGATGTGATGCTTCATCCTGGCATAGGACAGCATCTGCCTGTGTCATGCCTTGCTCACTGAGTGCAAGTCTTGGAAGCACTCAGCAATCATGCTCAGATGCAAATTAATTCCCCTGCAGAGTGCTGCATCTTCCACAAGCAGCGACCATTTGGGGAGTGGAGCGATGATGACAGCGACTGCGAGGACTGCTGCAGGCAAGATGGGGACCACAGCGATGGCACCGATGACTGCGGCGCAAACTGTATGTAGCCCTTCGCGGCAGCGCTCGAGAAATGAATGAATGGACGCCCTTTTTGTGGTAGCGACGCTCAGCCCGTGCCTAGCCCTTGGTAGGGCTGCTGCAGGTCCAGACCAGCTTGCTCCCTTGAGCAGCATGAGTGCCCCTGCCCCTGCACACCACCACCCTCCCTAAGTATCCTCCAAGGCCCATTTCGTCAGATTTCATGTTTTGGGAAAAGAAATTGTACACTACACTCGTTTCATCGCTTAGGAAGGGGGGCAGCGGGGAAACAAGCACACAGCTGGCATGCTAATACTTCAACAAAGGGTAGACTTTGACCTCAGCTGTAGGCAATGGGGAGCTCTCTGTCCAGTATGAAAATTTGTTGCCAGTGTTTCGCCAATGGCCCAACCTATGCCACAACTTGAGGGCCCTCATCAAGGCTCGGAGGTGGTTCTACTCAGCATCAGAGGCAAGCTGGAGTGCAATGCTTGGCCCCAGGACACCAGGAAGCCCTGCCCACTGAGTGGGACGAGCAGTCTAAGTAAGACTGATGTACTTTTTGCAGTGCTGAGCCATATGCATGGGGCGCATCCAGTTTGGACCCTAGGCAAGAGCGGCCAGGCCTATGCCTGCAGACGAGTCATCAAGAAAGCCTTCCACTGTTGCCAGTGCAGAGTTGCCAGTGCAGAGTCACTGTATAGCATATGCTGACCTGCCTACACCATCTTCTTGTGCTGCTCTTGGACACAGGACCCTCCTGAGTGTTATTGGCGTGTTTTTCGTTCCTGCTCCTGCTGGCGCAGGGTGCCAGAGTGCCTGCCAGCGCAGTCTTTTGCTCCATCTCTCTGTCTGCAGTGCAATCTGCAGCTGTCATGCTAGTCAATGAAGCTACCTGGCAGTGCTCATGAGCCCTTGAAGTGCATGCAAGTGTCATCTGCAAAGCACATGCCTAGGTGGAGAGGCAGTTCCAGCGTCCTCAGGTGCTTAGCCAGGCATAGATGCATGGAACAAGAACTAGATTCACCAACAGCAGCACCAACTTCCAGCGAAGTTTTCGTGGTTGGGTGCAGCAAGTGTACCCCTCACAGCCACACCTGAAAACCCTGAGCAGGGCACACAGAGAGTTCAGACACACTATTGCTTCTACCTGTCCACAGCAGCCTGCATTATTGCCAGCAGCTCATAGCTGGCTCATTGTCCTTATCATTTTGCCCAGTTGCTGGCAACCCCCTACACCCCCCTCCCCCAGGAGCCAGAAAGCACAGCGAGGATCTCCTGTCCAACAGAACATGCAGTGCAGAGGGAGGTAGAGCAGTGGCGGCCTGGCCTTCATGCCAACGTTGCCCTGCAAGAGCAGGGCAACTGTCTGGTACTCACACGTGTGATTGTACACTACAATCCTGTGAAACTGAATCTCATGTGCTTCCTGGCATAGACAGCTATCGATCTGCCCAATCGGGCCACGGAGTAGGACAGAGTCTTGCTTTGACAGTTGGGCAGGGAAGGCTGATTTGAGATTTTCAATTCAACACTTCTCAGTCGTAGATGTCAGCGATGCCCAAGTAGGACACCATCAACTTCAACTGGTTGATGAAGTCCACGCCTGTGGCATACTCTGTGAGCAGCCCCACTCCAAAACCAAACATGACCCAGCGGCCATTTGTGATCTCGTTCTTTGGAGTCCACCCAAACACCCTGCATGTGAGAGTGAGGCCGGTGGCAAGGCCACAGACATCCAGCACAGGAGGAGACTCTGCCAGGCAGCATGCAGTTTTGCATGCCAGCAGATGTCGACGGCCCAGACAATCAGGCATTATAGGATACGGAGATTACAGGGACAGCTGGATGCTGCATGCTGCGAATAGGCTGTGCAGAGAATGTCATCAGGCAGCAAAGAGGTGGTCTCCACCGTGCACAGCTGCTCGGCAGCAAACCACCCTGCATGCAGCAGCAGTGCAGCCTCGCTTACTGGGCCTTCACAGCATCCTGTTTGCTGGACTGACTCCTGAAGAACTCACGCATCTTCTTGGCCTGCTCTCGCTGAAACTGTACTGTCACACCCTGAGTTGGCCTGCAGCAGGAGCCAATGGAGGTAGTAAGCACAACAGCACTGCCCAGCGCTAAGATGGCCTGAGCAGTGTGAGGTGGGCCTGGAGAGCGCTGCGGCAGCAGCAGGCTGCATTTACTAAATGGTCACCACACTGCAGGCCTTGCAGCGCTGCAAGCACAAGGTGGTCTGTGCCAAACACAGACCGCAGCAGAGCTTTAGCTGAAACAGGGATAGACTCACTTTGCTGGGGCGGCTGTGGCAGCGCCATTGCTCGCACTCCGATCCTGCTTGGGGGCAGGCCGCTCAGGCTTCTGCTGCAGAGAAGGCTGGGACTCTGCAGCTACGCAAGCATGCCGCCGCCTGCTGCTTTGCTGCGCCAGGCATGGCCTCTGCATCAAGGCCCAGAGCCTCAGAGAAATTGTGCATGCCAGCCTCAGCAGCTGCATTGCTTGGTACATTGAGCAGCAGCCCAGGGATTTGGCAAAAACTGTAACGAGAGACCACAATCTCTTACAACAGCAGCACAAGCTACCTGCTGAGGGACTGATGTGGCGTGCAATGAGGATCCTGCAGAATGAGGAGGTGCCTGAGTGCGACACACTTTTCAGTTTCAGCCCTGACTTTGGCCTCCTCATGCGTGCTGCAGGTTTACCTGGCAAAAGCTGTGGTCCAGCAGACAAAATCATGTCGTTGTGGCTGTCTGCAACCCAAAGTGCCTCCTGCACTTGCTGCAAGGGGTGTGATGCAGGCACGGCAGGATTGGCTCCAGTCAAACCTGAAGCCGTTGACCTGTCTTGGATTTAGCAAAGTGTTCACGAGTCGAGCCTCCTGTCGACTTGCCAAAGGCTGCCATCTCACCAGGAAAGGAAGGGCTCTTTCAAAAAGCTCAGTTACAGAGGCACGGACGTTGGCATCCTGTATGAACAATGCAGTCAGTAGTGAGGTGGAATGGAGTGTTCTGTGGAACTGTATAGCTGCTGCATGCGCGGCGCTGATCTCATGGGAACTGTGGACTCTGACAAGGCCTCACTGGATGAATAGGCATCTTCCTGCGGTCAGAGAAGGCAGCCTGCTGCTCGGCGTGGCTCCTGTCTTTGGACGGGGCCAGATGCACAGGTAGAGACGCTGTGGCATCCCCTGGCCCCACGCTTGACGGTGCACAGAGACTCACCTGGGGGCGGTTCTGCAGGGCTTTCACCCGCTGGGCAGATCAGCTGGGGCCCGTCTACAGATTCAGGATCATGTGGATCTCGGTAACTATGCACTTCATGCCGCACTCTGGGTCTCCTGTGCCAAGTGCAAACAGTCTCACGGCGCCAACTCAGTGCTTCTGTAAGAGGTCCCAAGCATGAAGCTGCCTGCTCCTGCAGTTCATTGGCCTCTCAGATCCTGCCCTGGCGACAGAGATCATGCACCGCACAGATCTGCTGGACAAAAATGCAAAGGCGCTGCAGAAGGTGGATCTGGTGAGCACTGTCCTGCCTGAAGGCACGTTGCTGCAAGTCATGAATCCCTTCTGCATGACAGCAGCTCTCCAAGGGGCCAACAGGCAACAGTTGCTCTGTCAAGGGACCACCACCTCAAGGACTGTGTCACGCTGCAGCATCCCACCTCGTGCCTGCCCATCCGGGGGGCACTGTCAGCTAAAAGCTGCCAGGCACACAGGAAGGTCCTGCGGGGGCCTCTGCAGCTGCTCAGCCCCACTAGTCTGCACTGGAGTGACTCCCCTGTCACCTGCTGCGCTCAGCAGTGACTGACAACCCTTCTGCTGGTGCCTGTACAGTTGCTCAGCCCTGGCGGTCGCTCCAAGAGCCTGATCTCACGCACCACGACTGATGAGATGTTCAAACTTGTGCGCAAGGGCATTGCGCCGGCCTTTGCACCCATGCAGATCAAGTGAGGCCCAGCTCGTGCTGACCCATGCAGATCGCAAGCTACCCTGCCCTGCATGCTGCTTGCGCATGGTCTGTACATGTTCCTTTCATCGTGCCCAAAGGGGCAATCTAAGCCTTGTCGAGAGTGTAGGCAGCGCTCAGCATAGCAGCACCATGTCTTGGGCTCACCTTTTCAGCAGCTGCCCCCTGCAAGCAGCATGGCAGCAGTTGTTACTTGCAGCGTGCACTGCAGGCTTTGCAGGTCCCCACGTTGACAGCAGAGTGGGGCAAGCAGCTCTGTTATCGGTGCTGTTTGCACTGGTGCCTGAAGACCGCCGCTGTGCAGCCTGGTCCTGCTTCAGTCTGGCAGTGACCTCATGCACTGGGCATGTGGTGGATGGCGGGTAGTGTGCCTTGCTGCTTCGCCACAGCCTGCTCCATGCTCACTGCTTCAGGCAGGCAACAGCCTTCTCGCCACTGCAGGCGGGGCTTTGGGCATGTGGTGGACGGTGGCGAGCGCCTTGTGAGCCTGCTGAAGAAGGCTGGACCCGAGGCTGTTGTGGACATCAACCAGGCCCTGCTGTGCCACTCCCTGGACGTCATTGGCCAGGTGGGGGAGAGAGTGCTGCCAGCAACTGTCACATGTGCTGGGGCCTGCAACTCTTGGCGGCTGCCCAGCGTGGCAGCTGCCCGTCAGGTCTCAGGGCAGAGGCTCTGTTTCCGCTGCAGTGACTCTGATTGCAGGCGCCTGTAGGCAGCTGACCTGGGGGCAACATGCTGCCGCAGCATGCAAGATTCAACTACTGCTGCAGGTGGGCTTTGACCGTGACATGAAGGGCTTGGAAGCCTTTGGCAGTGCCGCCAAGGGCCACAGCAGCATCCTGCTGGCAGCACAGGTCAGCAAAATTCTCATGTTGTGTTCAAGCTGAGGACTTGCAGGTCTGGATTGTGTGTGCCAGGTTGCAAGTGTGTCAGGAAGTACGGTCACCAGCCAAGTGCAGCGTCCCCTGCTGCCTGGACCCGCACTCAGGCATTGCCTTGACTGGAGCGGCAGACCTGGCAGGTTATAGGGCCGGCTGCATGATCATCGTAGCCTGACCTCAAGCTGTCACAGCTGGCGGTGTCTTAGCATGCCTGGGTGTCAGCTTGAGCTGCCCCAGATCATCTTCTTCACCAAAGCTGCTTTGCAGTCTGTTTTCAAAGACAATATACGCTGCCTTGCAGTCTGGCATCTATGAAAGCCTCCCCTGGCTGCTTTGCACACTGCTTTATCTCAAGGGTGACACCCGTCTGTGATGCAGGGTTTGGAGGAGCTGGACAACCAATACAATGGAGTGTTCAGGCAGCTGCAGATCTGGCGTCCAGTGAGTAGTGTGCATCCGCCACTGGGGCCTGCACTTCAGCCACTCAGTCCCGCAGCACTCGCGCCCCAGCATGGTCAAGGCAGTGCACTGCGAATGTCCGCATGTGGAGCACTGATGGTGGCCTGCAGATGGTGCATGCAACCCCCATTGTGCAAGGCAGCGCCTACCTGCTTTGTAGTCACAGTGATCCCATTACACTTGATGCACATCCCTCGGGCATTGCTGCTGGTGCGGACATGGTGCATGCAGCCCCAGCGCACCGCGCAGGCAGTACCCACCTCAGTCTAGACAGACATTGCAATCTCTCTGCTGAGCTGCACTGTGATGTGACTCGCTCTGCGTCAGCTGCATGGGGCCACTGGTGTCACTGGCAGCCATAGGTGCTTGCAGTACCTACACCTCTGGGCAGATTGCTGCCATGCAAGTGCTACTGGCTGCCTGAAGTCTGTTGTGAAGCCTCTGTATGCTTCAGGATGTCAGCAATGGCAAGTGGCCCATGGCAACCTGCCTGCCGCATGTGGTGCATCTCATGCCTCCCGTGCCCATCCCTGCATACCAGAGGACGTCAGGGTGGGCAGCAAGCAGCTCTCAGCAAGGGTACCCAAGACCTGCTTTTGCCCCTCTGCCTGCGCAGGGTGTCAAGGAGTGTGGCATGCGCGTTGTATCTTGCCACTGACAGTGCCCTCCGGTGCTTGCTGGAGAGTGTCAGACAGCTTCCCAGGTGCATCTGTTGGCCCAGAGCTGCAGGTGCTTTAACCTGTTGTCGAGGCCTCGTGTGCCCCTGGTCATTGCAGGACGTCAGAGAAGGAAAGCGGCGGATGGCAAAATTCCAGGCCATGATTATGGACCTCCTGAGGGACGTGCAGAAGCGGCCCCCGCCGGAGCACACCATTGCTGCGCACCTGCTGCGCATTCGTGATCCCAACACAGGTCATGCTCCTGCCTCACTACGCTTACTCTGCGGTGCTTGCGAAGACTCAGTCAAAGGCAAATGTGAGACACGTTGAGCAGTGCCAGGTGGTTCAGCGGCTGCACCTGTAGTCACATTGTCCGGCCAGCTGGCCTGCTGTGGGGCAGCAGACCCGCCTGTCCTTCTTGACACTGTGTGGGGCCGCGCCGAACTTGACACCTGTGATAACAAACCAGCTTCCAGCCCCCAGCTGAGCGTCCCTGGGCGGCAGGGCAGGACATTGCTGCATGTCAGGTCCAAGGACAGCATGCAGCACACCAGGCTGCCCAGACTGGACGCCTGCGGTTCCACCAGACGCCAGCCTGCGTCACAGCAGGAGAGTCTGCTGCCTGCAGGGCTGCCCCTGGATGAGATGACCCTTCAGGCCGAGATCGGCCTGCTCTTCATGGCCGGCTTCGAGAGCAGCGGTGAGTTGGGGCCTTGATGGACGTCCCCTGGAATGGCAGCGTTCTGGCTGAGGCGGAGGAGCCCGCCTGATTGTCGTCCCGCGGTTTGCAGTGCCCACCTGCGGGTCCTGCTGTGACTGTGCAACCACCTGTCAGCCTGCTGGTGCCCTGCTGCCTCTAGCTTGGGGTGGCCCACTGGCACGTGCCGGCTGAGGCTCCCCTGCAAGTGCTGCTGCGCCCTCTTGTGACCTGGTGCCGGCTGCCACCGCAGGAAGCTCTGGCTCCTGCTTTGCATCCAGCTTCGACCAGCTTCAGATGCTGCTCCGTCCAGCTTCCAGTGTTCCCTCTTGCCGGTGCAGGCAATGCTGGCTCCCGATGTGCATGGTGAAGCCTGTCCCCTCCGGCCGCTGCAGGCCAGGTCAGTCCCCGATCTCTTGTTGCCACAGCCTGTCTCTGCATGGCCCCCCCTGCCGGTGCAGGCAACGCAAGCTCCTGGCTCATGTTCCAGGTCTCCCAGCACCCCAATGTGGCAGCCAAGGTCCGTCAAGAGCTGGCAGACTTGGGGCTGCTGGCCACCCCTGGGCAGCCCCAGCCACGGCGGCTAGAATGGGCAGACCTGGCCCAGCTGCAGTATCTCAACTGCTGCATCAAGGTCAGTCATGCTGCACATCGCTTCACCCTGCTCAGTGCCCAAACAGACCGCTGTCCCATTGCAGCTGTGCTGGGCTGATTCTGCTCATCATACCCAGTGCAGCACACAGAGTGGATGCTGTCTCCCTGTCAGAGACAGTCTTTCACACCCCATGAAGCCCAAGGCTGCCCTGCAGGAGTCTATGCGCATGTTCCCTGTGGTGGGCACAGGTACGACGCGTACCAACCCCAAGCAAGATGTCGTCCTAGGAAATGGCAAGCTGCACGTGCCCCGCGGGTCCATCGTGTGGATTGGGCAGCACGCGCTCATGAATTGTCAGGCCAATTGGAGCAACCCGGACAAGTTCATCCCAGAGCGCTGGGCGCAGGTGCGCATGACGGGAGCCCTGCAGGCACATCCCCTGCCAGGGCGACAGGGGCATGAGTTGAGAGGCATTGGCGGGTGCAGCACACTGTCACTTGCTTGAGAAGGGGCTCTTCCAGGAAGGAGGATAGGGCCGCCGGCTCCATACAAGTTGCTTGATGCCTCCTTTCCTGGAGGGCCTCACTGCAGTGTGTGTGTGGCAGACTTGCATAGAGGCACCACCTCGGTGAGACTCTGGCAGCCTGGCTGGCCGAAGCTGCTGAGGTGCAGTGCAGAGCAGCTGTTGTGCCCCCTGCTACACTGCAGCAATTGCGCGAAACGAAACCGGAAGTGATGGCTGTCAAGCGCGCCGCGCAGCAGAATGCTCAATGTGTGGTGCTGGTGATACCGCTCAACTCCTGCAAGCAGCCCCTGGTCTGAGACACTGCCACGCAGGCTGAATCACATTACACTGATGGCAGCAGCAGGGCCAACAGTACCTTGTACATGCCCTCTGGTACACAGTGCTCTCCCTGCTTCATCTGAGCTGCCTGCGTGGTTCACAGGTCCGCTCAGTCCTGACTGTGCCAGCGGGCCATGCAGGCTGGCAGAAAAGATCAATTCAATTGCAGCAAGTAGGGCGCAGGCCCCAAGCTTGATTGCCATCCCCGGCTTCCATGCTGCTGCTCTGCTCACAGGCACAGACAGGGTTGGTAATGTGAGGACGGGCCCACACGGGGCTGAGGTCAAAGCACCACAGTGACACTGAGCACGCCTGTGCCCTGCCTTACAGGCAGGTGCAGAGTACGCTGATGGCAAGGATGGCCTCAGTGAGTCAGATGCTGCTGATGAGCTTGACCACACGGGGTCCCACCTCCACAGGCGGCCCAAGAAGTACTGGCCCTTCAGTGAAGGGCCCAGGTTCGTGCCAGCTGGACGCATTGCTTGTGGCCCTTTTGCATGGCCCTTGAGGGGTGCACCTGCGCTGGCAATCTTACTTTGGCACGGCCACATGCATCAGGCTGCTTCCCAGAGCAGAGCGTCCTGCGCCACAGTTTGCAAGCTCAGACAGCTTTGCTCAAGTATGGATGGTCACCAAATTTATCATCTAACAAGAGCTGTGCTGTGCTCTCCTGCAGAACCTGTGTAGGCCAGTCCTTAGGCAAAATGAATGTGATGGCGACAGCTGCCATTCTGTTCTCCCACTTCACCTTTAGCCTAGCGGAGGAGGTGGGAGCCCAAGTTCAGACTCTGTCCTGCCCCTTGTAGTGGCAGATTGTGCTGCCTGAAGAACATACGCGAGCTGCCTGCCATGCTTGCTGTGGACTGTGCTCTAGCACTCTGCCTTGCCTGCAACCACATCTTCCCCGCCTTGCTGCTTGTGGGTTGCATTTGACGCTGCATGTGCACCACGGTTGAGCAGTCTGCTCTGCTGCAGATGGGCGGCACCGAGGGAGTGCTTCGCAGTGAGAAGGTCGCATCAACAACCCGGCCAGGGGAGGGCATTAAGGTCCATGCCACGCCTCTACAACAAACCCCCACTTCACAGAGTTGACCAATGTGCGGGTCCTCCAAATGCACCTCGGTCTGAATGCTTGAACTCTGTTCAGATGGACTGTCAGTGTCGCTGCTTTCCATGTTGATAACTAAACAATTTCTTTGGTTCCCATGTCTACTTTGCTCAATTCATCAGCCATATGATTGCTCACTGTTGATCATCAGTTAGCAAAAACACGTGCAAACGTCGGACATAGGCAACTCAAAAGTGTACAAGAAGGGGTACTGCACAAGCGGGAACGCAGGGCTGCTCAATGCATCACTGCAGAGTTCCCCCGACCTTCTTCAGCAAATGAGATGATGGCGCCACTGACCCTGGTGAGGTTTCTCCAGGGCTTGGAGATGGCATCCGCTGATATCAGAACGTCCCCTGTGTCGACCCCTAGCACAGCTCCCTCCCGTATGAAGTAAGGGACTGGCAGGTGGCCTCCAATGCTGCAGCCCCCGCTTTCTGTCACATACTGTGTGATTTCCTGAATGCTCTTGCCGCCGTCAAGGCTGTGCAGCACGTGACCACCAATGCCTGCAGGACACATAAGCAGTGCGAGCAGCACCAGCCAAGCAGGTGCAGCACTGGTGAGGAGCACCCCTCGGGTGCGGCTCAAGTTGCTCTGTCAGGGGGCTGCTTGCTGCCTTGTTTGTATGGCTCAGCTGCACCCACCAGGGGCATTGTTGGCGGCAGTGATCAGGAGCTCCCCTTGCCGCCAGGGGTTGAGCGCCAGGCCCAGGATGTAGGGGATGCCCTGCTTCCCTGCAGCCGGGGAGCCGTCGCTGCCCCGCAGCAGGCGACGCCAGGACTGCCCCTGATCTTCAGTCACAAAGAAGCCACCCTGGTGCTCGACCGTCTCCCCTGCTGTGCAGTACCATCTGCAAGGCCACCAGTCCATCAGCCAAACAGGACCTGGAGGCACCCAGGGTGAGGCTGGATAGGCGTGCACAGCATGCCTGCAGGCCCTGCAGAGACCCTGCAGTTATAACAGTCTGTGCCTTGTTTGCTGCCTCAGGGCCTCCATCTTGGTGAGTTGGTCTGCATGGCCAAGGCTCTCAGCGCGCCTGGCGCAGGCACAGCAGCTGGCTGCGCCTGCGTGCAGCATGGACCTGCCTGTGCAAACAAGCTTTACCAACCTGCAGTGCTCACAGGCTTCCAAATGCAATCCATGCCCATCCCTCACAGGCTGCTGCTGCTGGCATCTGCGTAGAGCACCAGACCACTGGCGAAGTCCCAGCGCACCTCACCTGCCATGGTTATATCAATCTGGCTGCATCTGGTGCCCTTACAAACCCCCACACTCCAGCTGCTGCTGCTGCTGCTGCTGCCCCTGGACTGTGCAAATCATTGAGCTGGCTGTGCGGTGAAGGCAGCGCCCCAAAGCAATGCTGGAATGCGCTTGCTGCACGACCTAGCGACAGCGCTGCACGTGGTCAAGCAGCCTCTGGTCATCATGCAGGCAGCGGGCACCTGCTGTGATGAAGGGGCTCCGGCTGACTTGGCCACGTCTGCTGAGCGCTTGTACTGGCGTGCACAAGGTGCATGCATTGGCAACTCACTGCACCGGCAGCGCCCACCTGCACTGGTGTCACAGGATTCTGGCCACAACTGATGCGCATCCCTCAGGTGCTGCTGCTGGCCTGCCCAGAGTGCACCCAGCAGTTTGCCAAAGGGGCAGCACCCACCTGCTGGGGTCAAAGGGGTCTGGCCGCACTTGATGCACGTCCTTCATGCGCTGCTGCTGGCCGTCGTCCGTGTGCAGCACGTTGCGCTCCTGCCAAGCGCCAGCCTCCGGGACGTAAGCCAGCAGGCCGCCCACCTCGATGCCCACCATCATGAGAGGGGCGCCGCCTGGGTCATGCATGTCCTGTGCAAAGTCAAAGCTCATGACATGGGGCTCTCGGGGAACTGCTGGGTAGCTCCTGCAGGCAGTCAGCTCAGTTGCTCAGACAAGGTGACAGTCGCTGACAAGCTCTGCAGCCCGATCACCGCCTGTGAGAGCAGCATGAGGGGCTGTCAGCAGCAGACCACACACTCATAAGAACGCTTGCGCTGCAGGTAGGTTGCTGTGCAGCCTTGTTGGCCTCCTGCAGCTACAGCAACAGTGCAGCAGCACCCTAACCCAGGTGGCTCAACCATCTCCACTGCACCCTGGCGGGGCTTGTCAGCAACAGACTGCATCGCCAAATGCGGCATCGCTGCACGCTCGACATGCTGTCAAGGTTGCACAGGCTGCTGGATATACCCATCTGGTTCTTTCACATTGACAGGCAGTGGAGCGACTTCTGGCCTCACCAGGAGCTTCTGCTCTCAAAGTGACGGAAGGAGTTGTTGTCTTGCCAGGTGGCCCCGTCATCTGTGCTACACAGGACGTCAGCAGGCTCGACGCCAGCCAGGAGGCTGCCAGATTTGTCAAAAGCGCAGGACTTGGCATTCCCCTCCCAAATGCGCTGTGGCTTGGAGGGATCCATTTCAAGGTCTTCCAGCCAGAGACCTGGCTGCTGGTGTCGCTGAGCACTCTCCTCAGTGGCCCAGTCTAGCATGAAGTGTGCACGAGTAAGGTGTGGGCAGGCAGCAATGGCCTTCTGCTGGCGCACAGCAACCTGCGTGACCACCTGGTCTGGCAGGTGTCTTTTCACAGTGTGTGCATCAGCAATGGAGATCTGGTGCCAGCCTTGGGTGGTCCCGCAATAGAGCATTGTCATTGTGCAAGGATCAGGTCGAGGAGCTCAACCAAGTATTCTGTATGCTGCTTGAGCAGACCCCGACTGCAAGATTGCTCGGCACTGAAGCCGTGCATGTCGATCGCGTGGTTGACCTGAGCAAGAATTCTTTGAAGGCTGAGTCTACAGTTACATTGCATGTTTTGAAATGATGACAAGCTCAGCATGTTGTGTGCCACCTTTAACAATCTAATTCTGGAGACCCTGCAGGAAGGAACAAGCAATCATGACTAAGTGAGCAAGGGCCACAGCGCAGTCCTGCCAAACCCTTGCAACTGTCAATCCCAATGACCAGCCTCGAGAAAGCTATTGAACGCATCACAAGCCTGTCAAGGGTGGCATCCTGGATGACAGATATGCTGTGGATTGCTGCAGTTGGCTGTGCCAGAGCCCCGTACATGCGCCAATTCAACTGCCCACAGCACCTTGACGAGTGGAAACTGACAGTCAAGCCCACCTCCTTGATGATATCATAGGGGATGGCTGTGATAGTCTGCATCTTGATGTTCTCCAGTGTGAACCCTGGGCGCGGCTGTGCCACCTCACGCTTGCGAGTCACAGGCTTCTCTGCAGCAGCAGCACACCTGTGACAGCAGATCTGGTTGAGGCTCTTCTGCATTGGTGTGAGCAGATCAGATCACTTTTCGGGTCACAAGGTTCTTCCCTGCAACAGCAGGGCACCACGGCGTGCTGCAACCAGGGGCTGCTGCTTGGGCAGGCGGAACACCTCTGGACCCCCCCACATGTCGGGACAGGCAGGCTGGATCTGGCCGCAAGTCCACGACCCACTGCAGCAGTCAGGACAGTGCCACGCACACACAGGGCAACTGCAGGCAGTGCCTGTATGCTCCATGTAGGGACAATCTGGCAATGCATGCCGAAAGGGAGAGATGAGGGGGACATGAATTTATGCTGAGGAGCTGCACAGCCATGCAACCCTGTCACCCTATCTGCTGATCAGCAGTTGGTGCTCCTCGTGACAGTGATATCAAGCCACCCATGCCAGGCAGCGGGAGGCGATTCAACTTCCATCACCCTTGGCCAAAGACATTCCTTGTCACTGCAGTGCCTGGTACTGGCAGCTGCAAGGGCCACAGACATGAGAACCCGGCCAGAACACATCTCCTGCAGCCCTGGCATATTTGCTCCTCTTGGCAGTGCTTGCTAAAAGCTGCAGGCCAGCATCTGCCCCTGTGAAAAGGCAGCCACAGGCACGAGCACAACCCCCAGCACCCAGCTCCCCTTTCAACTGACAGGCACTGCCCCTGTGCCGCCAAGCCCACAGTCCTCTAGCACCATAAGAACTCTACCCCACGCAAGCCAAACAATACCAGTCCGTAAAGGACCTGGTCACCAAGATGACGAGGGGCACCCCTCTGCATGGCAGCCAGCAGGTTGCCTCCAGACAGGGTGCCAGCCCCACGCTCACCTCCTGCGGCCTTGGCCTGCTGCTTGTACTCATCATTGGACTTCTGGCGCTTCAGGAACTCCTCTCGGCAGCGGGAGGGGCGCACATGCTCCACGCGCACGTGGATGCGCTTGGGGATGATCCTGTGACCAACCTGCAGGCACTCACAAGGCGCTTCAGCGTTGCTGCCTTGTCCAAAGCCCGCCTTGGCAGCTGGCCGCTATGTTCCCCATCTGGCCGAGCCTAGAGGGCTTCCTGTGTCTGCAGGCACAGCTGAGGCCTCAGCTGCCTGCCCGGAGACCTGACCAGCCCATGCTGATGTGCAAGAGCCGGGGGCACGCCCCGGCACTGCTGCCTGCATCAGCGCCCCGGCCCCTGGAGCAGCGAATCGGTGTACGGGCAGGCCCCACCTGGCAGCTGGCACAGACAGTGTAAGCACACAGGCTGCTGTGCTTCGCTCAGCCTGTGCTGCTGCATGATCGAATCCTGCTGCCAGCCCGCTCATGGGCCTCCAGTAAGCCACAGGAGCTGTTGCCTGGCAGATGCTGGCGGTCAATGCACATAGGAGAGTGGCCTCCCGGTGCCCTCAAGGCAGTCACTGTCTGGTGAGAGCTGGCCTGTAAGCAAGATTCTGACAGGCCAGAAGCGCCCCTCCTTCATTAGGAGCTGTAAGAGCGGTGCACCTGCTTGTTGACCTCCACGCCGATGGCCCGCTTCGTCACGTTCCACACGCGACCAGTGCGGCCATGGTAAACCTTGTGGGGCATGCCCTGCAGGAGGGCAGGCGGCCATGAGTGAGTCGCTTGCACGTGAGTGCTGCAACGCATGTCAGTGTGCTGCACTGTCCAACGCCGACGACCAGGTCGTTTTGTTCAGAGCATTCCACAGCCTGTGGCCCTTCTGCAACAGCAGGCTGCAGCGCTCCTACTGGAGCAGAGGCAGGTGCAGCATGCTTGGCCTTCATCCTGCCATGCTGCACAGCAAGGCTGGCCGCACCAAAGCGCCTCAAGGTGCCCACTGCCTTGGGCAGCAGAGCCAAGCTGCGCCTGGGTGTCACGCATGGAAACTCCACTTTAAGTGCTCCACATGCTGGCCTCCCTGGCATTAGCGCTGAGCACTCACCTTCTGCACTGCGGAATTGACCTTGATGTCCACATAGTCACCCAGCTTGTAGGTGGTCAGGTAGGTGGACAGAGGAATGTAACCCTTCTGCCTGAACCCGCGGGAGAAAGAGTCGCGGGTGCGAGCGCGCAGCCCATGCCCAGCTGGCATCTTGCTGCCTCAGGCCTCAGGCCTTGATGCGCTGTGCCCTGGTGGCAAGGCCTGCAAGCATAGCTCCAGCAGATCAGCTGAATGGCCAAGCACGAAGATGGTTGCTGTCCAGGAGCACAGCCCTTGGGGCTGCCTGCCCACTGTCATCGTGTGGCAACTTCAGCATGGCGATGATCTGCAAAGCCGCCTGCCAAGTCGCAC
This sequence comes from Asterochloris erici, assembly GCA_019693375.1. Classification (NCBI taxonomy): domain Eukaryota; kingdom Viridiplantae; phylum Chlorophyta; class Trebouxiophyceae; order Trebouxiales; family Trebouxiaceae; genus Asterochloris; species Asterochloris erici. Next base: position 309,731 of record JAAMXJ010000076.1, read on the forward strand.
AGGAGGACGGCAAATCCCACCTGAAGCTCAGCCTGCGGGCTAGTGGTCTCCCCTCCTGTGCAAAGTGCCGCCGGTCTCTGCAAGTCCTTAGGTCATCCTCTATCGCCTGCCTGTCTGACACTAGGCTTCGACATTGCAGCGTTGAAGCCTGCAGCCTGCAGGCCTGCCTCAAACAGTCTCGAACTGCTTGAAATCACTACTGACTCTCAGGTCGACCGACTCAGTTCACGTGAGTGAGGGAGCTCCGGCTGCGTTAATCAGTATAGAGGCTCTGTCAACATCCATTGATGCATGCCGCCTTGCATGCAGGCGGCATGTACAGTGCTGTCCATGAATCATGAGAGACAAGCATCTGGAGCAAAGTTGAGCCATTTGTGGTACATGGACAAGCGCTTACATTCACTGGTCCAGTATGGTCGCATTGGCCGCTGCAGTTCCATTGAACTCACAGACACTCAGGAGACCAGCTTTCCTCTCCTGGCCGAGTTGGAATTGGTGCATGTTCTGAACAAGTCCGGCCTGTTGGGTGATCTTGCAGGACTCCCTGCGTTGGTGCCTGCACTGGTGCTCTTTCTCTTGAGCCACAGGTCTAGCACTCAGGCATATTGTTGCACAACCTTCCAGACCTGAAAGGCAGACTCTGTCACTAACCACATACTGCACAGGTTTCCAGCTGGCCGCATGTATCACCTCCTTTTGCATGCCTGACATATGTACCACAGGCTCGATGGTACCCCAGCGGGCCGCCAAGTCCAGCCTTGTTATGTCACATCAACAGCATGCATGGGTTGCAGACCAAGCTCTCCGGGTTTTGCTTGAAAGCTCACTAAAGACAGGGACAACCTCAATGGCATACAGCAGGGAAGCAAGGGCTGCCAGGCTTACCTTGCTGCCTGGCAGCCATCATATGATGTCCCCAATCCTCCTGATTGACAAGGCAAGGATGCAGTACAGTGGCGACTCAACTTGGGTGCCGGGCAGGAGAATCACAAAAAATTCAGCCCTGACGCCAGTCTAGTAACGACAGCGCAGCTGCTTGCCAGATGCAGTGCTGATCCTAGCGCCCCACAGCATCAGCGTGGGGGAGACCCACAGCTGCTTGACAGCTGCAGAGCTGACATGGCGCTGCAGCCCCCGCCATCAAGAGGCAGCTGCAGTTTCTGGCTGACTCGCATCATGCATGAGCTGCAGCATCTCCTTCTCGCCCTCCGTCAGGTCCTGGGCATTAAGGTCTGGCACCTTGCCCAGCTGGTCCAGCCCCACCGCCCTGACGATGGCATCGTTCAGGTCTTGCAGCCACATGTCAGCGGACATGTCCTTGGCCCTGCAGGTGAGAAGCATTCCTGCAGCCCCCTTCCCTGACTACACACTGCAGCAATATGCTATGGCCCCGCAGGTGACAGCCATACAGGGTGGTCCGCACAAATTGTGACACCATTGAGGCCTTGGAGGCTGCATGCCAGCCAAGATGTCCTTGCATCTGGGGTACAGCCCTGCAAGACTGTCTGTTGCGCAGCAGGGAGGCCACGCTGTGATGCGGCCACATGCGGACTGAGGCAATCCATCCTGCACAGATCAGCATTAATCAATGGCGCATATCAGATCCTGCAGCCACATGTCGGCCGACGCAGGCTGGTTCAGTATGTGAACGGCGCGCTGTTAATCGCCTCCACCCCAAAGAGCAGCAGTGCAGAGCCTTTCACGCTGTCAGGGTAGTCAAAGGCCCACCAACATATCTTTGGCCTGGCAAGCGGCACACAGACACCACAGCAGCCAGCTTGTTGTCAGCAGCCAAATTGATGATTTTGCCAAGACAACGAGCTCTCAGCATCAGACAAAAAGGTTTGAGCCTTCCAGATCTGGAAGGATGAAGCAATCAAAACCCACCTGGCGTTGTCATATGTTCTGCCAGCCTCCTTATTTTTCTTGAGCTCAGCCTCCACTCGCGGGGCCTCCCTCACGTAAGGCGGCAGCCTCAGGTAGGGCCTGGCACTGCCAGACCAGGCTGCATGCTGCAGGTGCCCCATACGCTGCTCGTCGCACAGCCTGACCAGCACACTGGCATAGCTGCTGATGTATTTCAGGCGCCCAGCCTGCAACACCGGCAAAGTCAACCGGCTTTTTGTGATGGCAACAGCGTGCAGCTCACTTTGAAGGACGTATCTGAGAAGGTAGCTTATGTGCTTCATGCAGCCAGCCTGCAAATGTGGTCAAGTGCTTGAACAGCAACATGCCAGCAGTGAGCTACAGACAAAGCCTCAAAAGTCCAGTAACAGCAGCACGCCACAAGCAACCCTGGGCCTTGCTGGACCTGCCAAGCTCCAAAAAAGGCTGCAAAACAAGGAGACCTCGGAGCAATGGGGTAAGCAACCTGCTGTGAGGGACTGCATCGCATTCAGGACTTTTGCCAAGTGGTTTGCTACCAACAAGACTTGTGTTGGGCCTGACATTCCCTCCAGATGCCTGCGACACCAGTCCACGAACTGCCCAGGGCGCTGATGGTTTGCGCAAGATGCAGGGCAGGATACAGACCCTTCGCCAGTGCGGGCAACCTGCTGTCAGCGGACGCTTACCTTCAGTGCGTCACGCAGGGCCGTGTGCACGTCCTTTGCAGAGGCCATTCCATCCAGCATCTCCCTTGAGGGCAGGCCCTGCAGCACAGCTGGAGCGTGTGGGTCCCCTTGAAAAGTCTGTTGAAGCATGGACTTGCACTAGGACAGTGTGGGGGCATGGCTGGATGGGTCTACCGCAGCCAATCACCACACAGCCAGCAACCACACAGCCATGCCGTGCAGATTGAGAAGATTCTGTACATCTGGGCGCTTAAGGCCGGGCACCGTGCAGACATCTGTGACGGGGCAACTCACACTCGCACAATGAGAGCCTCATTCAAGCCTGTACAGCAGGCAGATCTTGAGCTCACAGGCAGCAGCGTTGCCTTGTCACCAAGCAGCTGCTGACCTGAAAGAGGGGCAATTGGTAGTAGCCGCTGGCCACATATCTGCCCGGCCCAGACTCAAAGATGGGGAGGGCAGCCCACCCCACAGGGGCTGTTGCGCCGCTGCCAGGCAGCACTGTGCGGATATCCACAATCAGCGCCAGCGCTGGGTCATATCGCACCCTCTGCAGTGCAGTGCACAGCAAAGGCGTTTGAGGGGGCCTGATGCTGGGGGGCTGCATTGTTTGACACTGGAGGGCTGCAAGCACATCTATTGAGCGCTGGCGCTCAACGGCAGGCAGCTTGCAAGCCAAACAGCACCAGCAGGATGATCCATGAGAAGCAGATGTGGGCTAGCCGGCCTGCAAGGCATCCTCATAGCGCAAGCCCTTCATTTCATGACCATGCAGCCACCTCATTGTTTGAGAGCCACAGGTGGTGCAGGCGCTCTCAAGCAGGCCCCCTCGTCTGCCAAGGCAGCGAGCCGGGCAGAATCTGGATACCCGGCCAGCCATCTTTTGAAATTCTTGTCACATCTCATCTAGGGTCTGAAGCCATAGAGGCGCATGGGTGCCATCAGCAGGTCGGCTCCTCCTTTCTCTTTGCTGCTGCACACACCGCCAGCTTGCCTTGAACTGCTGGTACCCATCCAGCCAGGTTGGAGCATTGAGGGGCGCATCCATGTCATACTGCAGCGTCACACCCACAGCGTCCACGCGAGGCAGGTCCTGGTAGAATGCACCTGCAGGTGGCGATGGAGGTGCTGTGAGCACGGGCAGAGGAAGCTGAATTTCTTGAAGCGCAAGCTGAGAGGGAGGTGCCAGTAGGGCGTGCCTGTAGGCAGGAGGGCTGACAGCACAGGCAGCAGGGCAGGAGGCTGGAGAAATGCAGGGTAGCAGTCAGGTCAGTGAATGAGGTTGTAGTCACGGAGGCAGGTCTGCATGGCAGGCGTCTGCACCCAGGGCAGGCTGCTGTTGTGTGGAACAGCAGCTGCAGCAGCAGGCCTGAGGCTGCACCCAGACTGCATGGAGAGGCATTGCAGCAAAAATGCAGGTGAGACCTCAAACCATTGCAGATGTAGACTTAGACAGCTCAAACCCCGCACAGGTGTGAAGCCTGAGGCAGTGGGCAATGTGGTACGCGCCTCCACACCTCAGCTGCACAGGGCAGAAGTGCACAGGTTGCATGGCACTGTACTTCCATCAGATGTGCAGCGTTGACTGGCGACAACACGCAGCAAACCCGCGAAGGGGAGCGTCTAAAGTGTCTGACCTGGAGGGAAGGGTCGTGTATGTGGAGGCCACCTGCAGCTGTCAAGCAGGGGCGTTGGAAAGGCCACCAGCAGCACTTGACCTGGGGGCGACAGAGAGAAGACTGCTGCAACGGGCAGGTTGCGCGGCAGGCGCGCGCAGCTGTCCAGTGAGACGTGGAACCCCAGCTGCAAGCTGTAGGGCCAGCTGCGGCAGTAGTCCAGCATGATGTCGTTCCACAGCTCTGGCCGCTGCAGGCGGGCCTGTAGGGCAGGGTGCACGACATCTGCAGTCAACTACAACGACTGCTGTAGACCGAATTGCATGACAGGGAAGAAGGGTATCCAGCCACCTGGTACCAGTTCACAGCTTCAGTGACTGAAAGGAAGCCTGCAGGCCAGGGCAGGTGGACCCAGCAATGCAGAGAACATGTGCAGAGCAAGGCTTAGTGCAAGCCGTGGGCCAACTTGACGCCAGCAGCAGGTGCAGGCCCTTGATGCATGACGCCCACATGGTGATCACTGCGGCTGACACCTGTTCCCAGACCACACCTGCATAAACTATCAACCTCTTGCCTGGCAGGTGAGAATGCTCATCGGCAAGAGCAGCTGGGTTTCCTGCACCCACTGCTGGCGTGTCTGCCAGGCCCTTGGGCCCCCGGTGCATTGTTGACAAGCCCGCGTCTGCTTGAAGACCCACATGCAAACCAATCAGGCCTCTGCAGCCTCGCGCATCTCAGATGAGTAGGCAAAGCATGAAGATCCTGCCTGCATGATATCCACCAAGTCCTCGTCTGGCAGCAGGGGGCCCTCGTCGGGGCGAGGCGCCTCAGGCTCTGGCTGCAGCTCTGGCTCAATTGCAGCCACTGCCGCAGCCTCCCCTTGCGCCGGCAGCAGGGAGGGTGCAGCCCTCAGGGGAACTGCTGCCTTGTTGGTGCCCCAACGCGCTCCTCCAAAGATGCTGGTGCGCTTGCTTTGCGGCGCCCCACTGCAGATGTGGCGACAGGTGTCAAGCGCTATGAAGTAGGCACCTTTTTGGAAAGTCTTGCAGAGGGCTCTGGCAGCAGCCTAGCTGTCAACTGTCCACTCAAACGCACTGGGCAAGCACTGACGGGCAGGGCATTACCGTGAGCTCAAACAGCAGCTCAGGCAGCACCCAGCCCAAGCATCCCTGCATGCAGCACCCAGCCCATTCATTAACACATGCAACTGGCCTGACGGTGCCACTTCCACTCAGCATACTGGGTAGTCATAGATGCACCCCAGGCAACCATGCAGGACTGAGGACCAATCAAGGGAAGAGAGGCAGCACCCAGTGCGGTCTGGCACAACAGCCAGAGGGCACTGTGAGCCCTGAGCTGCACCTGGGCTGGGCAGGGCCCTCATTGGACGCCAGCTGCTGCTGCTGCTGCAGCGCGCTGGAGGTGTCCACAGGGCTCAGCAGCGCCTTGAGGATGTCCCGGATCCTGACTGGCTCCCGCATCATCAACACACCGTACACCCGGCGCTCTGTGGCTGTGGGGAAGTCCCTGCTGGAGTCGTAGGCCCTGCAAGGAGGAGCACCCCTGGGCACCTCACTCCTGCTCAGTGGGGTCACACGATGCCAAGCATGCGCCCTGCCTTGTGCCCTGTGCAGAGCAGAGGGGATCAGCACATGGCAGAACAACTCAGATGAGCCATAGGGGTCGCAGTTGCTGTCGCTTGTCTGTACTGCTGGGAGGCAGTGCATGGTACCAGTGTGCCCACTGTATACAGCCAGCAGCATGCGGCATCTGGTGTAACGCTGCTCTGTGAAAGCAACCCACAGGCAGCACATGCAGAGGCTGGATGCTGAGCAAGGCTGGGATAGGAATCAAAGGCAGCCCAAAGCCCCACAAGAACAGACTTATCAGCATCGTCTAAGGTAGGCAGGTTATACCAGGTTGCCGGGCCGCGCATGCCCCCAGCACCTTGCACAGAACTGGAAGCAGCAGGAAGAGTCCAGAGGCAGGGCCAACACCCTAACCTGTCAGCATAGTTGGGCAGCTTCCGCCGGGCAGCCAGGCGTGCGGCGTCCAGCTTCATGATGCGGATCAGCAGGGAAGCACAAGTCACCCTGGGCTGCCCAGTAAGGCTCTCGGCATGGAAGGTAGGGTCCTCTCTGTCTGGTGGCCCTGTATGCAGGGGTATTTGCCAGCCACCCTGCAGGGCACATGCAGGCACCACTCATGTGAGGGTGTGAGTAGGACAGCGCCTATGTTTCGAATGCTGGCCCCCCTGCGCTCCACTTACTCAACCTGCTGCTGGGTCCGGTCAAAGCATCTCGTCAGCCCACATTCATCATACCGCAGCTCTAGGCTGCCGTCTGTATACACATAGCTGCTCATAGTTGTAGGAGCAGCTGTTACACAGCATGACCACTGCTGCTGGGCTGACGCTTATGAGAGAGATTCACTGCAGAGCTTTTCACATCAGTTCCAGCTGCTGACCTGGTTCAGCACGTAGTCAAAGAGGTTCTTACGCTTGGGCTGTGAGTTCTCTCTGGGGTCCACAAACAGGTTGATGGCTGCATATCCTGCACACCTGCATCACACGCAAATGAGCGGGGAGATGAGCTGTGTTCAACAGAGACTGTGAGGTGGCGCTGCATGCACGCCCTGAAGTCAATCCTGCCTAACTGGGCTAGACCTGCCGCACTGACCTGCCATGAGAGGACAGGGTGCAGCATGCCTTGCAAGCTCTCAGGCCTGCTCCCATGCACACGCCAGCCTTGGCTGGCCAGCTGGAAGTTTGCTATTGTGCAGGATACACAGGAGGGAGACCACAGCCAAGCACAGACCTGACATGGGCTGCATGCCCGATGGAAACGTGGAGCCACGCAGCAGGCATAGGTAGAGGGGCCTGCAGAGTGCAGCCCACAGGCTGGTCGAAGGTCGGCTGTATCGTGAGACAGTCAGACCCACCTCAGCTGCTGAGTATCACGCTCCACACAGTCAATCTGGAGCAGCAGCGTAGCTGTGGGGTCTGTGAACTTCTCTCCGCCTACACCCAGGGTCATCTGCAAGAGAAGCAGCTAATGAGCCGCAATATGTCAAGCATTGCTGCACAGGCTGAGGGTTCAGCATGGCTGCACCTGGCCAGCTGCCTCTGACACTGGCCAGCAGCCAGCAGCTGAGGTCATGCAGGGTCATGTTCAGAGGCTCCACACCAATGTCAGGGCATGGGAAAGCATCAGTTGCTTGTGGGTCACAGGCCAGTACAGCTGGCCTGACGGGCAGGGTTGTGTCTGGAAGACGGGGTGCCACTTCTTCAGCTGCCTCTGGATCCCAAGGCTCATTTTGTGCTGGCACGGCACCTGCAGGTGGGCATCCTTGCCAGCCACTGTTCAACTTCCCGGTCAGGCAGCCAGCCACCCTCACCTGACAGGCAAAGGTGGGCATGAGTGCGTCTGAGTCCAGCGTACACAGCGCCTCAAAGGGTGGGCACAGCAGCTGCCGGTCATAGGACCACACCGAGCCCACCACCTTGCTGAGCGTCACGTTCCCTGCACCAAGCACCGCCCAGGATCAACGGCAAGCGTCTGGGGTGAGCTGCAGCCAGATGGTGTGTCTTAAGTGCTTAGCGCTTGACGGTACAGGAGGGCACAGGGACTACTCAGAGACATTACTCCCAGCTGCAGGAGCTCAGGCTACGGATCATCCAGCACTGGCTGAACCTCATCATTTCAAGCCTTGCACGCACTGTACCTGAAGTTGCTCCGGCTCTGCCTTCCTCAGCATGCAGCAAGCTGACACCCTGCCTGACCTGGCAAAAACCTGGCAGCATCCACCAGGACAGCAAAGCCCTCGCCAGGCTTGAACGCTTCTGAAGGAGGAACACCCCTCTTGACCTTGGCCCAGGCGGCAGTAGCCACACCCTTCACGTCCTCAGGCACCGGAGGCTTGACAGCAAGCAGCGGTTTGCCATCCGGCCCCAGTGGTGCACCTGCAGTGCAGCATGTCACCTCTTTCAGGCTGCTAAACACCAGGTTGCTTCCTGCTGTCATTCTTACTCCCATGCACCCTTGGCTGAACAGCCTTTGGGTTCACCACAGAACTGCTGGGCTGAGCCCAAGATAGACTAAGCTAGGAGGGCCAACAGGATTGACACCACAGTGGCAGGCTGTCCAGGCTTCCATAGCTGGTCTGGATGCTGGCCAGCACCAAGTCAGCATGGCGACCTACTTGCTGCTTGAGCTTCTGCCACTGCAGCGGCTGCACGAGTGTCATGGTCCGCCAGGCTGAAGTCCAGGAAGGCGTTGTCAAAACTGAACTTGCGAGCTGCTGAGAGCATGAGCGGCAGCCGGTACACTGGCACGCTCTGCAGCCCTGTGACAACGTCCTGCTTCTGCAGACAGCAGGTGCACATGTAGTACTGCAGCTGAGAGTGTTTTGAGGTCTTTCAAAGGGCCTGCTGGCAAGAGAGCTTTTGTGACTGCTGACAGCGGCTTCAGTGAGGGGGCCATACGCAGCCAAAGCCATCCCCAGCTGTCAATGCTTTGCGAGAGCCATCTGCACCATTCTGCAGTTGGCGCACAGCCCACCTGCTGAGTGGGTGCATGACTCCCAGTCATCATTTTGGGCATGCAGGAACCTCCCTTCAATGGTGCACCCCTTGTCCTGCTGCCATACAGCTGCCCTGCCACAGCAACAAAGCAGCATGTAGTACATGCGCCCAGGCTACCTGCATGTTGGGCCCGTGAGAGCAGGCAATCCACTCCGGCTTGAAGGAGCCCTGCTTGTGGTTGAGCGCCTGGTGGTGTCAGCCCAGGTGCAGAGACCCACCTGCATGATGGGCGCGTGGGCCCAGGCGATCATCTCAGGCTCAAAGGATCCCTCCTGCTGGTGGTGCACCTCCACCACCACCTGGCTGGTGGAGCGCAGGCGCACCCTCTCGAGGCACAGCTGCTCCTTCCAAAGCACTGTGCCCTCCAGCTCATCCTGCCCAACCTCCTGCACCACAGATGATGCATGCACGAGTCCAGCAGGGTGCTGTGCTTGCGGCGCACAGCTGGCAGTGCGCAGGCTGGCTTTCAGCAAGGCACTGCTGCATCTCATGCACTGCTGCCGAGGCAGCCACACAGGCAGTCCTTTGCAGGAGCCTGCTGCCTGCTGGCCACCTCATAGCTGATGCTTGCCAGCCCACAACAGCCTCACAGCTTCCAGCTGGCCTGCAGACATACGACTGAGACACCCACCCTGAATGTGGTCTGTTTCCTGACCCCGTCTGTGGTCCCCGCTGCCTGCACTGGCTCGCCGCCATCGTACAGCACCACAGCCGCACTGTAGCTGCCTGCCATGCTGACAGGGCTCATCACCTCCACCTCCAGCCACAGATCCTTCACCCAGTATGTCTCGTTCAAGGCGGCAGCGTCAGCGTCTGCACAGGAAGCAGCGGGCGTCAGAATGCATTGGGGCAAGGGTTGAAGTTGTCTCAAGTTCTCATCCTGTGCAGCTACAGCAATGTACGCACCATGCCATTGTGCGGAGAGCACAGCTCAAGAGCATGAATGGGTCACGCGAGGCAGCATGCAGGCCGCCCGCTCCAGCTCACACGATGCACCGTTAGGGCTAGCTCCGCCTGCACCCCTTTAAGGCCCCAGCTGCCTGCCATTTAGCTTGGGCAAGACTCCTGCTGAAGGTCCTCTCACATGGCCAGACATTCTCACACCTGTGACGACTGTTTCTGCCTCAGTCTCCCCCTCAGACTCCTCCCCGTCACTCTCGGCCTCCTCCTCCTCCCGCTCCCGTTGTTTCTGCTTCTGCAGTGTCCCTGGAGAAGGGGAGTCATTCACCAGGCACAGCTGCAGCTCTGATCAAGCACCTCATTCAGGCCAGCGGCATGCCCTGAAGTGAATGTGAAAGCCTGCACAGAACTGCTCTGATCATGCTGGACAATCCAGCATGTGCATTCATCTCTTGCCAGCGGGCAGCAGATGGCAAGGTCACCAGGGCCCTGCTTCCCTGTTCTGCCTTGCCGACTGTCCCCACAATGTCAACCACTTGCCTGCCGGCGTCGCTTGTAGGCTGCTGCTGCAGACTCCTCTTCTGAGTCGCTGCTCTCACTCTCATCCTCGCTCTGCTCGCGTGCCCGGTATCTCTCAGGCTTTTTACGAGCTTTCTTCTCCTGCTCATCCTCCTGCTCCCTGCACAGAAGCAGGCACAGTCACGCACTCTGCAGTATCTCTCAGGCTTTTACGAGCTTTCTTCTCCTGCTCATCCTCCTGTTCCCTGCACAGAAGCAGGCACAGTCACGCACTCTGCAGGAGTCTGCGCATCCACACAAGTTGCAGATGACACAATGCCGGCTGTCCCCAGCTGTAGCTACCGGCAGGGAAGTTACTCATAGGTGCTGCACTGGACTCAGGGGCTGCTTTGAGCCGCTAGCACAGTGGAAAGCCCCCTGCAGATCTCTGCTGAGGTAGCCCGCTGCAGAGGCGCTACCTTACATCACCAGAGAGGTGGAGGTATGGCTCGAGCAGGTTGTTCTGAGGTTGACAATGAGTCGGGCACAACAGCAATAGAGTTTTGCATGGCAGCTCAGCAGGGTTGACTTACACAGCTGAGTGTGTGAAGCGCTGGGCGTGTCGGTGACTGCCTTGTGGGTCTGCAAGCTTCATGCACCATGGCATGAATAGTGGGTACCCATCTCACCAACGCTGCTTTCTAGGCGGGGGAGGCTGTGACTCGCCAGCTGGTGATGCTGGCTTGGGTTCAAACTCCTCATCTGGCGGCAAGGGGGGTGGCTCCATGCCAAGCTGCTTCATTCTGCAGGGCAGACAGTGGGCATTTGCCACCTCCTGCTCTACAGCTTGGCAGCAAAAGAAAGCACGATGCCAAGCACGAGCTGCAGCGGGATACCAGGGCTTGTGACTGGAGTGCCAAGCATCAACAGGGGGTTTATCAGACTTGACTGCCATGTCACACTCTGCATGTGCTGTGCACAAAACTCTTGACAGAACGATGGCCATGCGGCCAGCCTGCCTGTATCTCATCTGCGCCAGCTCAGTGGCTGTCTTGGCCCGCTCCAGCTCATAGCTCAACTTGGTCATCTCCCTGATGTGGGCATCATGTAGGGCCTGCATCTCAGAGTCCTGCAGCAGCCACAGGGGGCCAGTGTTGTCAATTGTCCAACAGGCAGGGAGAAGGGCCAACGTAACATGCCAGGCCTGCCTCGATAAGCGCTGCAGCAACCAGAGGGTGTGCTTGGCATCAGATATGCATCATGCAGGGCTTGCATCTCAGTGTCCTGCAGCAGGCACGGCTGCTTGATCAACATGTGAGTAGATTGGCAGACCTAACACGCCGGCCTGCCTGCCTGACTTCTGCAGCAGCTACAGGGTGTGTCTGTGGTTGGCAAAACCAGGGTAATGCATTATGCTCAGCTAACCACAGACGTACCCCACATGTTTTGTCAACATGTAATGCAACACCCAGACGGGCCCTGACTGGGCAACTCTGCACCATGGGGGGAGGTTGGCACATCAAATCACCCTACATCCTGCATCTGTGAGTGCTGCAGCAGCCATAGCGACTGCCTGCCCGGAGGTGCTCTCACAGCTGCCCTCCTTTTGAGGGTTGCACGCGGACTGCTTTGCAGCAGCACAAGCAAGCCAGCCGTCTCTAGGCACAGAGCAGCTCGATCAGCACACCATGCAGACAGAGCGCTTAACGCACTCAGGCAGACCAGCAGTGGAGCACTCACAGACTCCTGGGCCTGCTGTGGAACGCAGCCCTCACCTTTTGCATGGTGACAGGCAAGTCATTCGGGTTTACAGCGGGCAGCTGAGGCACTGCTGGTGCCTTGGGCGCCTGCTCAGCTGCCAGCTGAGTCTGCAGAAGATCCTGCAGTGCCTGCAGCAGGCACCAGCAGCACTCAGTGTCGGGTGATGCAGGCCCAGCAGGGCCTTGGCAACACGCCCCAGCTTCAGCATTGCCGGCATGCACATGTACCTGGCAGCTTGAGACTGTGGCACCCGCTCAAAAGCTCCAAGCCTGCAGGCTCTTCATAGAGGGCAGGGCCTGCTGTAGAAAGCAACTGAATGGAAGAAGAGGGCTGCATCCATGCTGGCCACACCGTCGTGCACGGCTGCAAGGCCTACCATGGGCACCAACCAACTGGACCACAGGGCCGTGAATATGCTGGCCACACCATTGTACAGGGCCGCCTGCGGCAGGTGGCAAGTGAACCAAACGAAGGGCCTGCAGGCGTGCTGCGTCACCTTCAAGTGGTCCGCCACCTGCTGGGAGTAGGCTGTCTGCTGCAGGGCTGGAGGGAGCGGGTCCCCTGTCAGCAGGGCTTGAGGCCCACGCCAGGGGGCCCCCATGTAGGGCTGTGCTCCAAAGAAGGGCTGTCCCTGCTGCATGGGTACACCCATGGCTGGCACCTGAAACTGAACTGGCTCCCCTGTCACAGTGCCACCACCCTGAGGCGGGGACCGCCCTGGGACTTGCCCTGGCAGTGGGGCACCCATCTCCGGCTGGCCTGCAGCAGCTCAGCACGAGTGGCTTGCTGCAGGTGAAGCTTCCAGACCAACACGTGCTGCAGTGACTGTCAGCTGATCGCGCAGCCTGCCGCCCGCGTCTCACAGACCTGCAGTGCTTGTGGCTCACTACAGAGATGGCTTGTTGGTCCGCACTTGCTGCAGTCGCACCCTGAGACAACAGTTGCAGCCTTTCTGCAGCCTCTGCCTGGGACCTGACCTGGAGGCGTGCTGCGCATGTTGGGCTAGTCAGCATCCGCCTAGTGCTGGTGGCATGCCTGCCTGAAGCACGCTTTGGCCATGCAACACATTGCAGCTACTGCAAGGGAGGCCAGCCCAAAGCTGCATGTGCACGCGTCAGTCCGCAGCTGCTTGCTAAGTGCTGTGCAGGCCTGTCAAACGAGCTATAAGGGGGGCTGTGCATGGTGCCTTGCTGCCGCACACCTTCTGCGTTGCTGGCTGGCCGGCGAGGCCTGTGTGTCATGGGTTTTGCCAGCTGCGTAGTCTCCTGCCTAGGCACTGCAGGAGCAAGACACGGTGCATCTCAGAGACCATCTGGAAAGCCCTATGATGAGAGATGACGTGTGTGTCTGGGCAGGCTGCATATTGGTGCAAAAGGAAAAGCTTCGCGTACATGTTGGGTAGGCAGGCAGAGGCCTGACTGCTGATGCTCAAGGTCTGCGTGCACAGGAAAAAGCCAGCAGTCACACTGTACGCTGGGTGGCTGTGTGCACCGCCTGTCAGGCTCCGTGCACAGTGCTACTCAGCACAAGGGGCATGTTTTCAGAGTCCCTTCCCTGCAGCCAGATGTGTACAACTGAAACCCTGCAATGCTCACAGGCTGAGTGGCCATCTGCAAGCCTGCTCCATTGTCCCCCAGGCTCTGTGCACACAGGCATAGGCTGCCCGGAACCTCCTGTTTCATCAGGCAGACACCATGATGTCTGCTCACATGCTGAGTCCCCCCTCAGGCTGCGTGCAAATTCCAGGAACTCATCGACCTCCTGGTTCTGCATCTGCCGAGCGGGCCTCCTCCCGCCAGTCTGCCGCAGCGACCTGCCAGTCTGGTCCAGGCCTTGGGTCTGCCCTGCTGGCACCCTTGGCTGCTGGGCTGCTAGACTTGCTGCAGGCGCAGGCTGTGGCACCTGGCCACCCTTGATGGCGTCCTGCAGGTGGTCAGTCCTGGGTGCCACATTTGCCATGTCCAGAGTAGAAGGGAGTCTGCGGGCTGCGCTGGCAAGCTCGAATGCATGATGGCCACCCAAATCAAGTGGCACCAGCACCCCGCCAAGCTGCTGTTGGAGGCCCCTGACAAAGGTTCTGAATCAGAGGGAGCCTGGGTCAACGCAATGAGCATCCACAGCTTGACATTGCTGGTGGTGGGAGAACGGTCGTACTACCGGCACCCATCCTGCTGCCGGAGACGTGCTGCTGGGCTTCACTGTCTGGCACCCGGAGTCGGCGAGGTTACTTTGTGTAGATTAGAGTGTTCAAAGCAGGCCTACGCCAGGCGATGCTGCCCTGCAGTCCTGGCTGGCAGTGCAGGCCAGGGCCACATCAGGCGCTGTTTAACAGGACCCACAGCTTTGAGGGCCTCCAGGCGAGCCTGCTGCTCAGCCTGCGCCTGCTGGAGCCTGTTGATGAACTCATCACGAGCTGCAGCCTTGGCTGCCGGATCCCCAGAGGCCTGCAGCCAACGCTGGGGCTATGTGAAGACCACACAGGACATGATCAGCCATTGCTGAGGTTGCAGAGGATCTGCCCAGGCTGTACCGAGATCACGGGCCATCAACTCGTGAAGGATGGCTGGCACAGTTCTGCATAGGACGGAACCTGCTCAGCCTGTTGGAGGCTGCCTGAGGCTGTGGAGCACAGCATATGGAATGCTGTGGCTGTGAGGTTGCACACAGAGGGATGCAGACTTGCATAGCACAGCACAGGTCGCGCCTAGGCTTCGGGTGCTGCTCTGGCCTCTGTGCACATATCGCAGGACGCACGAGGCACCTGTACAAGGGGCTTGCGTCCTGTGCTGGCCAGGTCCACCTGTCTCTGCAGCAACGCTGTGCGCTCTGCCTCAATCTGAGCCTGCTTGGCCCCTGGCAGGCCACCTCTCCCAGACATGATCTCTGCTCATGGACGCATGGGTCCCTCGAGGAACTACTCAAGGCTGGGTGTCATGTGGGTGAAGCTTGACATCGACCTTAAATGCAGAATTGCACTTGAACATGAGCAACCAAGGCTCACATTATCTGTATTCATTTGATGCCATTCGTGCTCAGGATTCAGCCCATTTGTCGGCTACCTGTTAAGCTGGCGTCACTGTTGTCCTCTCGATCCTGCGTTCGGGCAGTCAAGATTCAGACTCTAAGGTCTGTGCTGTCCAGGAGCACAGTTCCGGCCGTCCGATCTTTTGCAGCTCGTGCACCTCAGTTCGTGGCCGCTATGGAGGGTGGAGCATCCGGCAAGGCCTCAGGGACCGTCAAGTGGTGAGGATCTGCGCCAGCAGGCAGCCAAAAGTGTCTTGTGGCTCTGTGTGGCCCTGGGCTGACTTGGTGCTGTCAGCCTTCCCCACCTGCGCAGCTGTCAAGCCCAGGCTGGGCAGGCACCCCGGGCAAGCGCTTTGCTGGATCTGCTTGGCTGCGCCCGACCTAAAGGCCAGCCCCCGCCTGCAGGTTCAACAGCACAAAGGGCTATGGCTTTATCACCCCTGACCAGGGTGGCGAGGACCTGTTTGTTCACCAGGTGGGCTCCTGGAGCAGCGCTGGCGTCAGTCACCAGCGCACTTCATGGTTATCCACCTTCCAGGAGATATTTTGCAGCTTCAGCTCCTCATGCCACAGCCTTCTCACGCCACAGCCTGTCTGGCTGTACAAGCAGTCCTCCGTCAACCAACTCGTGCAGCGCGTTGTGGCCGCGCCTGAGGCATGGGCCCTCTGTGTTTCCCTGACCCAGTCTCCTGGGCTGCCTGCAGACCAGCATTGTGACAGATGGCTTCCGCAGCCTGGCAGAAGGCGAGCAGGTTGAGTTCTACGTGGAGCAGGGTGACGACGGCCGCACCAAGGCCGTACAAGTCTCTGGCCCTGCAGGCCAGCCCCCCCGGGTAAGGCTCCCTGTCCTGAGCTGTCCTGCGCCAGCATCCAGGCACTCTGTTGCCTCCCTCAGGGCTTGTGAGTGTGGGCTGTACAGGGTTTGGGGTTTAGAGGCTCCCTTTTCTGGAGCATGGCAGGCCTGCACCAGAGGTGTTGCGGGCAGCTGGGCCGTCCATCCCCTTGCAGTTTATAAGTCAATAGCTCTCCATGTTGGGACTGTGGGTCCTAGCTGTGTCAGGGTACAGGTTATTGATTGCTCACCCTGGTTGCCGCTTTCTCTGATCTGCAATGGCCCCTATCTCTGGTAGTAAGGCTGTCTCGGCCTGGAAAAAAGGGCTGCTGTTCCTACCCTTACATCAAGTCGGTTGAGTGGGCGTCCTGCAGCCATCTGGGCAGTTCACTCCTGTGCTTTTTGCCCGACTGTGGAGTTCTGGTGGAGTTGCCCCTGCAACTCCGCCACCCTCACAGTTTGACCCTCACAGTTTTGACAGGTGAACTGTGACTGCCCGTCCACTGCTGCAGGGTTCTGCTCAAGACCAGGTTGGTTGGCCTTGATCTGCCATCCCCGTGCCTAAGCTCTGCCTCTCTACCCCCCCCCTGCTGGCTCAATCCAGGCATGGAACTGGTCCCCTAGCCCACCTGGGATCCTGTTGTCACGCCTACCTGACCTCCTGCTGCAGGGCCAGCCCAGGCCAGAGTATGGCTTCGGCGGCCAGGGTGGGGGTGGCGGTGGCCGCGGCGGTGGCCGTGACTACGGTGGTGGTGGAAGCTATGGCGGTGGTGGTGGCAGGCGCTGTGAGCATCACTTTCTCCAATGCGCAGCCTGAATCCTGCACCA
This sequence comes from Asterochloris erici, assembly GCA_019693375.1. Classification (NCBI taxonomy): domain Eukaryota; kingdom Viridiplantae; phylum Chlorophyta; class Trebouxiophyceae; order Trebouxiales; family Trebouxiaceae; genus Asterochloris; species Asterochloris erici. Next base: position 326,345 of record JAAMXJ010000076.1, read on the forward strand.
CACACTGCACCACACCTCGTACTGACAATTGTTTGCCGCCAGGGTAAGGGCCAGCCCCAAAAGCACCACACGCAAGACCACAACACCTGCTGAAAAGCTTGTGCTGCCCTCTGGCCTGCGACCGCTGATGCTGCTGCTGCTGCTCCTTCACCCTGTGCGTGCTGCCTGCACCTCTGCATGGCTGCCTGTCTCCCTGGCTGAGTGGCCAGTCTGGCCAAGTGGGCGCATGTATAGGGTCCTTGCCTGTCCTCAGTGTCAGCATTCCTCTGTCTGTGCCAGCCAGTGATGTTGTTCTCTGCACTGCAGATGATGACGGCGGCTACGGCGGAGGAGGCGGCTATGGCGGCCAGGGTGGGTACAGTGGCGGAGGTTATGGAGGCGGTGCGTTCCATGTCATGCCTTCTGAGCTTAGCGCCTGGCACGATGCAAGGGGGGACCGGAGGGGGGGGGGAGGGGGCGCGGTGGCAGGCCTTGAGTCACCTTGAGCTCTACTTAGCACTCCACAACCACTGCCCCACCTGCATTTGCGCTGGTGCGTTTCAAGTCTCCTCTCAGCAATCCTCGACAGTTACATCTCCCTCCTGTGCCTGCCAGTGATCTCCATGTTGAGCATGCATGCTGAGATGGCCCTTTGACCCATGCAGAGGGTGGTGGCTATGGGGGTGGCCGTGGAGGAGGCGGCGGCGGCTACTCTGGCGGTGGCGGCGGCTACTCTGGCGGCGGCGGAGGGTGAGCCTCGCTGTGTGCTGCTGGTTGCTGTCTGTGCTGACTGATGTCTGCCTGGGGTGTGGAGCCTCCTGTAGACAGGCTCGGGTGGCTGGTGGCCACAGGGCTGCATGTGTAACAGGGGTATCTTCAGTAGTGGCAGGGCGTCGTTGCTTGCTGTTTGGATAGCTGGTATCTGCTCTGACTTGTGGAGCCGCTTGTGAGGCTTCAAGGCTGAGGGAGAGGCTTTCAATGGTGTAGGCAAACTCCGGCTGCTGCTCCACCTTTGGGCACACGCAGGCTGGCTCAGTGTTGCTGTCACTGGGGCAGCATCTCAAGCCTGCTGTATGCAGCAGGCCCTGATCAAAGGTTGCTTTCGCATGGCTACTTCTGATGGCCACACCATCTCAAGCCCTGCCTGCAGATATGGCAACCAGGGCTACTAGAGGCCTGTACCTGCGCCATGAAGTCGCTGCAGCTTGTTTGTGTGCAGCTGGCCAGAGCCTGGCAGATCTCTACCGACCAAGGTCACAGAGCTTGATGGCCTCACTTTGATGTTTTGAACAAGATCTGTGCAAGTGTTTTCCACGGTGTCATTTCCGATGTCCATGTTGTGGCATTGCCCTCACCAGCCCGTCTCTGAGCACAAGTCATCGCCCTGATACTGGAGAGGTTTGGGTGGGCCCAGCAGAACGGAACTAAGTGCCTTTCACTGAATTGACTGCCCTGCCTGGGTCATTGCTCCAATCTTCTTGCAGCACAGTCAAAGCGCTCCTCAACTCGGATCACGGGGAGCTCTGCCTTAATCACACCATGTTCGCGTAGCGCTGGCACCCCATGCATGCTGTCCACACAAGACATTTGGAGATTGTAACCCAAGATTCACTCAGAACATGCCATTGAATATTGCAGCAGGGGGACGGGCTCAGGTGGGGGGCAGCAGGCAACAGGTGCAGTCATCATCAAACAAATGCAGAACAGGGCATGGAGGCAAGGTGGGGAAGGGGGCCTATAACATGGGTTGCCACAGAAAGCTGCTGCCATTCTCTAGCTCAGGATGAGGGAACCAAAGGGCTTCCTGCTGTGGCATTGACTACTTTGGAACAGGCAGAGTACTGGCAGCCAGCCTGCAGCATGGGCACACAAGTGCTGTCAAGGGTCCTGCTTAGGGCTGACGGCACATAGGCGGCAGTCAGCGCAGAGGTGGGACCGACAGGCTCACCTGGCTGCTCTGCAGGGACTGCAGGCCGCCTGCTGGGCAGACCTGCAGGTTGCTGCAGATGGGGGCTGGAGTTGGGGCAGAGCAGAGGAACTGGACGGCAGTGATGTTTCCAGGGGCCTGGTAGCTGGCTGTGTTGGTGGTAGCCCTCTGCCCTGGCTGCACAGTCTGGGCTGTCAAGCACTGAAAAGGGGTGCTGATGGTGACACTCTCATTTTGAGCAATGTTGCGCAGCCAGGTGGCGTTGTGGCCCTGCATGCAGAGAATACAACACTTCGACATGAGGGGTGACTTATGGAGCTTGTACAGGGGGAATCTCTTAATTTGTGTCAGAGTACGCCGCTTGAGGAGATCAAGCACTGGGGGGAAGTGTGTCTGCCATCAGCATATCTCCACATGTATTGCGAGGGCCCTGAACACCAAACTGTGGATGTTTCACGGCAAGGGCTTGGTTGGCTACACGGTCTGCCATGTGGCGGGCAGAGGGACAAGCCCAGACGTGACTGCATGCATGCTGCAGCCAGCATATCCCCTTCCCAGAACCTTGGCCCCCATTGGCGGGGCTGCACAGCGTGCCGCTGCCCAGGAGCTCAGACTGGACACACACCTTCATGCAGCCTGGGATGCACACGAAGAGACATGTAGTTCTCACCGGCAGGGTGCCTTCGGGCTGCACAGCATGCACCATGTCCAGGAGGGCCTGGTCAGGGTTGGCCAGGGCGCCCTGGAACCAGTCCAGGCTGAAGCTGCCAGAGCTGTTGGAGACCAGACCATCCACCCTGCAGGTGAAGCTCAGGTCTCATTTCTCACCATGCAAAGGTTGCAAGACCTGTGAGGGCCTGAGCTGTTATGTGCTGCCTTGCCTGTCTGACATGGCTGCATGCTGGGGTCTGATGCCGAGCAGAGGTGCATGTACCTGCTTTGGCATTGGCGAGGGCACACAGCTGCGGTGTCAGCCTGCTCACACACTGCTTCTCCAAGGTCGCCATGCTCATGAGCAGCCAGCACAGTCTGCCAGTATGGCTGCCCACCTGAAGATCTTCTTGTTCTTGAGGAAGGAGTAGGTCTGCATGGCGGCCGAGGCGTCGATGTTGAAGTTGCTGAGGAAGGAGCTGGAGTTGTAGGCTAACGGGTTGGTGGCAATAGTCTCATCCACCACAATGTCCACCTGCAGCAGTGGAAAAAGGATGAACAGACGTCCTCACTGCTGGTGATGTGGGAGCTGCTGCTGTCAGCTCGTGCGGCTTCAGGTATGTATATAGGCACACTGCAGCAGGCTGATCTCGTGGTACCAGCACATGAAGTCAAGCAGAGCCAGTGCAGCTGGCACAGCCAGGCGGCTGCTGAGAGGGCAAGTCAGAAGAGAGCTGCACAGCAGCCACCTGCATGACGCGCGGTATCAGAATTTCAGCAGAGTATACCATTGCTCAGCCAGCACCCCTTAAGAGCAGCCACTGTTGTAACCTCACCTTTGCAGGGGTACCTTTCGGAAGGCAGCTGCTGAACAGGCCACCAATGAGCCTTCACCCCAGGCAACTGCAAGACATGTCACTCTGCACCCCTCCTCCCTTGCCGGACGGTGTGGAAGCTGCAGCAAAGCCCTGTCACCGCACTGCTGTTGTCCCTGGTAGCAGCCTTCAGACCATGTAAGCTCAGCGCACACCGCACACAGGAAGCTTGGGAGGCAGCTGCCAGCCATGCTGCCTGTCCAGTCTCACCCCTTGCAGGAAGGTGTGGAAGGCGGTGGCCGCGTCCTGTTGGCTGCCAAAGGCGTTGGGCTGGGTCCAGCTGAACCAGAGAGCGGTCTCCACATCATATGGGGATGGCTGCACGCCGCCGCTGCTGCTGGAGACCAGGTACTTCTGGCTCAGCTGACCGCCCGCATCCCCAGTCAGTGTGGCCTTGAATGGGGCAAAGGACACCTGCATGCAGGATGGACTGCAGACGGTCTGCCAGTCAGCAAGCACTTGCAGTCTGTGCAGCCTTTGGGGGCACGAAGACACCTGCACGCAGGCAGGCACCCTATCAACTTGGCTTTGCAGGACAGAGAGGGATCCTTAGAGCAGGCTGCATCTTATGATGTAGACTACATGCCAAGGACGCCTGCAGGCATGCAGGGCTGCCATTGAGTCCACGTGAGCACAAAGATAGGCCCAAAGTGCTCAATGGCAACCTCTGAGCATACATACATGGAGATCTGTAGGCAGTGCAGTCCCTCATGCCAGAGCCCCATCAAGGGTGCTTCACCGCACTGCCGCATGCTTGCAGGCATCAGACTGCACACAGTGCGCCACTATTGGGGTGGCCCCTGTGGCGCATCGGCGTGCCGCACTCAGGGCTCTGCCGAAGCAGGTGTGGGCTGGCGCCAGAAGGCAGGCAGGCAGGGGCCGCTCTGCACCTGAAACGCCTGGTCGCCGCCAGAAGAGACTCTGCTGATCCAGGCAACAACCGGTGCTCTACTGCCGCTGCTGTACTGCCCAGCTGTGGTATTGTAAGCTGTGGCAGTGGCATTGAAGTGCTGCTCAGCTACCCCATCCTTGTTGAAAAACAGGGCCAAAAACTTGACCCATTCTGCAGCCTGCAGAGGCCCTGCAGCAGAGGGCAGCTGAGTCAGTTCATTGCAAAGCCTGAGCTGGTGGTTGTCTTAAGGCTCCCCATGACATCTGCATGCTGGCCTGCTGTACGGGCCATGGCATGAGCTGAGGCTGAGCACTGGCAGCAGGACAGCCTTTCAAAGACAGTAGCACCTGATACTCAGAGCAGGGGTGTACCAGCGTGCTTCATATGCTAGCATGGCAGCCCTCAAAGAGACGGGCCCTTCCACCTGGTTTAGGGAGAGAGGGGTCCAGGAGCATGTGTTGTGCAGGGAAAGAACAATCACATAGCTCTCACCTGTGGCCTGGTCTGCGCTGAAAGCCACCACCCTGCTGTCTGTGTGTGCAGTGGAGGCAATGACAGCCGTGGCATTGGTGTCGACTGTGCCGCTCAGCTGCTCATCGCTTGGGGCTGTCTGGTTACACAGCGTGAGCAGCTGGCCACAGGGGCTGGTGGTCACATTTGAGGTGCTCACGATGCGGTCCGTCACGTTCAGCACATCCTGCATGGGTATGCCTGGGCATCAGCACAGCATGCCTTGGGCCAGCAGGGCCAGGGCTGCCAGGTCACCGGACTGTGAAATGTGTGAGAAATGTGCCTCTGTGAGCAGTGCAGTACACTGCCAGAAGGGCTGCAAGCCTATGCCTCACCAGGAAAGCGTAGGAGGTATTGTCTGAAGCCATCACAGTCTTCAGGGGGATAGGGAAGAACTTGGCACCCTTGGCAAACTGTGCCTTGGAGGGCGCAGGTGTGCCGCAAGGGTACATCACATACTGCTCATTGGCGACAGAATTGTTCACAAGCTGCAGGCAGTGAGCTCATGAGCCAGATGTGGCCTATGCCTTTATCCCTGTTTCTTTCGCCCAGCAAATGGGCATTTTTTGCTAAAGCAGGCATAGGCGGGGGTATCGGCGCATGCTGACCTTGAACTGATCAAAGTATTGCACTGTCCAGCCTCCCGCAAAGGTGATCTGCACATGCAGGTGGCATTTGTGAAAACTTGGGCGGCCGATGTATCTCAAACCGGCTCTCTTGCAGGACCAGGTTCTACGACATCCTCAATCTTTGCGTGGCAGAGGTCCGGCTGAAAGTGTCGGTCAAAGCTGGCAAACTGCTCACATTGACGCCGTCTGCTGTATGTAGCGAGCCGTTGGTGACTTGGGTCTGCAAAGGGAAGAAATTCATGCCCGTGGTGCTGCCAACCGAAACACATTCCGAGTTGTTGCCTGCTGGCTGGATCGCCGCGGCCAGTTGTGCCAGCAGAGCAGAGACAACCACCCAAAGCTTGGCCATCCTGTTGAGTTGCCTCAAAAGCGCTGCTTCAAACTTTTTTAACCGCCAACAGCTGGATTCTGAAGAAGGTAAGGTGCATGACTGCTTCTGCCGTGCCAGGGTGCCAACATGAGAGGCCCTTTGGAACACTTCCACCCTGCAAGCTTCGGTTGGGGGCGTGGACAATGGCGGCGGCCTGTCTGAGTCTCAACAGGCAACTTGCTTTGAAGCTGCCTGCAGAAAGCGCTGGCACCATCACACTCTGCTTCTGGTGCCAGCAGTGACAGTGCCAGCTGCCTGACCGCTTTGTGGGCCTGCCAGGGAGGCTGAAGGTGCCTGATCAGCACATGTGAGACACAGTGTGCACTCCCACGTGGGAGAGGGAGACAACGCACCAGCACGATGACCCTGCCGCAGCGGCTGACAACGCACCAGCAGGGCAACAGGTGTGAGTGAGTCTGCCGGCAGCATCAAGGGCATATCTGCTGTGGCTCCTTGCTGCAAATGTGCAACACTTCACTCATGGCTCTGTGACAAACACAGAAGCAGCTGAGCAGACTAGCTTTCCAATGTTGGCCCAGGCCTGACATCATGAAGGCGCACTGCATGCTTGTCTCAAACATACCACCATCCGCATGACTCATGCTGGCTCCAGCTATTGAGACCAGGTGCTGCTCAAGGGGTGCTGAGCAATGTAGTGGGCTGGCAGCGCCAGAAAAAAAAAACCTGCATATACAGCCTGCGGCTGCCCCATCCGCTGCAGAGCAGTGCATGACAGTAGTAAGCATGACTGTGCAGAGATTGTGCTATCTGCTTCCTAAATCAGCTTGACACGGAGGAATGCTGGTGTAGGAGTCTTTGACCCTTATCAGGCAGCTGCCCTTTTTGGCGAAACAGGGACATTCAGCATGCAAGTGGAAAGGCAGCTGTGTCAGGTCCTGCCTTAGCTTGCCCAGCAGGTCACAGCGGGAGCTGAGTGCCACCGGCGAAGAATAATTGTTTAGTTCAGTATCACTATAAATTCTGGGTTCCTCAGAATTCATTGCTTCAACAGCTGCCACGATATTGTTAGTAGGGCAGAAGAACTTCTTAGATGAATCTAGGGTGTTAGCTTCCTGACATTCTGTGGGACGTTCTGTGGGCGTGATCGGCGACAAACTCCATGGCTAGTGGCTCCTCACAGGAGGACAGCAGCAAGGGCAGACAGAGGGCGTCGGCGGAGGACAGCAAGAAGGTTCAGAAAAGGTCAGCCTGGAAGAATCAGCATTACAAAACAATTGTAGCATGCTCCCTACCTGGACCTGCTCCGCACAGTCAGCTGCTGAGTGTTCAAAGCCACATTTTACACAGTGCAGCTCCTTGGGAGATTCAAAGGCCAGGGGTCACTCTTGTTGTGGCTATGTTTGGCCAGGCTGAGGGCTGCTTGTGCAAGATCTTGAATGACACTATCTTATGGGCCTTCCCTGTGATGCAGGCGCCAGGGGAACAGAGAAGCTGCTGCAAGACTCAGACGTCGCCGCCAAGTGCATGTAGAAAGTCTCCAGGTGTGCAGGCTGTGGGGCACCACCAGCTTACAAATTGCCAGGCTGCGCAAGTTGCATGCCATGATGCAATCCTCTCTCATCTCTGATTCTGGACCACATCCAGATCCAAGGCTTTGGGCCTCTGGCCCGTCTGCTGGGAGGCACGATGCCTGCCGTCAGATGGCATGGCCTGCAGGTCACTTGCAGTGATGCTGTGTGAGACAGCCTCTAGACGCCGCCTGACTAAGGTCAAGCGCCCAGATCTTGGTATCAGATTTTGGTGGGCTGTGTAGTGCCCGATTGTGGTGGTCAGCCTGTGCTGCTCCTCCTGACACCGCTGGCTGTCAGTTCACAGGCGTCAGCAGCGAGACATCAGCTGCGGGTATGGCCAGCGCCAGCTGCAGCCCTGGTACAGCTTGCAGGGCTGCAGGCTGCACACTCAATGTATCCCAGGGCAGCTTTGCCTCTAGAGACACACCACTTGTTAGCTCATAGCCAGGTGTGCACATAGCAGTGCAGGCTGCCTGTGCATGACCCACCACCTCAAGCCCAAGAGCTGAAGGCTGTCATGTGTAGTCTTTGCACTGCAGGCTAATTGAGGTGAGCAATGGGCTGTTGCAAGTTGCAGCCCACCATCTTGGTGACCAGGTCAGGCTGAGAGATGGTCACACCACATGCTTGCCCTGCAGGTGTGCTGTGAGCTGCGTCAGACAAATTGCCCTCTCTTGGGCAACGGTGCCACCCAACTCAGCTGTGCTCTCACTCTGCGCTGCAGGCTCGTTGTGACGAGCTGGAGACCGACAAACGGGGCTGCCTGGCCCAGATGCTTCAGCTGACAGCCTACTGCAAGCACCTCATGGAAGTGAACCACTCTGTCAACTCCCAGCTCTCACAGCTGACAGCCAGCCTGGGTGCCAGCAGAGGCTGGCTGCAGCCCCCCCTCACCGCGACTCAGGCGCCTGGGGTTCCAGCCAGCTTTGAGGCTGGGATGCCTCAGCTGGGCAGCGGCAGGCTGTCTGTCGGCGCCAGCATCCTGCCCCTGCCCCTGCCCTCCCTGGACCTGCCAGGTCTGGGTGACTATGCGGGCCCCAGCACTGAGGTGGGTGCCTGCCTGACTGTCAAGAAGCTGCCTCTCAGCAGGCGGTCGCTGGGATCCCGCCCCTGTGCTTCACGCCCTTTCTTGGGCACTTCTGGGGACCTCAGCACTCAGCAGAGCCCTGCCAAGCACTGCTGTCTTGATTGTGGGTGGTCACTGGGCAGCTATGAGTGGGCCGCTGGCTGGCAGATTGGGCATGAGTTCAGCTGGGCCAGGCGCCCTGCCATCAAATCTGGCATGCGAGCGGCTTGCTTGCAGTTGTTGCATGCTTCGTCTCCCCCAAGGGCAGAGTGAACCCCAGCCGGCAACCGTCTAGGAGCACAGGAGGGGCAGCATGCATGGCTCACTTCAGGGGTCACCCTCCAGCTCTGCCAGGCTGGCAACTCACAAAACACTCCTGGGGCTGCCGTTTGCATCAGGCCCTCGCAGTACTGCTTGTAGACCCTGACTGTGCCTGCTATTCAGGTACACTGTGCCTGTGCCTGCAGGACCATGTGCAGACTAGCCCGTCAGCTCAACCTCTGTGCTTGTGCTTGTGTAGTGTCTGTCTGATGCCAAGTTTGCACACGTCCAGCACTGCATAGGTGGTGACTGGGCTGCTGCCTGCATAGTGCCTGATCTTTCACGGTTGTCTATGACCCCAGCCTCAGGTGGTTGCACCCGTGCCAGCTGATGGATACCATGCGTCTCATCACACCTGTGCCTGCGCCTTGCGGCCTTACCAGCTCATCATACCAATGGTATGACATCCAAGCGGACCGTCCTACAAGATCTTCCTTGACCACCTGTATCACTGCCCTGCAGTCTCACCTCGACAGCTCCAGCACAGGAGCTGTGGCGTCCTCGCTGGTGTCATTCACCACAGCTTCAGGCCCGCCAGCCCCTCCTCCCATGATGGAACTGCTGCTGAGCAGCATGCTGGCACAGGGGTGCTCCTCAGCAGGCATTGCCAGCCCTGCGGCCATGCACCAGGGGCTACCTGTGGCCCTGGCCAGTCGTAATCATCTCCCTTCAGCGCCAGGCGACCAGGTGGATGCATGTCTGAGTTCGAGTTTGCATGTAAGCGTGAGAAGTAAGCAGCCACATGGTTGGTTCAAAGGAGTGCCTGCTTCTGTGTGATCATCAAGCTTACATGGCGGTGTGCTTACCTGCTCATTGCCATTGGCTTGCTGCTCCTCCTCATGACAGTGCACCCTTGCCTGCAGGTCTTGCCCAGCAACATCTAGACCTGCCTGGGCACCATCCACCCAGTGTGGGAGTGTACACAAGAGGACAAAAGCCACATTTTGCTGACCCAGGCAGCAGCACTGTCCTGCAATAGGTGGCAACAGCCCCTGACAACCACTCCCTCCAGACTCAGAGGCTAGCTGCAGCGTCTAGACAGCAGGCAGCCAGCAGCCGGCCCGGCCTTTAATGCAGAGGGTCTAGGAGCTCTGTGCCCTTTTCTGTATCATCACTGTCGGCTCCCTGGAGCATTCTGAACGGGAGGCACCTGCCACTCCGGCGAAGCCCTGCGGGGCCAACCCATTCCAGGGTTGAAGGTGCCCATCATTGGGAATGTCTTGATGCACTGTCCTCTGATAGGCTAATATGCTGACAACAGCACCTGTCTCTTAAACCCCGTTATCTTTTGCTCAGGTGTTTTGCACAACACAAGAAAGCCATGCTCAGGCAGCACTGAGACCTAGGTCCATGGTCTAGACCCCCTGACTAGTAAGAACTTTGATGTTCACTTTTGTCGCCACGACTGGCAATGCTTCTTTTTCATGGCAGTGTGTTCATGGTGGCGATGACTGCCACTGCTGAGGATTGTACTCTTTCTCTGCGAATCAACTCCCCTGTTCAGCACGGCAACCTTTTCTTCCTGTGAATTTGAGATATAAGAGAGTGCTCTGATTGTCGCCTGATTATCAAGAGTTCTGAAGACCAGCATTGAAGTGTAATGCTGAGCAAGACAGATGAGACTCTCTACAAGCATGTTGGCAATGTGACACATGCAGGCTGTCATGCTGACCTGACAGTCGAACATCAGCAAGCTGACTGTGCACTGACTTGACCCTGTACCTACCCAAATTTAGCTGTATAAGTAACAAGGCTGACCAGAGGACTGGGGCGCAGGAGACACATGCTGAGTCAAAGCTAGAAAAGGAGATAAAGAGGGAGGGAGCTGTTGAACAATTCGTGCAGCGCTTAAGATCTCATCAGGGGGTTGTGCGGCCCCTTGTCCAGCAGATCTGTCAGAGCCTGCTGAATCTGCTGAAAGGAGGGCCGGCTGTGACGACTGAACTCAAAGCACCACCTGATGAGCTCCTGCAGCAATGGTGGCACTGACTCAGGCCGCAGCCCTGCCAACGTTCCTTGCAGTCTGTGCAGAGGACTTCAGACACACATGGCACTCACAGCAGGCATCGTGTAGAGGATACAGAGCCGCCATCTCACCTTGTAACCATGTGGGGTGTCCTCAGGGCATTCAAGGGTTGACTTTAGAGAGGCCACCTGCGTCGCAGAGGGATATATGCAGCAGCACAGCCAAGTGGCTTGCCAGGAGTGAAGCCATGAGGCAAAGACCCGCTGAGTGAGAACGCGGAAGCACCTCCTGCTCTGACAATCAGACTCAGCGGGCGATGTGCTGCGATGTAACACTCACAGCCCCACCTGGTAGACAATCTGCGCCTGCCTGTAACCCTCCCTGCATTCAACGAGCGTACTGTCCGTGAGGAGGCATCCCTAAAGCAGGCAGTGGCACTTCTTGCGCTTCATGGCCAGCCGGCAGACACATTGCGCTGGCTGCCACCGCCAGACCAGCGTGCCAGACACAAGCCACGCAGGCGCTCACCAGGGTCTCTGCCCTGTGTACATTTCCCTGCAGCACAGTGATGGATTCAGATGGGCAGGCCCTTGGCTTCAGAAATACTTGAAGCAGCGTTGGCTGCAGATGGGCAGGGTTGCTCTGGCCGCCCCTCTTGTGAGCTTTGCAGCATCAATCACCGCCCCTCACATTAGGCCACAGAGAAGCAGCATGCCACAGCTAGAAGACCTGTAGCCGTGGCAGGGAATCATGCCTGGGCAGCACGCCACATGCAAGACAGCTGCCATTGAAACCTCATGGAGGCAGCTTGCCACCTGCACGCCACCTGGCCATCACACCGGCCTCACCAGAGCAGCACGCCAAAGGCGAAGACATCGCCTGCCTTGCTCATCACGCCGTCGATCAGGAGCTCAGGGGGCATGTGAGTTATCGTGCCCACTGTGTCTGTGTCCACCTTGCTCGCAATGCTCAGCTTGCGGCTGAGCCCAAAGTCTGCAACCTGCAGGCATCAGCAGTCTGTGTGTCTTCTGCCACAATGCTGCTGGAGGGGCCTTCTCCCTGACACTGCAAAGTGCTCAGCGCAGCACCCAGTGCCCCCCCTGAGAGCACACGCAGACAGCTTCTGCTGGGCACAGAGATGAGTTATACCCCCTGCCCTGGCCCCCAGGCGCTGTCAGCAACACTGCTGAAGCTCGTCCTGCAGCACTGGGCACGTTCATTGAGTGCACAGGCACACAGCGTCCGCTGTGCAGAGATGCCAAAACAGATGCGGTCTTTCATGTCGGGGGACAACCTGCAAAAAGGGATCCCCTACACACGCCGTCACTGCCTGCCTTGGGGCTGCACAGCCTGGAGAAGAGGCAGCAAATGCCACCAAAAGAGGCGCAAGCGCCTCTCGGCTGCTGCAATGATGCAACAGTGCTGCCTGCCCTCCAAGACACACCTTTGCCATCAGCCTGACAGGGCCTGCTGCAGGGGTGCTGTCCGTCAGCAGAACATTGCCGCCGGTGAGGTCCTGCAGTCACAGCAGCCAGGCTCAGTGGAGCTGCCGCCACTGCCCAAACGTGACATGCGTAGACTGCGTGCCAGAGCTGGAGCAATGCCTGAGTGCGCGCGGCTGCCTGCTTGTGGATGACAGCCTGTCACTGCCCCCCTGTCTCACCATGCAGCATGGCCATGGTGCGAGTACGCTGAGCGGCCCTGCGGTGCCCGTGAGTCAGGCAGCCTGCAGGCCTGTGCTGCTCAAGGACAGGACCAACAGCCCTCGGGGCAGCTGCTTGTGCAAAGGGAAGTGGCCGCACAGCTTGGGCAGGAGATGGAGGAAGGCACACATCCCCAGCAGCCCTGCACGCCCCACTGACCCAAGCAGCACGCTGCGATGCTGCAAGTGAAGCTGCCCCACAGGTGCCGCGATCTGAGTCTGACGGCTGTGGTGCTCAGGGGCCGGCCACAGGGTCCCCTGCAACCCTGCACATCCCACTCACCCCATGCAGCACGCCGCGGTCATGCAGGTAGCCCATGCCGCCAGCAATGTCGTGCGCAATCTGAAGCACTGCCTGGATGCCCGTGAAGGAGGCGCTGAGGCTGCCCTTGGGGGAGACACGCCCGGACAGGACCGCATGCTGCAGCGGCAGAGAGGGCAGCCGATCGGACCCTGGGGAGGAGCACAGGGCAGCTGCCAGGGGCGTTGTTGTCGTCATGCAAGCCAGGTGCAGCTAGTGGGGAAGACATGCTAAGACAGGCCTGCATGCTCCAGAGAGAGGGGGCAGCCAATAGGACTCTGATGAGAAGCAAAGAGGTGTCTGCACATGAGCCGGCCCGATGCAACCCAGATAAAGCCCAGTGGGGCGCTGCCCACGAATGAGACAGCATGCTACAGCAGAGGGCACGAAGCCAGGTAATGCAGTGCGGCAGCATGGATGTGGGAGTCTGTTTGTTGCAGAAAATTCACACATGTCTCTCAAGGTTGCAGCAACGCTGCAGCAGATTACCCGACCACGGAGCCTCCCTGTGCACAGCTGCTGCAACCCTCAGAGCAATGTATGAGCCCTGTGCAGACAGGTGGTGCAAGGGTGCATCCATGTCGGTGGGCTGCGGACATCGCATGAAGGGCACCTTCTGCGGTACAAGGCTGTGATCAAGCGCAGGCATTCACAATGTGTGGCCAGGGCAATGAGAAGCAGGCTACAATGCAGCCGCAGGCCTGACAGAGAAGGGTGGCACCTGCAGGGACCCCTGGGGGCAGAACTCCTGCACCATCCAGAGCTCGGGGGTGCCCTGCAGACAGGTGCAGCACTGTTGCTGGCTGCGTATTTGTTGATGCCCCAGCATGCACCTTTCGAGCCGATGGGCTGCTGTGTGCTCCATCACGCTTTCTGAGGCCTGCGCATACGTGCAGGGGCTGGCACCACCATCCTGCGTGGCATGTCAGCCCTGGCAGGGGGAGGGGTGTGAGCACAGCAGCAGCCCACCTCATTCTGATAGACTGAGTATTGAAAGACCTGCAGCAGAGGGAGTGAAGCACAGTTGTGAGCACACGCGGCCTCCACATACATTCAAGGCAGGGGCGTGGCGTGTGGGCAGGGCAAGCAGGGCAGGCTTTCCCCATGGCAGCCCACCTGGACCACGTGCGGGTGCATGAGCACCATGCCTGCATAAGCACGCAGTGGTGAGGGCAAGATGAAAGGTGAGTGTGGGTCTATCTCTGAGGATCAGTGGAGGCTGCCTGCCTTTGCCAGCAGCAGGGCATGGCTTGCAGCAGGCCGGGCCAGACAGCAGGCCCACCTAGCATGCCCTCCATGAGGTCCTGTGCATTGGAGGTGTCCTGCAGCTCCACCACCTGCAGACAGGCAGGGGACGGGCAGGTGGCCACATCCTCACTCGATCAGGCCTGCTGTCAGCGCGCCTGCTGCCTGCCAAGCCATCACTTGGGGAGCATTGTTTGTGGTCCCAGCTGCACGTACAGCGCTGTCCAGTGTGTGCACTCATGCAGCCTGTCCTGCTCGGCCCAGCACACCTCCTTCGGCTGCACAGACCGCCTGCTCAGACCCTCAGGCAACAGCGAAGCTGACATGCTCGCTGGCCTGCACTGGGCGCCACCACATGGCTGCTTTCCTTCGCAAGCATTCTTGTAGAGCCTGCCCTGCCCAGCCAGCCCTTCACCTGGCAGTCGCTTGTCCCTCAACTGGCGGTGACAGCAACGGCAATGCTCTTCCGGTTGCCCCGCTCGACATGCACAGCAAGTGCTGCCATCAGCATCAGCCGCCCTGCACATTCAGCCCCACCTCAACAGCCTGGCTGCTTGACGCACTGACCAGCCAGACGTTCCCATGATCCCTTGACGGCGACAGCAACGCAACAGCAATGCCTTGCCAAACGCCCCACAGTAGCCCCACCTCATATGCGCAGCAGCTGCTGCCCTTGCATGGCCCAGTCTGGCGCATCCTGCCCCACACTGCCTGCCCTGAGCAGCCTGCCGGCCCCACACATTGGCCAGGCGAAATACCCGGCTGACCTTGATGGCCACAGCAGCGCCCTGCCAGATGCCGCGGTACACTCGCCCGAAGGAGCCCTGGCCCAGCAGTGGCCCCAGCTGCACATCCTCAAAGGGCCCAAAGTGCTGGACTGGCTGCAGGGTGGACGTGATCTGCGAGACTGGATGCTGGCTGTGCCTGCACAGGCACAGGGGCCGCAAGACATCCTGAGTGATGTGTGTGCGTGCAGCACGACGGCCGGTGCAGGCGCAGTGACTGCCTGCAGGCTTGTGGACAGCGTCTGCTGGGGCCCAATGTGCCAGCGTCTCTGGCTGTTGTGCCAGTGTCTACTGCTGGCCTACATGGCCCTGACGACTGCTCAAGCCAGTACGTGCAGCTCATTGCGGCAATTGCGAGCACCCTGGGCTGGTAGGCCGTTCAGCAGCACTCCCTGCTGCCAGATAAATCACTGTCTTCTCTGCTTTAAACACGGCTGCCGGGGTTGATTCACCCTCACAAGTTGGTGAAGGGTGTTTTCGACATTGCACACCCCGAACAGGGACGCACACCAACTACTGCAGTCAGCCACGCAAGTTGCACTCTCTACAAGGCTGACCCCCTGTACTGCACCACAACAACAAGCAGATGCGAGACAGGTGTTGGTGTGCAGCATGGGCAGCTGCCAGCAGAGCCGGGCTGGCTGCTGCAGCAGCTCCCTCCTCGAAGAGGTGAGGATGCATAAATGGCTGCAGCCTGAACTTCACAAAGACATTGAGTCCCACCCTCTGTGCTGAATCAGGACGAAAAAGTAGCGCTGCATGTCCTGGCGCCGGCCGGGTGCGTCAGGGGAGTTGATGGCAACGCGGGGCCAGGATGCCTTGCCGGGCATGTCCCCGTGAGCAGGCCTGAAAGAGCACAAAGCTGTCCTCAGGCATGCGGGCTGTCAAGTGGCAGCCTGAAAGAGCACCTTGTCATGCACACCTGCATAAGCAAGCCTGGCTGCTCACTCACACAAGCATTGTGATGTCATCCTAGGTCATTATCGGTGCACAGGGAGACATGGCACATGGGAAAACATCACAAGCGTGCATCAAGGTGTGCACACACTGCAAGGTCTGGACCCTCCAGACGGACGCACCATCACCTTGGCGCTGACGATGCCCTTTCCCGCACACAGGCCGAAAGGCAGCTGTCCCGTTTGAACTGCCCCTGCAGCTGGTAGCACATGGCCCAGCATGCCCTTTGGCATCCACATGTCGACGTACAAACCCCCTGCCTTCCTGGAGATGAGTGTCACTGCCCCAGCCTCCCATGTGCTGTGGACTCCACCGCAGGGCCCTTCTGGTGCAGCACTGCCAGCTGGGCTGCCAGGAGCTGCCTCCTGCCTGTGCCGTGGCCGACGCAGCTGGCAGCACATGGGCCCTCCTGCAATCCTGCATCAGAATCCTGCATCAGAGTTCTGCCCACCTGAATATGAGCGTGAGGGCCTCGGCCCCCACCCTGCATGGGACTTCGACGGCGAAGCCCTGCTGACGCAGCACTGCCAGCTGGGCGGTGTGCTGCACGTGGGCCACCGCCTCCTCCTCCATGTGGAAGGCGGCCCACACCGGCACGCCCAGCACGTCCCCAGTCAGCAGCGCTGCAGCAGAGGCCAGCAGCCGTGTCTGCACAGATGTGGCGCTCAGGAATGGTGCAAAGTGCAGGGAGCCTCACACATATCCAAAAGTTGTTGAGGCACGCTGCAGCGGGGAGCAACAGATGCAGCCCTACACATGCGAGTCTGGCAGATTGCCACCCAGAAGTGCTGCAGCAGGGGCAGACATCTGAGCTGTGTGCAGGCCTGGTGCAGGGGGGCTGCAGCAGACTTAGTTCCCAGACAGGCAAGCACAGCAAGACCCTGCTCAGAATGATGCAGCAGGGTGCACAACTTCAAGCGGAGGCACTGCTGCATCGTGAGCTGAGCAACCTCGCAGGGGAGCCAAGGTCTGCCAGTCAGCAGCCTGGAGCAGGGGCCAGCAGCACCTGGGGCACGGCTGCCACCAGGCTGCAGGCACGTGCTGGCTGGCCGCTCTTCACGCGTGCACTGCATGTGGGCTGCCCCCCAGTGGCTGCCTTTGCAGGCCCGTGCTCAAGCAAGGAGCTCACCGAGCTGCCGCCTGGCAGGATTGTTGGCAAACACCACCTGCCACTCTGTGCGTGAGTCACACAGCAGCACTGCATCCTGGAAGGCCTCCAGGCTGCGCATCAGGCCGGCATCAATGCCCTGCCCTGCCACCTGCACACCGCGGCAAGTTGTCGAGCCCTCAAGCTGTCCAAGACCCCGGGCGCCCACACACAGCAGCCTTTCCTCAAGTTCTGTCAGTGCATTTTGATGACGCTGCCTTCTCCACAATGCACCAAAGCTCAGCTGGGCCCTTGCTGCAGCCTTGCGCCAGCTCGCCAAGCATGATCATGTCATGCACGCCCTGGCCGCACTCCCGCCAGCCTATCAGCTGTTTTGGGTACAAGACACCCCATCAAGACTGACCTGCTCCTGCTGCCTCTGCACTGCCTGGTGGAGCAGCGTGTCCCTTTCCAGCTCCCGTACTGCCATCTCAGCAAAACTGCAGTTAAACAGGTTGCACAAGGGTGCCAGGCCATCAGACAGCACTGCTTTCATGGTGTGCCTTGCCCTGCCAGCACTGTGTAGGTGCAGCCTGGAGTATACCTCAAGCTTGGCAATGGGCCTGCAAAGCTCAGTCCAGGGCACACCACCTAAGCTTGCCAGACAACGGAACGCTGAAGCCAGGCGCGATGAGGTGCCCTCTCCACATCCGCAACTGGACCGACAGGGTGCGAGTGCACTCACTTGACGAGCATGTTGCAGGTCTCTGCAGCCAGCTCCCTGGGCTTGAAGTCTGCCAACCCTCTGCAGGCACCGACACAGCCTGATCCTGCCACATGCAGGCACCTCAGACTGGAGTCCGGCAGATGGCAACGCAGCAGATGGCACAGCAAGTGGGCCTCAGGGGCAGCCGCAGAGCTCACAGTGTGCCGAGGCGGTGTCCATTGCTTGCCACCAGAGGTGCCCCTGCACTCAGGACGGGAGGCGACACTGACAGTGGATGCAGCCAAACGATGCAACAAAGGCAGGGTGGACCAAGCTAGTCTGGTCTTTCAACAGAGGCCCTGAAAGGGCTTTGCAGCAATGATTGTGGCTCATTGCATACAATGTAGCACTTGCCGGCATAAAATCGTACAAAAGGAGGCCCAGTGACTAAGGGAGAGGTCCTGAACCTGGGATCCAAGAGGCAGTCATTGACCTGCAAGCGCCAGGCAGACTCTGAGTATTGGCCTTGATTGGGCGAGAAGCGCGTGACCTTTCTGGAACCTTACCACCAAAATCTCTGGGTGCTTTGGAAGCAAAATCCAGTTCGAAAAGCTGGTGTTTCGGGCGTTCTTGGAAGACCGTGGGTATCTGCAGTGAGGCCAACAATGTACAGCCAGGAGGCAGCATACAATGGAGTCGCAGGCACAGACTTGCAAGCCCGGCTGATGGCTGAGTACTGGACATTCAACACCATGTCAGGGGCTGCATCCAAGGAGGCTGGCAGCAACAGGAGCTCTGGTGCAGCAGGCAACCATTCACCCTACAGCAGCCATTGTCCAGGTGTAGTCCGAGCCCAAGATGGAGATGCCAGCTATAGGGACTGAGAAGACTGTTGACACCAGCTGAATGATCTGCTCCAAGTGATCTGCAGGCATTTACGGTGCAGTGGGGTGGGGTTTTGGAGCTCCTGCCAGGTCTATCTTTGCCAATCTGCAGGGTCACAGTGCCCCCACTCAAGGGTCAATGACGTCCCAGCATGGCATACACAGCCTAAAGCACAGATGTCAGGGCCTGTCAGGGCCTCCAGGCCATTGCTTGCAACATGCAGCGAGCTGCAGCAAGGCTGCAGGCCACCCTGATGGAGCCTGGACGACCCAGATCGTGCCCAGGGAGCACACCTTGGTTTGCACATACAAGGGGAGATATACAGGTCAACAGTCTGCAGAACGTGAGAGACTAAGGACACACTAAAACTTTTCAGAGCATGCATGATCAAGTTGCCGTGCCATTGAATGCTGTGTGCCCACCTGAAGGGGGGTTGAACAGGCCGAGAGCATGCAGAGTGGCCACACGATCCTCTTCTCTAAAGCTGCCCCGCTTGCTGATGGCCTTAGAGTTTGCGGGTGTCAGCCGGGCCATGCTGCTTGAGGTCTGAGGCAGCAGCCCACTCCCGGTGGCAGCAGACTCCAGGGAGCGCTGCCTCTTTTCCCCTGGTGGCTGCTCCTGCTGTGTCTCAGGTGGCGCAGCGTCCCCAACCGGGTCGCCTGTCAGGCGTGGCTCCAATGTGATACCAGAGGCTGAGGCAGTGGCCCGAAGTGACCGCGGAGGCTGCTGCTGTGGCACCAGCTGTGGCGTGGAGCCTGGAAGGTGGGCGGCAGGTTGCCCCAGACGCAACAAATGCTGTTCAGAGCCTGGCTGCTGAGGGGCAGGCTGAAGCTGGTCCCCTGCCAAGGCTGCTAGGCCGCTGCTGGCAGGTGGCAGGCCAGCATTGAGCGATGCTGAGCTGTCGAAAGGGGCAGACACCTCACTTGCAAACGGTGAGACCATGCGCGACTGGCTGGCAAAGGGGGAGGCAGTCTTGCTGGCAAATGGGGAGGCCACCCGTGCAGGGATTGACTGCCTTGCAGAGTTGGCCCGCCCAGGGCCATGGTGCTCGGGCTGGATGCCAGTGCTAGAGCCTGCAGCAGCGGTGCCAGCCAGCGGCGAGGCACTGCCTGCTGCGGAGGCATTGGGCACCTGGTGCCACGCAGGGATCTGAGCACTACTGGCGCTGCTAAACGGTGTGCTGGGCGCCTGGTTGGCTTTCCCACTTGGTCTGACATGCAGGGCCTTGGCTGCTGTGGCAGGCGAATTGCGACTGCTCTGCTTCCTGTCAGACACCGGAGCCTGCAGGACTGACGCAGATCAGGAGGCTGCTGCTCAGCAGGCCCAGATAGCACAGGTGTATATATGTTCTACCTCAGAAACAGGCGGTGCTCTGCTGGATGCACAGCCCATTGGCAGGCAGACTCATCCTGCTGTGGTTGCAGCATGAGGAGCATAGGCAACAACCATGCTGCGTGAAGTCCGCCTATCCAGAGTCTATCCAGGATGACCTTGGATCAAGGTGTCAAAATCAGAACAAGGCGGGATCACGCTTCGAAAGCAAGGGGCACGCCAGCTGTGAGACCCGAAATCAAGAAAGTGGCAGCCTTCCCTCCACAGAGGGAGGGGAATGTGTGTTGAGATGGTCTTGAGTCCGGCGGGATCGCCTGGCTGTTGCCAAACCCGGGCAAATGCTGCAGTTTGACTAGTGTGGTTCCTGGTTGCTGCACCCCACCACCCAGGGGTTAAAAGTTGGGGAGCATGCCAAATGCGAACATGTGCTCAAGAAGGCCGCTAGTACCATCAGATAAACTTCTTCCAACCAGATTTGACTCAGCTTTCGACCAGACACCTAAGGACTTGCTCACATGGGCCAACACTTATCAGCACCGAGCTGACTGCAAGAACCTGATGCTCAAAACTAAACTGAAGCTAACTAATGATGTGCTGGAGGCCAGGCACACTGATATGAAGCAAAGCCTAGTCATAGTCCTAAGCCCGTTCATTGAGGCAACGGACTCTAAATGTAATCATCTAGTGATGTTGAGATGCCCTTTACACCCAGACATGAACAGGCTGTTCAGTACAGCAACCTGACCAGATCAGTGGCTGGCCCTCAGGCAGGTGCTGCAATTCGCAAGAGCACTGGCAGCGGTGCCTTCGCCCTTGTGGTGCCCTGCGTATATCGTGGGGCATGCTGCAGGGGCTCAGCCGAGCAGCTCAAGGCAGGATTGGGATCACTATCCCCTCACATTGCTTACAAAGTTGGCCCCACACAGCAGCCAAGTCTCGTCCTCTGGGCATGGCTCCCAGGACAGCCTAGCTGCATTGAGGTCAATGCCAAGACTTGCCAGAGGCTGCTCTGGCATCAGATCAAGGTCTTCTGGTCTCTCTGAGGCCTGCTGGCATTGTGCTGCTTGCAGTGCATTATTTAGGAGAATGTAGCATCCTGTGAGTTGAGGGCGCCCTGCCTTTCTCAGCATTTATGCGCAAATCCTAGAGAGGGACGGGCTGCATTGACCTGATCTGGTTTTTAATTGGAGACCTAGCAGCTCTGTCTGGTCAAAGCGATTCCATAGACCGTGCCTGCACAAGCATCTTAGAGCACCGGAGCACACATGAGAGACTAGCAGTTGCTATATACAAGCAGCACATGAGCCTTCGCAGGTCGAAACGTCATTCTCCCTTGGCCAAGGCTCTCAGCAACGCGTGCTCTCGGGGACAGGGCTTTTCAGTGTCAGACTTTGCCATCCCAAGTCCCTCACAGAGGCAGAGGCAGGAAAGGACAACCTGCAGCAGCCAGCCCGTCTTTGAGGTTGCAGCAGCAGGGAGCAGCAGCCACCGGCAGATAGTCAGGCATCAACCGTCTTCTGCGTACCTACTCAAGCACAGGCCGCAGGCCCTGCTCGCCAGAGTTCCACAGGCAGCCGTCCTATTCACAGCCGGCGCAGTTGCTGGGGCTGTGGGTAAGACACTCACAGCGCCCTTGGATCGCGTCAAGCTACTCCTGCAGACCAGAGGTGGCCTGCAATCAGGCGCAGTCAGGGACGCTGCCCGGCATGGCAGTGTGTGGCAGGCGCTGCAGGCCATCGGCAGAGAGGAGGGCATTCGAGGCTACTGGAAGGGCAATCTGCCACAGGCAAGCAGGACACTGGCGGGAACAGGCTGCGTGTGGTGCATGCCCAAAGCAACATGGAAGGAATGCAGCACAGCCCCCTGTGCTGTGGAGGATTGCCGCTGGCTTAGAATGCCAGAGGGGCAGAGTCTGCATGCATACGGCAGCTGCAGTTCTGCTGGGCCCCACTTGCTAATGACAGGGTCAGACAGCAGGGCAGCGTCATGTTGCTCCCATTGCAGCTCTCGCTCTGGTCAGTTGACACCCGCACTGCCCCCTGCAGATTCTGCGCGTGGTTCCCTACAGCGCGACCCAGCTGTACAGCTATGAGGTGCTCAAACGGCGCTTTCGGAATGAGAGAGGGGAGCTGACAGTGCCAGCCCGGCTGGCAGCAGGAGGGTGTGCAGGCATGGTCGCCACCCTGGTGAGCACAGCATAGCTGCTGCCTGGTTGTAAAGTGTCACATCTGAGGCACGGGGACATGCAGCGGCGCCCGTTACCCTTGTTTGTGGGGCTTGCGGCGGCTGGCCTTGTGGCAGAGTGTGGCACTGCATGCAGTGTGGCTCAGGGCATGGTTCTGGCAGTGTGGAAAGGTGCAGCTGTGGTGTGAGAAGGAAACACCCTCTCGCACCAACGCTGGCTCACCCCTCAGCATGCCAAGCGGGCCTGCAGCGCCATCACCCTGCCTGTCGCCGACGTGCTGAGCTGCGCCTGGGGCCTCCAGCGCCAGGCCCTCCCCCAGGCTTGAAGCCCTGCTCATCAGGCAGGCTGGCTGCCTGTCTGGGCTACGCCGTGCACAGGCACCTCAGAAAGGGCTGCCTTGACGCCCTGCCCGGTAGGCTGTCTGCTTGCCTGGGACACCCCTCACACATGCACCCCTCACACAGGCACCCCTCACCAAGGGCAGCGGGCCTGCACCCTTCAGATCAGTGACCCAAGGCTTCTGAAAGGCAGCAGGCCCTGCACCAATTCAAGGGGCTGTCTCCCCTCTGCAGGTCACTTACCCGCTGGACACGCTGCGGCTGCGCATCGCGGTAGACCCCCAGATGCGCTCCATCCGGGGCGCCTCCCTTGCCCTGTTCAGAGAGGGCTCCTACAACGCCTTCTTCCGGGGATTGGGGGCCTCCCTCGTAGGTGAGAAAGAGCTTGAGCCGACGTCAGCTGGGCAGCCAGCATGAGCCATTGTGGCAGCACACTGCTGCCAGGCAGCACAGGCCTGCTGCAGGCTGCAAGTCTGCTCTGGTACTAATGTGATGCTAACACGCGGGAGGGTCAAGCCTCCAGATCGAGGCCACAGGCAAGGGCTGCTCCCACACACAGCCAGCCTGCAGCCGCGCAAAAGAGCACACTGGAGCTGTGTGGCTGACTGCTCTTGCAGGCATTGCGCCCTACATGGCCATGGAGCTGGCATCGTATGACCTTCTGAGTGACCGCATCCCCTCCTTTGCCCGCGGCTTCAGCGCCGCCCTGCTGGCCACTTCAATATGCTATCCCCTGGACACTGTCAGGTGACTTCACACCTGCTCCCAGGCCTGCTGCATGGGGCTTTGTGCCATCTCCCTTATGTATCATGAGATGGCCCCATTTCGCTGGCCCCTGGACACAGCTGTGTTGCGCACTTGAGGGCAAACTGTGCTCGACGGCCCTCATGCCAATATTCATGCGCTGCCTGAGACTTTTGACTGCAGCCCTGGCCTGCCAGTGCGTGACCTCAGGCTGCCAACCTTTGTTGTGCACCCGCTTCACCTCCCCTGCTGCGCCTTGACTGCTCCTTATGTTCACCAGCTGATGCGCTACGGTTCCGTCAATTGAGGGCCCACAGTTGCAGAGTTCGTGCACCCCTCAGTCAGGGCGGCATCACTGTTTGGTGCTGTGTGCAGGCGGCATATTCAGCTGCAGGCTGCTGGCGGGATTGGCTTCTCGGCAGCAGCTGGCCACATCTTCAGCAAGGGAGGGCCTGCTGCCTTCTATAAGGGCTTCCTGCCCAATGCCCTCAAAAACCTGCCAAATAAAAGTGAGTTGCTGAAGGTCTTCCTGTGTGCATTCTGCAACTGCTGACAAGACTGCTGCCTCTCTTGCTGACGCTCAAGCCCACCACTTGCAGGCATCAAGTTATCAACCTTTGATGCTGCCAAGCACCTTCTAGCCGGCTCCCAGGCAGCCTATAACGATGAGCTTGCAAAGATTGCTGCTTGTGCCCGCGACTAAGCCTGTCAGTCTGTTCAACGCTCAATTTCCCTGTCAGCTCATGCTTCTGAGTTCTTGGCTCATTCATCACCAGCTTTCTCACACATGCCTTCCTGAACGGCAGAATCTACATTGAGATGCTCAACATGACTGGATCCTACTGCCAGGCCTATGATCATGTGCAGTGCTCAGCGCTGTTGGCCGATCTGAGGTGACTGCGATCTTGTCTGCCTGGGCTGCATGTCTCCTGTCCAGCTACTTTTAACATGAGCAGCACACGAGCTGCTGACATCACCTTACATGTCATCAGTCACCCTCAGCTGCAGCTCTGAAAATCAAATTCAACAGACACATACAAAAGCAGGCAAACAGTCACATGATCAAGCAACTATCAACAAGGTGGCCTCACAATGCCAAAAGGGTGCAAAGACTGCTCCTGATCTGTCACAAGACGACTGGACTCTCGGATGAGCCACGCCCAGGGGCGGGGGTCTGCGGCGTGCTAAGGTTTGTCAGGGCACCAGTGGGTGCCTGTGGCTCAGCAGGCTTGGAGTGTGTCCATCTGCAGGAAGACTGACTTCGTCAAGGAGCTCCAAGAGGGCTAGAAGGAAGGGCAGTATGTCAAACATTGGGAATATCAGCGTTGCAGCACACTGCCAGCAGACACATTGGAACATGGCCTGACAGGCACCCTGCAGCACCCTATCAGGCTGCCATGAGGCATGAGACGAGAAATGCTACACCACAGAGTACTGCTCACAAGTGGCGCTTGCTGGGCCTGGGCTTGGCAGCCTCTAGCTCAGCTGAAGTCCTGGCTTCCTTGTGCTTTTGGGCCAGCTCCTGAAGCACCTCATGCATCAGGTCCATCTGCAGACCAGGACAAATGCTGGTGCCAGAGAGGCTTTCATGGACGCGGCTTGGCCTGGCCAGGCCAGTGTTTGGGGCAGTGTGCTGCATGTGCCAAACTGCGCTTTGTGACAGAGCAGCAGCAGCCAGAGGGAGGACGAGCTGTGCTGCCACCTGGGCGGGAAATACACAAAGACGCAAGACCCACTTGCCAGTCTGCCCTCATGCGGGAGCTGTCTTCTGACAGATAGGTGGTGCGCCCGTGGTCGGGAGCGCACAGCATGCTGGGCTGCCCTGTCTGGGCGCGTGCGCGACAACGCAGCTGCCAGCACTTGCGATTGGCCTGGTAGTGCAGGCTCCAGACCTCCGAGCCCTCAGACCCCACCTGCAGAGGATGTCAGCAGAGCAGGTGGAAATCTGACAGTGTACCCTGAATGGTCTGAACCAGCAGGCTTCTAGATTCTGACGAGATGTGCTGGCAGTCTGGAGACTGTGGCGCCTTGCATGAAATGGGCGGGGGCATGCCACACACACAACCCAATCAGCAACACTTCCGCACCTCCCAGTGCATCTGAACATAGTCAGTTGTGGTGCCTGCCTGCTTTGCAGGAGTCTGGGCCCCAAGAAAGCTCTTTCCATTCTTGCCCGGGTGCAGCGACTGCAGGGTGAAGAGGTTGTCATGCACTCCTGCAGGGGCAGGGAGAAAGCGTCAACGACTGAAAGTCCAGATCACGAGGGCGGCCCGGCAGGCAGGAGGTTTGGCGCCAGCATGAACGCAGATGTCCCATGCCTGACAGGGACTAGTGTTGGTTGCCATACGCCCATGAGCCAGTCTTCACCAGCAAGCAGGGTGCTGGCTGCCCTGCGCCTATCGCCGGCAGTCCTGTCCCAGGTGCCACAACATGTGCAGGGGCAGAGCCCTGAAGGGTGTCTCCAGAGAGCAGCCACACCTGGCGCAGCTTCCAGCAGCCACAACTTGTTCATGCGGTGCGTCTGACCTGGCGCAACTGCCTGCACTGCACCTCTCACCTCCTGCCCGACTGAGCTGCCACACCTGGCGCAGCTTCTGGCCAGCATGCAGCCCCTCCTCGTCCAGGGGGCGGCAATTCACTGGCAGCTCGTCACTGTTCTTCAGGCGCCCGGGATCGCCTGCAGGGCAACATAGGGGTTTTGTGGTGTCCATCCTTACCTCTGCATGGAAGTCGTGCCAGGACAGCAAACCTGGCTCAGTCAAGCTGGGCACCTCTTCTCCACAGTGCTGCACCATTGCCTCGAATCAAGGCTCAGCTCGTGTGGGATTTGCATTGAGACCATCACAAAAGGCAGGTGTAGAGGCATGTCACCTCTGGTCAGGCAGGTCCCCATCTGATCGTTCAGGTGAGAAGCTGATCTGATGATGTACTTCCCATCTGGCAGCCGGGGTGTGTCTGCTGAGATGCTGTCTCCAGCCACCTGTGGCTGGGGAGTCTGCAATCCAGCAGCCTGGAACCCTGCAGGCTGCTGCTGCAGCTGCTGCCCCTGCAGCTGGTCGCCTGCGGCCTGTGCTGGGGGATACTTGGGGGCAGTGCTGGTCTGCGGGAACCAGGTGGGGGGCAGTTGAGATAGACTGGTGGCCCCGCCCTCCGTCACGTGCTGAGGAGGGACAGGGACCTGCCACCCTTGCGGCAGCTGGGGAGCGATGAACTCTGCTGTGTAGGCAGGGTTCCAGGGCCTGGCATCTGACCCCATGCCTGCTTCAGATCTTGCTGCCCTGCACACCGGGGAGGGTTTCTGTGACTACGTCTGCAGATTCACAGAGCATGCTTCAGGAAGCTTCCAATGGATCCATGCCTTGCATGGCCTGGTGCCGGCACCCCAGGGTTCTGAACAGGATGCAGTTTCAGATGACATGGGTGTTAGGCCGTTGAGGGTGAGGGGCCTGAGAAGAGTGCATTGCAATGCATGTTGTTCATAGCAGTACAGTGCACGCAGACTCTGAACTGTTACAGGCCTATTGCAAACAAAAGCCTGGGATCTCGGAGCTCACTCTGATGATTGCAAGATCAGCGTAGGTGAGGCAGATCCAGCTCAAGCTGCATCCAAGCTGCGCGGTGAACTTAAGATCAATACTCAAACACGGTCAGGTGAGCTGTGGCTCCACTGCTGACCCGAGATTTACTGCTGTTTTGTGCTGAAATGCCCCACCCAGCCTTCTATAGCAAGCGCTGCAGATGGGCCTGGACGGGGGGACCAAAATCAGCAGGTATGATGTTGCTCTGCAGTGTCAAACAATGTTGTGCCAGAGCTGACATCAGAGAAGAACTCCTGTATGCAGGTCTGACGTGCTGCGCGGAGCCTCTTGGGAGTTAAGCCAGGCTGACAACAGCAGGTGTGTCAGTCAGTGCAGTCAGCTTTTTGCACTCAAAGCATGACCAGCACTGGGAGCCTTTCTTCATGCAGGTCCACAAGGGGAGGTAGCGCTTGCCACTCCAGCGCACATGTCCGCAGACTTGAGAAAGGCACTGCGAAACAATTGAAATGGAGCACCTGCGCACTGTCAGGCCAGCCACTGCAGCAGCCACTTGTTGCAGACTTTCTGGGCAGTCTCTACAACAAGTGAGCCCTGTGCGCAGACAGGCGATGGCACTACCTGTGCTGCTGCAGCTCCATGCTCCTATATGGAAATGAGTTTGCTGCTCTGAGGCTCAAGTTCCGCCCTGGTCAGGGCTGAGAGCATTGACCGTCACTCGTATGCAGCACGTCAAGTCTTGCTGCAGGGAGGCAGCGCTTGAGTTCCTGCTTGTCAGG
This sequence comes from Asterochloris erici, assembly GCA_019693375.1. NCBI lineage: Eukaryota > Viridiplantae > Chlorophyta > Trebouxiophyceae > Trebouxiales > Trebouxiaceae > Asterochloris > Asterochloris erici. The sequence continues at coordinate 353,645 of JAAMXJ010000076.1, forward strand.
GCTGGGGCAGTGACAGACGAGGAGGCACAGGTCTGACCTCCTCAAGGCGCAGCTCTGTGCCATGGTCTATGTCCTGTTGTGCACCCGGCTAAGACTTCGACTCTTGTGCTGTTGCACTGACATGGTGCTCAATCTCATCCTGCTGTGCACCCTGCCTCACTACACAAGCAGTACGGTCTGCCCTGCAGACGCTGAGGATTCCCGTCCAGTGCTGCAGAACCGATATTTGAATCAGCAAAGGGTGTCAGGCTTTGCTTTTGACCACCTGCAGACCATCAAGTGAGCGTGCACAGAGACTGCAAAGCTGTGCTGCAGCAGGGCTGCAGACACCCACAGACTGGAGGTCTTGCTGTGCGGCACACTGCCAGGTTGTATTGGAACCGCTCCTGTTGCACCTGCTGCTATACATGCCTTGCAGAGATGTCTTCCACGTCCAACTGACAGAAAGCAAAGCGCATTCCCAGCAGGAACCAGCAGCGGCTGACGCCACTGCAAGCGGCAGGTTTCTATGCCCGACCACCAGCCTGCCCTGCGAATTCTACCCCACTGCTGCTCTCAGCTCCTGTGGGCATGCCTTCAGCCGCCGAGCCTTGAAAGAGGTGAGACATAGACGCACCATGTCACCACCTGCCCTCAGCAGCACTTGTTTGCCCGTGTACCCTGCTGGTTTGAATGCCCTGGATTGCATGAGCTTGCACTTCTCCATGCACTAAATTACATGAGCTTGCGCTGCTGACTGCAGATGACAGACCAGACCTGCAGCCTGTGCGGCACGGCCTTCACGCAGCTGAATGTGATTCCACTAAACCCACAGCAAGAGGAAGGGGAGCAGCTCAAAGGCAGCATGCAGGAACACAAGGCGGCAGCGTGCAAGAAACGCAAGCGAGGGGAGGCAAAGAGACCCAAAAAGCAGCAAAAGTCTGACAGCCACCAGCCCTCAAGGTCTCCAGGTGTTGTTCATGCGATGTGATCTCTGCTGATGTATTCAATCATTCAGTCATCCAGTGATGAGCCACCTGTACCAGCTTTAGCGCTGCCACTTTGTGCCCCTGTGAAGGGGTCTGTCCTCTCTGCAAGACTGAGACCCTTCACATATCCCTGTGAAGTGATGGACGAGCCTGGTGCAAAGTTTCTCATCATATCTCTGATGAAGCGGTCCTCTAGCTGCTCCTCTGTGCGGTACTTGGCTGAGCTCTTGCGGAACGCTGAAATAATCTCTGACTCATGACACCTGCCAGAGCGCCGCAGGCGCCCTCTCCCAAAGCTCGCTGTAGGGCCCAGTAGGGAAGGTGATGGACCAGTGAAGGGCAGGGCAGACCATCAGAACTCATCCACTACGGTGCTTACCAAAATCCTGCCACTGTGCTTCCAGCTTCTGAGCCTCGGCAGGGCTGAAGCGCTGCGGCCGTCCCACTTCATAAATTCCTGCTGCAAAGCAAGCCCCTAAGCCTGCACAAGCCACAGCAGCTATCCTCAACATACTCCAAACTTGAAAAGAAGCTGGATGTTCAACCTGAAGCATCAAGGTCTCGCCTGTGCTGACAGACCAGGTGGCGTCTTGCAGTCCCTTGCCCAGCAGCACTGCAATGGCTGTACCTGCCCCCAGGCAGATGACAGCGACAGCAACCTTGAGTGCCTGGGGTGCTGAGTAGCCAATGTCATCCACCCTGCACAGCAGGCACAACCTGGCTGCCTGGCAGAAGTGGTCGAGTGCTGGCAAGCTGCTCTTTGCATTGCAAGCAGCATGGCTCCTTGCAGGGGGCATGCATTCAGTGGACGACCAGGGAGCATACAGAGGCAAGCCTGCTGCAACGAGCATTCAACCAAGCACCTGGCATCCAGTGATGTCAGGAAGGCTGGCACTTCCCCACCTGAGGCCTGCAGCTTGCCCCAGCTTGTTGAGCAGCCAGTCGCTGGGCCTCTCAGTCTCGATGGCTCCCAGGAAAAGCAACAACAGCTGCAGGGGGGAGCAGAACCACAGCGAAAGTGACCACAGCAGGCTGCCTGTCAGGTCCCCAGCAGTGAAGTAGGAGACTCCCAGATCCAGACCGTCACCATAAACTGCAGGGAGGACATGAAGACAGTGTAAGCATGCCTGCAGCATGGCCAGACATCCATGCAGCTGGGCTTGGACGCCTGTGCTGCTGCTGCAGCCAAGCGCTCACGGTAATAGCTACTACAGCCATTGCTCTCAATTTTTTTGGCGAGGCCCCAGCTTGCGCCAGCTGATGGCTACGAATTCCGTGCTGGCGAGCAGGCCTGCTCCAGGCTTGTTGTAGAACTATGTGCATGTGAGGCAGCAGTATGGCCTTACCTGCATCCTCAAGGGTCTCTCGGCCTGCTGTAAGGGCGAACACAAGCACAGCTGCAAGCGTCACACCTGCAGACAGGGCCATGTTTTGCCAGGTTGTCTTTGATGGCCTGTGTAGCTGCAGAATGCTGTACTATGTCAAACCTATGCCCAGCACTGCCTTGCGGTCCTGCGTTTCCTGAGATGGCTGCTTGTCATGATTGCCAATGGCACAAACTGCATGCATTCAAGGCTGTACAGAAAACCTGCGGTGGTGCGAAGGAAATGGATTCATTCACACCTTGCCGGTCTCTTTTTGATCTGCGGCCGGGTCGCACACTTCGATGTCTACACCAGCGTGCTGCTCTGTGGGAAGCCTGTCCAGAGACTGCTATTCTCAGCGGCACGGCTGCTCTTATCGCAAACATGTGTCAGGGAGGATTATCAACTTCCCACAAAAGCGATAAAGCAATCATAAAAGAACACAGATGATGAATGCTTCTCAAGGAATTCAATGAGTGGCTGGAGACATGGTATCTGGATGACTGCTTCATCTCAGTACTGCAGCCGGCTAACAGACCAGCTTCATGCATTGGTGGGATGTGCGACCATCAGGAGTTTGACTCTGCAATGTCCACTGTACAAGCTTCTTGAGTGAACCGGCAGTCATTGACACTGGTGTGGCAGTATATGTGTATGCAGTGCCTGTACTGGGCACTTCTTAAGCATGGGCCCCATAATGATGATGGGCTCCTCTGCCTCGCTTGCCATGCCCCCTCACAGGAAAGGCGGGATGTGAGTGGTGGCTGTTGGGAACAGGGATGTTCTCTTGACCTTGCCATGGACCTGCACATGAGGCACACAACAGGCGATTTGATGAACACACAGCAGATGGATCCTGGCAGGTCACAGCCATGAGCTGCATGCAAGGCACGCACGCATGCATAGACTCACAGCAAGTGAGCTGGGTGCACCTGAAGCACGTGTGCTGCCTGTATCCCTGGTCACAGCTGGCGGAAAGCGGCGCTGGCAAGCCTGAATGCGGCGCTGGCAACCCCACCTGCACCAGCAGCCAGGGCACGGGCAGCAGCAGCCTCAGTGTGGACGGCAGCGGCCTGCTGCTGGAGCTGCTGCGCGCGCAGGGTGGCCTGCTGCCTCTCTGCGCGCTCCTTGTCCTTGCGCTGCTTGAAGTGGAGCATGATGGGGTCACGCCCCTCCCGCTCAGCCCGCTCGAGCTCCCGCTGCTCCTCAGGCACACCTGCACAACAGACACTCGTCCTGAGACTCTGGGTGAGACATGTGTGCAGGCATGACTGCAACCTTTGGCAAACCTGCCCTGGATAGCACACACTGTAAAGCATTGAGCACTGTCGCCATGGTGCAGGCCATGCAGGCAAGCACATTGTGACTCTGAGGGTCTCCTGACACTCCTACATGCGAGGCCCCTCTCCCACCCAAGACATAATGCAGGCCAAGCAAGCCCCCTGGCAGGGCATGTAGCAGGCTCTTCTGGTCATGTGGCATAACAAAGCACCCTCGTCAACAGCAGCAAGGACCAAGACAGAATCAGAGAGGCTCAAGTGCACAGCAGAGTTGGTTGAGGACACGTTTGTGTCATTCAGCAAATACTTCATGCACTAACTCCAGTCTGGCTGCCTGCAGCAATGGCTGCATGCAAGGCCCATGAAGAACTTACCGAACTCAGCCTCCACATCGTTGAGCACCCGAGCTGCAATCTCTGGGTTCAGACTCAGCCCCACCATCTTCTCACCGGTGGTCAGCTGCAGGCAGGACACCAGCCAGCCGTCAGCTGCTGACTCAGACGCCCAACTGGGGGTGGCAATGTCTGCGCAACCCCTCACAGCTCTCTGGGTGCTCACATGCCATTGAGGAGGGCTCATGGCTACTGCTTGCAGAAGCACAAATTTCACTGTCAATGGGACCCAGCTGTGTGAACATGTGCGCCTGCAGGCACCTGGCCTGCTGCATGCCGGGCAGGCTTGCAAGCCAGCTTGGCAGCATAGCCAAATTGCGAGCAAGGAACATGCAGAATAGGCAGAGCAGTAGGCCTGACTCATCAGCAGGCGCCACAGGCATGGCATGCAGTCAGCTGGGATGCAGATCGGCATGGGCATGGCATGAGAGCAGCGGTCTCACCTCAAAGCGGACCACCTTGGGGCTCTGCTCGCCCTTGGTCTCCCTCATCGCGCCATGGGCCAGGACCTTCCAGATGGGCAGCACGGCGCCTGCAAGCAAGACGGCGCAGGTTGGCAGGCTTGGGCAGCTTGATGTTGAGAGGGGGGAGTGTCGAGGGGAGGAGCGCCACTGCCCCTCAGGTGACAGGATGACAGCACCAGAAGTGGATGCAGTGGAGATCCTGGGTGCTTGCAGCGCCTCCCAGACTTGGCTGGGTGCATGAGGGGTGACAGCACTGGATGGCATGGAGAGAAGAGCGGATGATTGGCAGGAGGTGCTCCTGCAAGCGGAGGTTGCTGCACCATACTGTGCCTCTGCCTCACCATGAATGAGGTAGAGGGTTGTCAAGCTGGCGCCATTATAGCAGGGGTCCCCATGGGCACGCCTGCAGGGCAGAGGGGCACGGCTCAACAGCTGTTCTGGGGGATCAGCAGGCCACATCGCAAGAGCACCCAGCGCGGCACACACCCTTTTTTCGACACAGCACATACATCATCCCTGTGGAGCAGGCTGCTCATGCCCTGGCTCACCTGATGCACTTGTGTCCATGCATGCAGTTACGCTGCAGGCAGCCACAGAGATGATCAGAAAAGTCTGCAGCTGGTCCTGGTGCAGTACTCCTGCACCTCGAGTCAGGTTACAATGCAACATGGCGATGTGAACGCAAGCATCAAATTGTGCAGCAAGGCTCTCCAGACATTGAAACGGCTTGGCTTGAGCATGAGCACAGTGGCAGACCTTGAGGTGCTCCTGCCAGAACCTCCAGTGCTTCTCTGCCTCCTGGAAGGTGCATGCAGCTTGCGTCACTGACTGACTTTGCCCAGCAAGCACTCGCAAGACAGCAAAGCCCGGGCCAGCAAGTTGCGGCACCAGCATACACAGCTTCCAAATGGCGTGAAAGGTTGACGTGAACATGGCAACGCAGGACTCACCTTGAGCCCGACCGGGTCGTTAGACTGCATGCAGAGATTGCTGTCAGTACAGGCCCCAAGAGACACAGGAACGTTGTGCACTTGAGGCGTGCTGTCCTTGCAGTGAATGGCAGGGCTACTCAGTAAGCGGCATGCTGGGCATATTCACCCCATCCATGTTTGCAATTTCGACAACAGAGGCTTTTGCGCTGCACGCTGTTGCAACTCAATGCAAAGTAAGATTGTTTGCCACGTGCAGGAGCAGCTGCCGCACACCTGCGTGAGGGTGTCCTCAGACACGACGTCGCCTGACAGATTGTTGGGTCGCCGCCTTCGAAACTTAGCAAGATCCCTTTCAGAGCGCCGCGGCACCTCTGAAGCCAGGAACACCAGCGGCCTCCCTGCACATGCCGTGAGACCAGTCTTCAAAGGCTGGTTGGGACCTGTGGCCGGTAGAGGAACACGCAGACAAGAAGACCAGTAGCCTATGCTGCACAGGCAACCAGGCCAGATTCCTGGGGCCAGCTCCCGTGAGCACTTTAGGACCTGCCTCAGGCAGACAACAATGCAAGCAAGGAGAGCAGCAGTGGCCTCCCTGTGCATGCAGCAGGGCCAGCTTCAGAGATTTGCTCAAAGGAGGGGCAGCAACTGGCACTGTGGATGCCCAAGTAGCCAGGAAGGCCAAAAGCCCCCAGGCACAGCTGTCAGCTGGTTTGTGTGCTGTGAAGCAGGACAGACACCCAATTGCTTCAGCCTCCACGTGCGCAGGGTCACTGCAACAAAATAATGAGCCGACATGGTCCGCTGCTGCACTGGGTATGCATGCCACCAGCAACGACTCACTGTCTTTGCCCTGTTGCGGCTCCCAGGTGTTGTGCGAACGGTAGAAGCCTGTGCGGGGGTTCAGCTTCTTGCCTGCGGCCTTGGCCTCTGCCACAAGCTCGTCCCTGGCTGCCAGGGCCTCCTCCCAGGACATGCCGTGGTCCAGCTCGACCTTTGAGGCAAAGGTCTTGGCGCCTGCAGGAACGCAAGTGAACAGCATGTGGCAGGGTCTGAGGTGTTGCTTGGAGCAGAAGTCCTGCATTGAGCGCCTGCATGACCATGGTAACGACCAGGGCCGGGAGCAACCTCAGTCTGCAACCTCAGTCTGCTGTTATACCAAGAAGATCGTTCAGCAACATATGGTCAGCAATGGACCACACCACAGATAGACAGCCAAGAACATGAGCTGCATCAGGGATGCATGCCCTCACCTGTCTGTGGGTCTACATGCAAAATATCCCGCCTCTTCAGTTGGGCGCTCCTCGCATTCAGCCTTACTATCCCTGCAGTGTCACGTGGCACAGGCATACCTCCTGCTTGTGTGATTAGCATAGCAAGCAGCAAATGTGCAAGTCGTCATGGTTTGTGCGGAATGCTAACTAATCATGAGGCTATCTTACAGCTTTCAGCATGACACGGCATTGGCCTGTCCTCATGCAGCTCCCCAAGCCGAAGCCTATCAGGCAGAACCTGGCTGCAGGTTGCAAGTCATGAGGCTCCTGACAATCAATTAAACCGATGCACAATTTGGCCTGCCAGGCAGCCCTCACCAGTCTCATAGTTGCCCATTGACTTGGCCAGGGTGATCTCGGATTCCAGTGTGCTGCTGAAGAAGTCAAACAGCACCTGCAGGGGCATGGCGACTGTGCTCACATGGCTGCCAGCACCCTGGCCCCACACACACCACTCTCAGATGATTGCTCCAACCAGCAGCTCCAACAGCAACGGTGCAGGTGTGAAGACAGCGGCTGCCACCATAGCATGCCAGCCTGACCCCACTCCCACTGACAGAGTGCTGAGGGTGTCTGAGCACCTGCCAGTAACAAAGGCAGCAGCAGGCAGCAGACAGAGAAGGAACCAAGAGGGCAGGCAGCACCAAGGTCGGCAGCCCAAACAACAGCGAAAAGGTCCACTGGTGGTGAATCGCAAAAGGAGCAAGGGAAAGGCGACCACGAAGCAGGCGAAGCAGCAGGGCTGTCTAGTGAGCAGCTGGCGATGCTACTGCATGACTGACCTTCTGCTCTGGCAGCTTGAGAGCAAGCAGCCTGTTGAGGAACTTGGGCACCACGACAAACTGCTCCTTGGGCATCTGGTACTGCACCCTGCAGACAAAATGGACAATGGCCTCAGCAGCAGGCAGCAGAGGTGCATGTCTGCACACTGCACAGCAGAGGCTGGCACATGGACCTGCCGCGTGCTGGACCTGGCGGGCTGCACACCGCGCAGCAAGCTGATGCACTCTGTGCAAAGCTCTGCTGCCATGCGGACAGCAGGCAGGCCACTGGTCAGCACAGCAAGCATCTGACCTTGTTGTCAAGCTCTGCTGCTGTGCATGTGAGCAGGCAACCCCACAGGCAGCACCCTGTAGAGACCTCATTTGTTGGTACAACAACGGCTGATCGCAGCAGGAGATCTGACGCCACACAGTAAGCACATCAGCAGCTGACCTGTTGGTCCCAACTGCTTCTGACCAGGGGCGCTGGTAGCATACAGCAGGCCTAGTCAGCACAGCAGCAACTCACTCATTGCTTCCAAACCGCTTCTGGAACTCTATGGCACCCACACTGGCCAGCATCTGCCTGAAGCATTGGAAGATCTTGTCGTTGGGCTTGGTGGCCCTCCACAAAGGCAAAGACCCATCATCCTGCAGCCTTGCCTCCAGCTCTGCTGGAAGCTTGGGCACCTGCAGTGCAAGGAAACAGGTGCCTTGCTCTTCTTCGCCTCAAACACTGCAAGCCTGGGTGGCACTGAAGCTCAGCTGGCAGCTTTGGCGCCTCGGCGCAGACAGAGCCCACATGCAAAATGTGGTGGGTGGTACATTGCGGCTCGGAACATGACCTGTTGCAAGCCGGTCTGTGAGCATACCAGCGGCCGCAGCAGAGCAGACATGCTGGAGTACAGCTCCACAATGGCCTAGCAGCTCAGTGAATTGATCAATGCACACACCAACATGACCGGAAGGACTCACCACCACATCAGGCGCAGGGTCAGTAATGCCCAGGATGTCGTGGTACATCCTGCAGTGCAGGGCATGCAGGCTCAGGCACCGTCGAGCCCCATGACATCCACAAACTCCAAGGGCTAGCTGAACGGGCATGCAGGCTCCAGCACAGCAGCGTGCTAATCTTCTTGTTGAGGGCATGCATGAGAAGTCAAGGAGCACAGAGACCCAGATACAGCAGGCAAATGCCGCTGTGACACCCAGGCCTAAGCACACCCAGCAGGTGCGCTGTGTCCATGAAGCCCGGGCTCTAAGCACAGCTCGGCACCTCCGCCTGGGCAAGCGCATGAGCTGACACCAGGCACACAGGCTGCCTGCAGCAGCTGACGTCTGAGGGGTACTGTGCTGATAGTCAGGGCCAGGCTCACTTCTTCAGCGCCTTCTTCCCCCACTGGTTGTCCACATCAAAGGCCTGTAGATCAGTCCCTGCCCCCAGAGCCCTGCACACAGGCATGGCAGCACTGCTCAACTGGGTGTCTCAACGGACAGGCAGCAGCACACAGGCCTCCAGCAGGCTGGGTGCAGGGGCCCACGGCACAGCGTGGAGGGCGTCTTGATGATGACCATGGCCCCAGAGAGCGTACGAGCAAACCAGGCACAACATGCCATGTGAAGGAGGGCTGAACAGCCTGTCCACAGATAGAACAAGCTTTAAGGTCCCGCAGCCCGCATGGCACCCATTTGAGCTTGAAGAGACCCGCAATTGGATGGGCTTTGCAGGACTGTCGCTCTAACCTGCGGTCGCCCTTCAGCAGCGCCCCCAGACTCTGCAGCCGCTTGGCAGCTGAGCTGGCAAACCTGTACTCGCCGCTGCACTCGGACACAAGGATCCGGTAGATGGGAGCAGACGCTTGATTGGACCTGCAGAGCACGGGGAGGGGCGCTCGAGTCAGGTCAGTGCAAAAGTTGAGCCCTTAAGCCCCTTGAATTGACATTGCGATCAACAAACAGATAGGCGCGGTTCCTGGAAGCCAGCTTTGCCGAAAGTCAATGCTTCTGTCAGGTCTGCCCATACCAAGCAGATAGTCTCCCACCCAAAAGCGCGTACCCCTTCTTGCAACACTGCTTGCAACAGTGTCCAGCCAAGCAGTACTCTGCTCATCTGGGCACATGCCAGCTCTCAAGCAGCTCAGACCCACAGGCTGCACATCGACGCCGGTGCGGACCCTCACCGGTGAGAGCGCCCAAACTGCTGGATGGCCCTGTCAGCGCTCCACGGCAGCTCCAGCGTCAGGTGCACACGACGCCGCTGGTTGGGCACACGCTTGTCAGCCTGCAGGCTGATGCCGACAGAGGCTGCCTCGCTGATGATGGCGATCAGCTTTTTTCCGTACATGAAGGATTGCTTCTCTCTCATGTTCACCATCTGCAGCAGCAGGGCAGGCCTCTTGTGGGTGAACTGCACACAGGGATGTTGCCTGTCTTGCAGGGCCAGGCATGCAGACGTGCAATGCTGCCTGCTGGCTGGTGGGCTCCAGGGAATTGGGCGGCATCGCACCCTGCTGACAAGTTAGTCAGCTGCAGAGGCAACACCTCAGCCACTGCAGGCTCACAGTGGAGGCAGGACACTTTCAGCAAGCTCAGCACAATGTTCAACCAGGTGAGAAGCCGAGCTGCCTCCACACCCACTGCGATGTGTCTGGGCGCAAATCATTTACCTTCTGGGCATCCTCCTGATTTCTGGCTCTGTACCTGAACTTGTCACCGTCCTTGCACAGGCCACCCTGCATACAGCTGAGAAATGCTCGAGTGCTGCAGATTACTGAGCTGCGTCAAGCAAGCATGCACTGTCGCATACTGAACACACAGGCACATCTGCCCTGTAGATAAGGTACAGCCCTCACATGGCGCTCTATCACGCTGTGCCTTTGTCTGCCTACATCTGTAGCTTGAAGACAGGCAATGCCTGTCACCTGGCGACCTGTCAGCTCCGCCACATGGTTGATTCCCCCCATCTTGTCGATCATCTCATCCAGCGGGTTTGGGGGCAGCTCCAGGGTCTTCAGCAGCCGCAGCAGCATCTTCTTGATGCGCTGCAGCTGAGGCCTGGGACCCCCAACATCGGGCCGCCCTGCAACTCAAGAAGGCAAGGGATTGCAGATAGCATACAGCACAGCTTTGTGCGCTGCAGGATCGTCTGCTTGATTGGCTGCGACTGTCTGGACCTTCAGGCTGGATGCTGTCAGCGCACGGCTGCACAAACATCTTTGACAACCAGCATCTGATGTACCTTAGCATGCAACGCTGTCTCATCGGTGCAGCAATGCATGTGGCCTTGAATTGTAAGCCGGCAGGGGCACACTCTGCACTGCTGTGCCCGCCTTGACATTGATGTCTATCTATCTTTGAGCCAGCTGAAGTCCGGCAGCCAGGCAAGGCAGCACAGTGCCGCAGGCACTGTGATGCACCCTGCTGCAGAAACACTCAGGCTGTGCACCATGCAGCAGGCGAGAAGCAAATCACTCCAACAGCGCTGCTCCACTGTGCACTCCTCAGGGTGATGGACCCACCCGCCAAATTCAGAGCAGCTGTGCTCACCTCCTGCATGCTCATCGTCCTCGATTTGATTCCTCAGATCCTCCATCTCACAGTCGTCGAAGATGTCCTCTGTGAGCACTGCACGGCTGTTGCCGCGGGGCCCATGGGCCCGTCCAGCACTGCCCTGCCCACTGCGGGCGCCTCGACCCAAGGCGCCCCGGTTGAGGCCCCTGGCCGCTGGCCCTGCAGCAGGCAAGCAGCCATAAGTTGAGCAGTTGAGAGAGCCGGACTTGCTCTGCCCTGCGCGGCGCTGCCATGCCTGGTCCCCACTGGGGTCAATGGAACTGCTGACATTGCAGTAGGACAAGCAGCCAGTAGGTGAGCAGCTGAGAGCTTGGCAGGGCAGGCAGAGGACGATTGTAGATTTGCTGCTGGTGCTGCAGACAGCCGCATGGCAGGCACTTGAGCGGATTGCAAGACGAACAGAGAGCATGTGGATGTGGGCGCCCTAGTGCTGCTGCTGCAGGCCACCACATGCCAAGGCGGGTAGGCTCTAGGCAGGTGGAGCAGGCCGCTGCTGCTCAGGGCACCAATCATGAATATGCAGGCTGCTGCCCTTGCAGCAGTTGGCGCTGCTTGATGAGGCGGGGCAGTCAACATGACCAGGCAGGGGGTGACTGTGCTGGCAGGCACATCGACAGCAGGGCGAGCTCCTGGGAGCGATCAATGGGTGCGCAGGTGGGCCTGCCAGCAACAATGCCACACTTTTACATGGTGTCGGAGCCTGTAGCAGGGTGCTCCAGGTATGCACATCAGCAGGGTCAGTGCTAGCTGTCAGTGCCGCACCTCCTGAGCACAGCATGTGATTGCTGCCGCTGCGCAGAGCAGCATGCTTGCACGCCCCCAGCTACAGAGCAGGAGCGCACCTGAAGGGTTTCGTGCGCCTGTGGAGGAGTCATCATCATTGCTGCTGCTCTCAGAGGCCTCAGTGCTGTTGTACCCGCCAGTTTGCCCGCCAGAGTCCTGCACGTCCGTCAGCATAATTGGTGGGCCCACCAGCCAGCTTTCAAGCATGCGCTACACGCACTTGACTGTGCTCAGATGGTGCAGGTTGGACAGGCAAACTGCCTTCTAGCTAGATGTGGCATGCATGCTGCCAGTGCTGAGTGTGACCCACAGTCAAGCCAGCCAGAGCAGAAGTCGGAGCAAGATGTCATGAACAGTGTGTTGCTCAACATTCTTCCTGTTAGGTTGCACATGTCATCAGGCCGTGTGATGGCACCTAACCTCTTGGAGCAGAAGGACAGGACCAGAGGCCACTACACATGCCTCCTGTCAGGGGCCGCACATCTTACCAGGCCATGTGCCAGTCTCTGTCCTCACTCTGCAAAGCCCTTGACAGAGCAGACACAGACCAGGAGGCCAGCACACCTCTTCAAACCAAATGGTGAGTGTTGCCCTTGTGAAGCAGAGCGATGCCCACAGTAGGTAAGCACCAGGAGAACAGGGTCAGCACACCTCAGCACTCATGTAGTCAGAGTCACCATCTGACTGCTCGGCCTCAGATACAGCCTCTGCCTTGTACTTGGGCTCCCGCTTGATGCGCTTGGCAGACCTTCCCGTGACTGGGCTGGCGCTCCGGGACTTGGCCAGCTGGCGCTGGTGCTGCAGCAGAGAACATAACATTGGCTTGAGGGGAACATCCTCGATGCGAAGTGCCAGTCTGCTCAAAGGGAGGAATGGGGTTAGAGCATGCAACAGCGCAGTGCCCAAGCATGACGAGCATCCGGCAGGGTTCAGCCCTTGGTAGCCCTGAAATCTGCCACTGAAAGAGACAGTCGCAGCCCGGAGCCTGGCCACACAGCACCAGAGAGCACACGGGGCTCAAGCTGACAAGGTGAGCCTAGCATGTGGACAAGGCCAGCAGCAAGAAACACAGCACCTGAGAGCACATGGCCAGTGTGCTGAAGAGGCAGTTGCAGCCAGAGACCAGCCCCCCAGCATCTCAAGACAGACCTGCTGCTTACATGATCCCCTGCTTCCCTTGGATTTGGCTCCCAGAATGCCATCACCATTTGGAGCAGCAATGCAGGGTCCCAATACTGAGCATCAGCAGCCCAGGTCCACCAGCGCATGGCCCTCACAGCTTGCTGCAGGTCACGTGCTCACCTGCCCCTGCAGCCTTGTGAGCTCGCCGTCCACCTCAGCAAGCTCCTGCTGTTGCTGCTTCAGGCGCCTGCGCAGAGCCAACAGCTGGATGCTCGGCCTCCCACCTGCAGGCATCAGTCTGGAATGTCAGGATTGCACACAGGTGTGAAGGCAGAAGGTGAGGCGGGCAGTTCACAGACCTGTGAGGCAGCTTTGCAGCCTGAGCTGCTGCAGGCAGCATGTACAGCAGCCAGCTGAAGGCCGAGAAATGCAGCATGGGGCTGATGTCTGGGCAGGCTGATGATTACAGAGGCCAGGCAGAAGGTGCGGTGGCAGGGTGCTGGGTATCTGAGACAGCCTGGCTGGCATGTGCACAGACTTGACTTACCCTTTGCATTTGTCGCAGGAGCCTCAAAGTTGTCTGAAGACAACACCTGCAGCAGTCGAGGCCAGCTGTGCCACCCAAGCAGAGTCCTGGATCAACTGAAGAGGGGAGACAATCAAATACACTGTGAACTGCTTTAAATGTACAGTGGCCAGTGGAGGCAACAAGTAAGCTGAGGGACGCAAGGCCCTGCCCAGTTGATAAAGTACCTGTGGGGTACCTAAGGGCGCCACAGACTGTCCAGCTGACAATGTGTGAGCTTGGCAGCTGGCTGCACAGCCTTTCCAGCAGAAGGGCCCAACCAGGCTGAACAGGCACCCTCAAGCCTGCAGCCCGCTCACCTCACGGGATCTCCTGCCACAGCTTCACTGGCTGTCAGAGCACATCCTCGACCAGTGACACATGTACAAGGCCTGCAGCCTGCCCAGACTCACCTGATCCTTCCAGTATACCTCCTGCTTGTTCTTGGCAGCATCCACTGCGGCGCCCCAGGAGTGGCACACCAACCTGCCTGAACTCACCGAGTCACCCTGCCCCATCTGTAGCCCTGCCTCCTGCTTCACCTTCACAGCTGAGACCACAGCGTCCCCAGCATACTGGCTGTGGAACTCGGCAGCCTTCTTTGTCATGGTGGTCACCCCTGCGGCCTTGCAGGTTGCGCAGAACCAGGTGCCTTCAGGGACCTCGCTCATGTCCATGCAGCCCAGGTGGTGCCCCCAGTCACAGCCATCGCAGACCAGCATCTGGTCGGCGCCGTCAGACTTGAGGCAGTGGCGGCAGACAGCGCCACCGCCTGGGCTGACGGCCGCCGGCTCCTGCAGAGCATGACTGTAGCTGAGTCCCACCATCTTGACTAACCTGCTGCCGACCCATGTGTGTAGTGGTAGCTGCGGGCAGGGACCGACTCCAGCTAGGTGCCACCTTGTCAGAACAGCTGCTACCACTGCAATTAGGGAGCTCAGCCTTCACGCCTTTGCAGTGAGGCAGAAGTTTGCGGCCTCACCACCACCTTCGGCCTCACCGCTGCCAATGTGCAGCGTTCACGACAGGTATTGCACCAGCAGCCAGACAGCCAGCTGCGCTCTGCTGACATAAAGCAGGCAGTTCTCCAGGTGGCTGAGGGGCCAAACAGCAGTGCAGGCTGATGGCAAGCCAGCAAGACTGTACGCGTACAGTTTTGGAGGCCGCCATTGCAGTGCAGGCTCCATGTCAGCCAGCAATCTATCAAGCGTACCATCTTGGGCGCCACTGGGCTGGAACGGGTGCGCCTGCCAGCTTTGGGCGACTCCATCTCCTCATCAGACTCTGCAATCACTGCCTGCTTGCCCCTGCAGCAAGCAAAGAGGTGTGCAAAGTCAGGTGCTTGTCAAACTCTGCAAACACTGCTTGTTTGGCACTGCAGCAGGTACAGAGGCGAGGACACTTAGTTGGGACAGCCATGATATGATAGGTGGCCATGTCAATGTGCCAGTCTGCTGGACAGGCCTCGCTGACAAAGTCCACAGCCTCAGACCGATGGGATCTGCGACGGTCCTGCTGCTGCACCCTGCACCCTGCACAGGGTGTGACAACACCTCATCCCTCCTGCTGAGCAGCAAGCTTGCAGAGTCTGCAGCCGCTGAACCTCACCCGGCAATGTGTGGAGCAAGCTGAGTGCTCTACAGCCTGCCTGCTCCAGACACCAACCTCACCCCATGCACTCTCTGATTCTGGCAGCACCTGGGCTTATGAGCAGCGGCTGAAGCTATGCAGGCTCCAGCTCACCTGCCCTGGGCACAACTCTCCTCCATCTCATCATCTGAGTCTGCCAGCACCTGAGCCAAGCCAGCTGCCCTCCCTGCTGGCGGCAAGCTCGCTGGCTCAGTGGCGTCGCTGTCTGACCCCCCGCCCTCAGCTCCCGGCTGCAGCACGTCGGCAGCTGCCACAGTCCCTTCGGAATCCTCCTCACCGCTCCCTGCCGCAGGGCGGCCGGCGGCAGAGGGTGATGCCGGCTTCCCTGCCTTGGCAGCCTGCCTGCTGCCGCGCTGGAGCAGGTGGCCACCCTGAGGCGTGCTGTTCTCTGCAGCGACGAGGTCTGCCTGGAGCACGGCCAGCTCTGCCTCCAGCGCCGCCTGCAAGGCAGAACAGTCACCATATATGTTGTACTCTGCAACGCAACATACACAGCAGGGGGCTTAGTCAAGTCGGCAAAACCCAGATACCCCGGGCTGATATGGTGCCAGGCGAGCACGTGGCCTGCAAAATACCCGCATGAGCCGCTGATGTCAGCGTGAAGCAGAATCTGTGCTCAACTGGCGGCAGGCAACCATGACGTCTGTTCAGTCCTGCTGTAAGACTCACTGCTTCCTTTCAGCTACACTGGCCTGCCACTGCCAGAAGAAAGCATCCAGATGCTCAGGTGAAAGAAGCCGCCAGACAACCCTTGCAGGGCAGCATGGCAGATACAATTAGCGACAGCAGCAGCAGCATGCACCTTCTGCTCAAAGTCCTGCATCCAGCCCCTGCAATTTCAGGGGCACAGACATCATGCATCCTGCCAATGCAGGACATGTGGTGTGGGCACCTTTTGCTCCCTCAGCGGCACCAGCTCTGCATCCAGGCCCCGCTTGACGGCAGCCAGCTTATCGTCAGCCTCCTGGCGTTCCAGCTGTACATTGATGGAGCGGACCTGGTGCTCGTCCACATCCTTGGTCATGTCAATCAACTGCCCTGTGCGCTCGGCATGCAGCAGCTTCTCCTGCAGGGCATTTCAACGAAGCTCCGTCAAACTCCTGACTGCAGACGCAGTGGCTGCAGCTGACCCTGATGCACTGGTCTGTCAGCGTGCCCCAGCTACTTCTGCAGGGCAGCAGCTGGTTTATGTGAGACTCATGCATGCTGCTGTGGCAAGACCAGTGTCAATCAGCCACCCAGGCTGCTCAGACTGCAGCAGACCTTCTACAGGGCAGGCCAGCAGGGGCTTGAGAGCAGGAGATGTGGTGCTGACTGCTCATCGCCGCCTGTCACTGTCAGCTTGTGGAAGTCTGCCTGCAGAATGGCAGCAGTTGACAGTAAGTTTTCAACATGCCAAGCAAGATTGCACAATGCCCTGCTCAAGAGAGGGCCGCAGAGCTCCAAACCTGCAAAAGAGCCCAAGCCGTTGGATGCGCAGGAACATGAGCCTACAGCATGAGAGGGTTGCTGCCCTTCCAGGGTCGCTGCCCTGGCGCAACGACCTCATTGGGCACCAAGCTGCAGGCAGACTCACCGCCAGGACGTCGTCCAAACTCTTCTCCTCAGTGAACATGACCTCATCTGTCTCATCCTCCTCTGCTTCTGCCGGGGCTGCAGCTGCTGCCCTTGAAAGGGTACTCGTCCGGCGGGCAGCTGCTGCCCTGCGGGGGCGAGGTGCGGGTGCAGGGGCCTCGTCTGCCTCATCGTCTGAGGTTAGAGTCAGGTCCATCACCTCGTCAGATCCTGAGCGCGCTGGAGCAGTGCCCCTGCGAGTGCCGCGCTTGGGCTTGGCGGTGCCGCGCTTGGGCTGGACTGGCTCAGGCTTCACCCGTACGCTGGTTGCTGCTGTAGGGGACCATGGCCGATCAGCAGAGTGGGAGGGGCCTGGGCCGCCGGCCTTGGCGATGGCGGGGCCTGCGCGGTGGCCATGATGCTGAGCCATCTCTGCGCAGGTGGGCAGGGCAGACCAGGTCTGCACAGTATGGTAGACCTGCGGCAAGCAGCATTGGTCAGCATGTCAGTCTGCAGTGTACAGGGCAGCACGTGAAGGCGCCCTGCTAGCCTATACCCGCAGCAGGCAGCATTGGCCATGACAAGCTGTGAAGTGTCTCAACGCGGCCAACAGCAACTTGACAGTCCATGCCTGCGGCAAGCACTTTGACTGGCAGAGATTAGGGCAAGCACTGAGGCAGTTTGCCAATTCACCCAGGTACTGCAGCGCCCAGCACCTGCAGAATGCCCGTGACTGTGTGATGAGCGAACATTGGCACTTCTTGCATCCTGCTGAGTGTCCAGAATATCCCAATGGACGCCCTCTCTGGCTTCAGAAACCGTTGATGCCCACAAGCTCAGGCTTGGGCCTGACAACACCCGTGAGCAGGCAGTCCTGCCACAGGGGCCGCATGCAGCAGGGCCCCAACCCACCAGCTTGTGAACTGTGGCTGCGTGACACATGCCAGCACCTATCTGCCATGGCTTGGCTGACATGACCGTGACAGTAAGCTTTGTTGAGTGCACAGCAGCACGCAAGCAAGGCCAGGAGCAGCCTGACTGTGTCTTTTGAGGCTGACATGACCGCTGCAGTACAAACCAGGATAGGCTTGCGCACAAGATGGCAGCCTTGCGCAGCAATGCGCAGACAAGGCCAGTACCAAGCTGACGGCTGATTGCAAGCCCTCCTGCGGCAGACCTGCAGAGCAATGCGCAGGCAAAGGCTGGCACGGAGCTGACAGCGACCATTAAACTGACCTGCGACTGCAGGCTGTTGAGGCAAGCGTCTGACATGTCGCTGGCTTCCGGCCAGTGGTTTTGGATGAAGTTGTAGAGGATCATCTGCGGCGCTGAAACGTAATCGTCAAGCTCGCTCCCAGCCTCTGCCAGCTTGGTGTTCATGTTGGCCTCGCCAGTGCTCTGCATGCAGAGGGCTAGCACTGAATGAGCTTCATGTCTGCCTTGACCCCGGCGGTGCTCAGTGGACGGCCAAGTGCAAGGGTCTCAATTGGAGCCAGCCATGGCATGTACAAGTACGATATGCCAGCCATTAAAAGAATGCATCAACATAAATGAGGAGCCAGCAACATCTAGCCATGTGCACCTCAGGCACAACATCAAAAGACGGGCACAACTCTCACAAGCGAAGCTGCTAATAAATGTAAGCACGGTGGCCCACAACTATTGCGACCCATACAGTGAGCAGTGTTATCTCAGACTATCTGACATTTGCAGAACACCAGCTGACCTGGAGGCCAATAACCACTGCCATTCCATCCTCCACAGCCTTCAGAGCAAGGCGAGCACACTCCGGCACCTTCAGTGCAGGGAGCACACATAAGGGTGCTGTCAGTGGAGGAGCGCAGTGCTGGCCGCTGCATTGCCAGTGGCGGTAGACAGTCAAATTCTAGACAATCACAACCAGTGACTCCTGCCACTTCTGCACAGGCAGGGGCAGCGGGCTGCAGACCTTCAAGAGCCGGCCTGATGACAGCAGCAGGCATGAGCAGCAGGCATCACACTTCTGAGCAGCCTTAGGAAAAGGCGCCTGCCATCCCCACAAGCAGTGGCAGCAGTCTGTGAAAGGTGGGCCAGCCAGCATTGCCAAGAAAAGCAGAGTTGCCAGCACAGACAAACCCAACGGGCACAAGCGGTGGCACCAGGCTGCAGTGAAGGTGAGGCAGCCAGCCTTATCATCAGGGGCCAAGGCTGCACAGGCATCCCCAGCAGGCTGCTGACCTTCAGAGCCATGAGCATCTGCTTGTAGAATCTCATCTGGGTCCCCCAGAACTGTGATGCAAATGTCCTCTTCTTGCCGCTGATCTGGCGCTGAATGTTGAATAGCAGGTTCCAAAACTCAGTGCTGCGGTCATACATCTGAGCAAACACTGGGTCAGTGGGCACCTGTGCCAGGCTGAACTCGGCGCCTGCACAGCAGCAAGGGTGTGGGGTCGACAAAACAGTTTTGATTCGAATGCAGCTGGGACTGCCGCATGGGTTGCCAGGCTGCAGCCGGCAAGAGGAGCTGCACAGTGGGCTGGGCTACCATTGAAGATGCCCATTGCACACCCAGGCATGTGAAAGGCAGGGGCTTGTAAGGTTGGGCGTGTGCTGCCAGGCTGTGGCAAGCTTGGCAGAGACTCAGTGCAACATCTAGGCAGCCAATCAGCAGGCAGGCCAACAGCCAACAGATTACGCATGCCCAGCAAGCTGCAGTCTCAGCACAGATGCTGCGCTGGAGCCAACCTTCACCTGAGTACGACAGGGCGCGAGAGACCATGGTGCCGGTGGCCTTGAGACCCATTGCAAACAGCTCCAGAGCGCCCAGCCCACTCTTAGTCAGCGCCATGATGAGCTCGGCCATGGTGCCAAAGCCGCAGGACCCCACGCGGTAGGCATATGCCAGGTTTCTGGGCTGCAGCAGACACACACACTTCCCCTCACAGTCGATTAGCGAGTCAGCTTAGACAGAAGACGCAGAGATGGGCACAGTGAGGACGCAGACTTCTGCGGAGGCAGGCACCTTATGAGCCACCACAGACACAGAATGGCAGTCATAGGGCATCCCTGACAAAGGCCACTGGCCATTGCAGAAATAGGCACTGACACATGGACGACTGTTCACCTCCCCTCCTCAACAGGGGTGGGCATGCTTTGCAGACAGCATTGCAAGCTGTGAGAAGGCTCACAGAGCTGATACAGCCTGATTCGCTTGACGGCAAGTCTGTGCTTCGGCTGGGCAGGCGCGTGCTCACCTCAGTTGCGCCAGTGGCAGAGGAGTAGATCAGCCTGGCATCAGGCAGCAGCTCCTGCAGGACAGACCACACTTGCTTGAAGCTCAGACAGCAGAGAAGAACGGCTGAGGTATTGAGACTGTATTGTGCTATTGCGGAGCATCCCGCAGCTCAAAGCCTGCAATGTGAGCCCTTGGCTGCAACTGGCAAGGTTGCCTCCATGTGGGGGAGTGGTGTGCGGGAGGGTGCCACATCTTATGGCCTGAACCAACCTGCAGGGCGCCTACAGCTTTGCCCGTCATCGTCCCCTTCTCGTTCTTCATGTCATTCATGGCAGCTCTGGCCTCATTGTCTGTGCGACCTGCATGCCAGGCAATGAAGTGCAGGCTTTTCCCCAAGCAGCCTGGCAAACCTGGCAGTGGTCTTTGCATGCAGCCAGCCAGCAAAAGTCAGCAACCAAGGTGTCAAAGCGCACAAGCGGATCCATGCAAACCAGCGTGGCAAGGCGTGCATGGCTTGCAGAGTGCTGGCAGGGATTAGCATGGGGCAGCCCTCCACTGAGGCGAAGCATGAGAAGTGGCAGAAACATCGCAGCTTGGCCAGATATGCGTGGCCAAGTTTAGTGGGGACATGGCCACGTTTTGCAGGCATGCAGCAGCATCAACACACTGCACCCCACCAGGTGCTGCAGCAGCCCCATCCAACGCAATGAGCAGGAATGCTGACTGCCCAGACAGGTATCATCTGACTGGGAGCATGCAAGCCCTGGCAAGGGGCACTCAAGCTTGTGTCAGCCTCTCAGCACTTCGGCTGCGGCAGTCTCATGCAGGTGACCCACCTTGAGTGCTGACAGATGGCAGCAGATTCTTCGCCTTGTGGCACTCGTCGAGGATGATCATGCTGGTGTCACCCCTGCCATTGGTGCCTGACAGCCACCGCACCAGCTGGGCCAGTCTGGAATCCTGAGGTATGCCCAGGCCAGCCAGGTTGTCAGCAGTTACATTGGCATGCTCGGTGAGCTGGTCGTCCAACGTCGTCTGCACAGGGAAAGGCACGTTCTGTTCGAGGATGACTTGCAGTTGAGTTGGATGCAGTGCATCTTGTGAGGTTGCAGACACAGTGCGGCCTGCAGTCCAGAATACATGGTAAGCTAATAGTCCTTGCTGTGCCCAGCACATTTGCAGTGCCAAGCCAGCTGCACGCAGCCTTGCAATCTGGCGTCATGCATGCAGTCTGCATGCGCTGCACCACAGCAGGCCATGTCAGAATGCTGATGCACAGCAGGGAGGCTGGTGGAGCAGGGCGAGGTAGGGGGCTTGCAAACACATGCACTCTACGTGTGGCACCCTGCAGAATATATGTGCAGTAGGCACTGGCAAACAGGCAGCACACAGCGGAAGCATTCACCTGGTCTGCACTGGTACACTTTGGGGGCAAGGCAAGTATGCAGAATCCACAGCGCGTCAAGCACCAGGTCTCACCACTGACTTCCTTGTCCCAGACACCAACAGGCTGTAGGTGATGACGAGCACCCCCTCATCCCAGTCCTTGCCAAGCTTGACCTTGGCACCTGGCATGGTACGACCCTGCAGGACATTGGGGCAACACTGCTGCTGACATGCTGATTGTGGCAACTGGAAGTAGTACACGGGGCCTGGAAGGGAAGGTGCCAGGAAGTAATACACACACAACGGTGATGCATCGCAATTGCCGGCTCCCGCAATTGAGCATGGCATTGAGGAGACTACATTCATTGACCACAGGTGGGCCAGTGGCAGAGCTGACCTGAGAGGGCCGTCAGCTGCCACCCAGAAACAATACTGCACACCAGCCAGCAGGCATGCCACAAATGCATGCAGCAAGCAGCCTGCCTCACAGCAAGCACCCTACCTGTAAAGGGAGGCATGCAGCACACACCATGCAGCAAGCAGGCTAGGCAATTTCAGGACAGGCTGGTGCATGGCATGGTCCACACAGCTTGCAGCCCTTCTCTGGACGATCAAGCATGCAGCAAATTCCACACAGCAAGCAGCCCACCTTAGGATAGACCGGCAGATCGCAGTCCACATCCTTCAGGTCGCGCTCAGAGTCAAATTTGAGGTCATTGGAGACGGTGATCCACAGGAATCTCTTGACGCCCTGCCTGTAGGCCTGCTTGACACAGGCGGCGATCTGTCTGCCCTTACCCACACCTGCAGGCATGGCAGTGTCAGGGTGGGCGGGGGCAGCAGCGCAGCACACAGGGGGGCCAGCAAGGCATTTCATGTGGTGTGGCTCTGCTGGCCATGCAGGCAGTACACGCGTATGGCAGCCATGCAAGCAGTGCACAGGCAGGCTTTCAACCCCTCCTGTTCAGGAAGTTCACCTGCTCCATCACCCAGGAAGAAGCCCGCTCTGCTGCCTGCAGACAGCAAGCACAGAGCCTTGGCAAACATCTGTCAAACGTTGCACATGCCAAGGCTGGAGGAATCGACCTGTTGAGAAGCAGGCAATGTTGACGACTACACCCCAGCTACAGAGTTTGGTAGCATGACGTCATGGCCCAGCTCTTTGGATGATGGCTGCTCTGAAGGTTGACTCAGCTCAACAGCAGTGCAGCTGATGTCCTCACATGCAGCAGCTGCATGTTGTGCACCCTCACCGTTGGGCAGCCTCAGGTTGAACCGCATATTGGCATATAGCACGGTCTCCAGCTGCAAAGAAGACAGCTGGCCATTTGACACGCAGTCCTGCAGGCAGAGAGACAGCCTCAGACAGCAAAGTGTACCGCTGAACAGCAAGATGGGTCCACACCAACTTGAGACTCTGGCAGCCATACAAAGCCTCCAGACTAACGCTGCCCCAGAGACAATGACGCTGCCTTGTTTGTGCTGCTGCAGCCATCTAGCCAGCCCCCCAAACCCCAACAAGCTGCTGCAGGGCATCAGCGCTGATGCCAGCATCACAGCGCTCAGCATCAGGCTGCATCTGCTGCTGTTGTGCACTGCAGCAGTGCAGAGAGAGCTTACCTGCAGATTGTGGTCAAAGCGGATTTCAGGCGGCTTCACGTTTGCCAGGGAGCTGGTCTCCACGACGTGGTCAGGGTGTGCCACACCCTCCAGCACATGGACAGGCTGGTAGCTGCAAGCAAGAAGCTGGACCTGCGGTGCAAGCTGTGCCCTGCACTCACAGCAAGCAAACACACACGCAGCAGAGGAATGGGGGGTCATGTGGGGGCTCAGTGCAGCAACTGTGAGTGCCTGTCATGGTGCACCAGTAATATGCACAGAGGCAATGACAGCTGAGCAAAAACAGTCTCAGAGCAATGCCATGCCAGGAGTCTGCAAAGAGTACTGGCAGAGCAGCTACTGACCTGGCATAGATCTCCTGGTCGCCAGTGTGCTCATCATGCCCCTGCAGGGGCAGAAGTGGCATCAACAGCGGAAGCACGTGACCTGCTTCTGCGCTTGCATCCCAGGAATATGCAGCAGGGCCAAGCAACAACTTGAGATGAGTCAGCAACTGCTGTCAGGAGGCTGTGCACTGGTAGCCACACAACTTCATGACACAAGCCCACAAAGCGCAGCATGGCGCCGACTGTCACAGGTTTTGATCTGTGGTGTGTACTCCAGTCAGAGGGGTTCCTCACCGCTGTTGTTGCAACGAAGTCATCTGCCTCTTCATTCGCCTTGGCCTGAGCCTGCTGCTTGGAGTGCTCATGTGCAGCACGGCGCCGCTCTTGCTCCATGCGTAAGCGCTCTGTGTTCATCACATCACTCCCAGGCGCAGCAGAGCTACCAGGGGGGCCTGTTGGGTGGGGCGTGGCGCCTGGAGGCCCAAACACAGCGCGCGATGCGGCCTGTGCAGCCGCAGTCGCCACCGCCGCCATTTGGGGCCCAGCTGCTGCGGCAGCCTCAGCCATCCGGCGCTTGACTTCTTCCATCGATTGCTGGGAAGCGCGCTCTCTATGCGGAGGCCAGCATGCGAAGTGTGGCGCTTAGTGAGCCTTGTGTTCTCAGGCCTGCAGTGCACAAGGCAGCAGTTATCACCGGTGTACATTGCTGCCAGCAACAAGTAAAAGCAGTCTTGTCGCCTGTGCCCCATGAGTGACAAGACATGACTGGCCACGCTGTGTTAAAATTTTAGGATCTCTGAGCTGCGAGGCACCACAGCTATGTGCAGCACTGCAGGGTGCTGTGTGGGGCTGGGCTGTTCACCTCAACGAGGCTTCTGACGCTCCAAGGAGGCACGCTGGGCACCTGTGCTGTGCTTTGCAATTAGAGTGCAACTGCTTCTGGACCAGCTGCGGATGGCCTTCAGATCTGCAGCATGAAGGGGCTGGGTGTTTGCCTCGAGTCCGATTCTGACTCTGCCTGGGTAACTGAAATCGGTTCTTACCTTGACGCAGGAGCTCTGTGATGTACCTTTCGGTGTAATTGCTGGACGGGTTGGGGTCTTGACTTCCTCCAAGAAGATGAAATAAATAAATATATTGTGGATTGTAGTCTGCAGCCTGTTACACAATGAAAATTAGTAGACGGAGAGTGAGCTTGCGGTGCAAGGCTTACCAGCTCAGTTTATGCAGCAATATTGGCTCCTCTCAAAGGTGCAGCTGGGTGCTGGGATGTGAGCTCCGTGGCAACGTTTGTGGCCTTCTTGGCAGCCAACATATATCATATCAGATCAGCACAGGGAGGGAGGTGCGTGCTGGTCCAGCATGTTTGGGCAAATTGACTGTGAGTAGGCCAGGGAGCGCGTCAGCTAGATTATGGCACTTTGCGCTGTGAAGAGAACAGGGCAGGAGCATGCTGACCTACAGGCTCTACAGTGCTCCATCTCTACATCACCATGAGTATACAGGATAGTCTATCCAGGAAGAATTGCTGCAGCAGTTGTCTTCATGAGGGAAGCTGGGCCCCAATGATGGATGCTGACAAAATTCCAAAGCCTAGGGATGGACTGCTTGAAAACAACTTTCCAAAAACCCCTATTACAACCTTGCATGGCTTCCATGAAGCGTCCAGGTGTGCTGGTATTCAACAATCACGATTCCCCTGCCAGGAAGTGTACCCAGGACGCATTGATGTGAGCCTGGGGCAGCAATGGAAGCTTGCATGCTGAGCCCACACTGTATTGTTCACTTCTCGGTGACACAGATGGCTCAGCTGACATGACGCTGCGAGGCATGTAGGCAGTGTGTCTGGTGCTGCTCGGGACTCTGTGTCAGGAGCTGCGAGCAATCACTGGGCGTCCAACTTGCCAGATGTGGGCAGTGCCCGCTGCATGGCACTCCTGAGGCCCGCACCTTGTGCTTAGCACAGCATTGCAGTTCCAGGCAGCGTGTCAGCTCCCTCCAGCAGGGCTTCAGGAAGGCTGCCACCATCTCTGCAGAGCAAACCATGTCAGTAAGCTGTGCATGGCATGACAGGATGACGCCAGCAGCCGATACCTGTCCTCAGCATGGAGTCCTGCGTCATTGAGCAGCAGTGCCCTCTCTGGCTTTGTCCTTGGAGATTTTCAGAGCTGCAGCCGCTCCAGCCAGGCTGGCAGGCCCATAGGCAGCGGCGCAGCCTGCTCTGAAGCCATGCGTGAAGCCCTGCTGGATGCCTTCCTCCTGTCCCTCCAAGAACCCATCATGGTAGCCTGCAGACAAGGCCTTGCCTTTCCTGTGCTGCCATTCTCTGTGCAAGTCATCGCCCTGCTGCTTCACATCCATTGCTCAGAGCGCGTTGGTAAGCTGGCAATATTCACATACAGCCTGTGGCACTTGACCTTCTTTCAGGATAACACTCAGTGCTCAACTCGCTGCTAGCTCAAGCGCTTCTCAATCCCAAACAAGCTCGGATACCCCGAAGAAGCTCGCCTCAAGCCGGTCAACAGTCAGTCTTCCAACACTCAGTGTCAATTAAGTCCGCCTTGGGCTGACGCCTGGAGTCTTGGCAGCCATGATGAATGCATCCGCAGGACCCAGATCAACCGGTCTGGTGGGCGCACGTTCATTGAGACTCCAACTTGGACATGGCATCATCAGGCAGCACCATAGCATGCGAGCTGTGGGCTCAGCCTCTCAGCTAGGCCAGCAGCATGCCAATCAGGAAGCGCTGCACATTCAGCTGGATGGCTTCAAGCTGTTGCAGGTGAGGTCTTAAACGTGGGAGTTGACTGACACTGTGAGCTGGCAAACGTCTGTGTCTCTGCTCCCCTGAGATGAAGGGCCCCCTTTGATTGCATGTCAGGTTGCAGCCAAGCAGCCCTGCTCAATCCGCCGTCGTTGTTGGACCCTTGCCAGCCGCTATGAGGAGCTCAATTGCCGCCTCTGCTTCTGTGTCTCCAGGTGAATCGTGCGACCAGCCCTGAGGTGTGTGCACGCGCCTTTGACAGGCTGGTGAACAGCCCCCCAGGGGGCTTCAATCAGGATACACTGGCAGTACGGGCTGCAGCGCTGAAGGGTGTCATGGACCAGGCAAGGGTGCTGGGGTTGTGCTGGGATAGGGCTGCCTCTGGTCCCCTGTGAGCTCTGGAGCTCCTGCACTTCTTTGCACTTCTTTGCATCAGCACTCGTGTCACAGGGCACGCCAGCTCCGCCACGTCTGGCAGCCAGCTCATGGCTGTGCTGGCGCTCTTGCCTGCATTCTGCCCACCCCCCCCCCCAACCCTCTGTCCTGCTGCATTCTTGGGCGATGCCAGCCCCTCTGTCAGCACCACCCTCCACTGGCAGAGCCCTTCTCGATCAAGGTCAACAAAGAGGTCAGAGTGACATGGCAACCTCAACCCTGAGCCCTGCAGCTGCCTGAGCATGCTGACCTCTTGCAGGTGATTGCCCAGACGTCGCGGCCCTCCTACCAGGCCCAGTCTGGCCAGATCGCCCTGGCACTGCACCCTGACGACCTGCCAGGCGCTCTGGCGCTGCTGCAAGAGGCGGGGGAGGCGCAGGCAGTGCTGCAGCTGGGTAGCAGTGCTCTGCAGAGCGGAGCCCTACCTGCACCAGATGCCCGTGAGGTGAGCCGCCGCTCAACTCCCTTGGGGCAGATCCACACCAGCATAGCGCACCTAGCAAACACCCTTGCGCCAAGGTACAGTGAGTTCCCATGGGTGTCAAAGTCGCTGCTGCAAAATTCGGCTGGCAAATGCCCGAGAGAACAACCCATCTGCCCTAACCTGCGGCAGGGCTGTCTGGCTGACAGCTTGCCCCCCAGACAGTCAGAACACCTGTTCCAGTAACTAGCATGAGTCCCACGTGGTGGCAGCACTGTCCCTGCACCAGCAGCGGCCCTTGACCTCAGGTACAGCAAAGCACACGATCAGGGGTAGCCTCCTCTTCCAACCCCTCACTCATCAAGCTGCCTCGCAGCCCCTCTGCAAGGCCCCTGGTCGCCATGCTGCAGGTGGCGCTGGCTGTGGCTCTCGCCCACTGTGATGAGGCGGCTGCTGCCCTGGACGGCGGCGACGATGCTGCCCTGGCTGCAGTCCAGCACCTGCAGCAGGCTTTGGACCTGCTGCACCACCACCAGGCAGGGGGCAGCCTGCAGCAGGACATCTCCCAAGCGCTGCAAGTGGGTGACACAGCTTGCTCACCATTCAGCTGTGCCTAGCACGTGGGTCACCTGCAGGTGTGCTGCTTGCGCCAGGCAGCTGAGGATGCAGTGTGCCTGGCAGATCAGCTGGCGGGCCTGTTGACGTGCAGCCCGGTTGGAATGCTTGCTGGCTGGTGCATCAGGCTTGCATGGGACCAGGCACCCCCATGGCCATGGCCATGCCACATGGCAAGAGGGGTGCGCCCATTCAATGGGAGCAGACCGGCAACGGCCGTGCCCTCGACCGCGCAGGAGCTGGGACCCAGGGCAGCCCTGCGGCAGCTGGCTCTGCCCCTGGCTGGGGACACGGCAGCCGAGAGGGCTCAGGGGCTGCGTCAGGTGCACTCCATCGTGTGCGGGCAGGACGCCATGCTGGGCAGCACAGGCGTGCAGCTGCTGCAGGAAGCCAGGGCGCACATGACTGCGGCCGAACAGGTGTGGCTGGGTCGAGGAGAGATCGGAACATTACCTGCCTGTGCTGATACTCTTTGACCTTCCTGAAGCCTGAGATTGCAGCACAGCCCTGCGGTGGGCATAAGGGACCCCATCGGCACACGGTGTGAGCCTCCCTGGTGAAGCTTCTCTGAAGGGAACGCCTTTCAATGGGCCATCTCCTGTAGGGGGCACCCGTCTTGAGTCCCGCCTCTTGCTGGCTGGCAGCACTCCCTGCGTTTCCCCTGCAGATCCAGCTGTATGAGGACCGCCCCCAGCGCCTGGCGTGGCCTGCAGAGGAGCTGTATGAGGTGGGGCTGGCTTACGTGGCCGAGGGGTGGGCCACATTCCAGCCGAAGCACATCCGCAGGGCGCTCGACATCTTTGACCAGCTGAAGTCTTCAGCAGGGCCTGCTGGTGAGTACACAGGAAGACAGCAATGAGACACAGTTTGGGTGTTGCACTCCTGACACCCAGCAGTGACCAGGCTGTGCTGTCCACTGCTGCAGATGTGTGTGTGGAGGTTGCCGTGTGCAGGCTGCTGCTGGGCAGCAGCGACCAGGCAGAGGATGCGCTGGGCCTGTCAGAGGGCAGCACCTGCGGAGCAGAACCTGCTGTGCGCCAGTTTGTTGAGGTGAGCAGCCGCATGAGGTGTCTGCGGCTGTCATGGTGCTGCGCTGCCAGAAGGCAGCCTTGCTGCCCCACAAGCTTTTTGTGGGGCTGGATCTTGATGCGCTGCAGGCTTTGGGCTTTGCGCATCGATGCCAGCACATGGGACCACACTGTGGTGGCTTTCCAGTGTTGCATGTCTTGAGTCTGCCGCCCCCAGTGAGCATGAGCTGCTTGTGCTGGCCTGGGAAACTAGCCTCTGATGCAGGCCCGCACTCGCGTTGCCTGGTGCCGCCCAACTGTGCGTGCTCGACCAGTGGCCTCAAACACTCGGCGTGCTGCTGCCTGAGGTGACTGTATCAGGATCCTCCTAAAGGCGGCCACTTCAGGCAGCAGGGCTCCATGGGCCTCCCTGCTGAATGGGAGTTGGAAATGATAATGTTACAAGTACATAACACGTGGCAACATTGCAGCCTATCCAACCACCTGGCCACTGCTGCAGGAGGCCAGCGGGGGCGGCCTGGACCTCCTGCCCGGCATCTGTGCCCTGGCGCAGCAGTGGCTTGGGGACGTCGCTTTGCCAGGCTTCAGGGGTATGCCTGCCACAGCAGCCTCTCTGAATGCCTGGTTCACCAACAGGCAGGTTGTGGAACAGCTGAAGGTGAAAGAACTCGCCACTTGCAGGGGATCTGCAAGGGCTGCTGCGCAGGGCACTTTGTCTGCAGGTGCCCTTTCAGGAAGTTTGCAGTATGCAGAGCTCATGGGGCTTGGTGCCATGTGAGGGCCTCTGCAGGGTAGGCTGTACATGACAGCGTGTGCCTGTAAAGGAGCAATACACACGTGTGCATAGGTCTGGTTTGCTTGATTCTGGTCAGTCCACACCTGTGCTGAAGGCATTTGCCAAGCCGTGCCCGGAGCAGGGTCTGAGCTTTCTGGCTGGCCCTGCAGGCGGACTCCCCAGGTAGCTTCCAGCAGGTGGTTGCATCCCTGTCCCAGTCAGCCAGAGCTCTGGGGGGCTGGCTGCGGAAGCCCTGGCATCTGCTGAGGCGCCTTGCCACCCTGGGGGAGGCCGCCGTGCCAGCGCTGGCCCCTACCGGCCTTGACGCCCCTGACAGGGTGCTGGCCGCACCACAGGCTGAGAGCCCACCTGTGCCAGCAGGCTCACAGTCTGGCAGGTCTGCAGCTTCTGGTGGGTGGCGGGATGGGGCAGCAGGCACCCCTGCAGCGTCAGCTGCCCCTGTGGCTGCGTGGCGGGGCAGGGCCCTGCAGTCCGGCCGTGGCGCAGCCCGAGACAGCACACTGCCTCAGGTGAGCTGATGTGGGCAGACAGCCTCGGCGAGTGCCGCAGGTCTCACTCTTCCCTCTACTGCACGTCGGGCTCAGCAGAGACACACAGCTGGGCTGCAGGCTGCCTGGTCTGACACCCCTCCCCTCTCATCCAGGCTTCTCCAGCAGCTGAGGCAGTGAGCAGCCTCAGCCAGGCAGCTCTGCAAGGCGGGGCAGACATTGACAGGCCATCTTATGCCCAGCATGACTTTGGTGCCTCAGTTTCAGACGGGGCCCCGGCCCTGTTTCCCTCATCTGCAGCAGACACAGGTGACATGTGGTCAATTTAGACATTGTCTTGGGCACTGCTCTTTCTCCAGCCAGAGGGCTGACAGCATTGTCAAAGGCAGATTGTTGACAGGGCTGCTGCAGAGAGGAGGGTGGCAGGCGAAAGTGGCCCTCAGGGCGCTGATGCTCAGGCCAGTTGGGCTCAAGAAGGCACACAGACTGCAACAGGCAGGTCGACTTTGTTTGTGCCCTTTTTATGCCAGCATCTTCCCTGCAGCCTGCTAGTTGCAGCCAGGCCTTGGCCATGACAAATCGCCGCTCACTCTGCAGCTCAAGCTGACAGACAGATTGGCCGCTGTCCTGCAGCTGTGCTGGAGCGCCCAGGCACCGCAGCAGACAGGGCTGCAGCAGATGTGGTGCAGGACCGGCGCGCAGCCCAGGCATGGCCACAGTCAGGTGGGCTGGGCTGTCTGAAAGGCTCCTGTGGACATTGTTCTCTTCTGACACACTTCCTCAGACAGGCTCAACCTTGTGTGGCATTTCCTCCTCTTCACAATTCCACCTCTTCACAATACTGCCATGCTGTTTCCACCTCGCTGGTCTGAGTTGCCGCAAGCCCGCATCAGCAGCTCGCACCCTGCCATGTTGAGCCATCACCAGCCATCAAAGTCATGTGCTGGGCATGCTGCTTTACAAAGGACCGCTGAAACAGCCGCCCTCCAGGGGAGTTGGGGCCGTTGATCCGATAGTTGGCCATGCTGCCGATTCTTGGCAACCTGCAACACGCTGAAGCACCGACCCTGTGCATTGCAGTCATCGAGGAAGCTGACATGGACACCAGCAGCGAAGTTAGTCTGACAGCCCTCAGCCGCAGCAGCCAGCGCCCGCTGATGCGTGGCGCTGCGCCAGTGGCTGTCGGTGAGGACATCACAGCGGGTGGGTTGAGAAGAGAGTCTCCGCTGAGACTGCTGCCTGAAATTTGTCCTTGACATGCACTGCACACTGAGTTGCTTATGATCCTGGGGGGCAGCTGCAGTTAGCAGGCCCCTGCTCAGCTGCAATTGGTGTCAGCACAGTGTGCATGCATGGGCTGCCCTGCCATCCCATGCCCTCCCCTGCTGTGCTGAGGTGCCGCAAGTAGATGTGTGCAGGGCCTGTCTGCGTGCGATGCAATTCATCATGCAGCTATGCAATGCGCTGGCTCAATCCTGCAGCCACTGTTACAGGCATCATCAATTTTGAGGGGGAGCGCGAGATGTGGGCGTCCTTCGATGAAGCTGCGGCAAATCAGCGGAAGCTTGTGCGGTCCTGCCTTGGCATCAGCCTGTTGGTGGCTGCAGCGTTTGCAGCCTCAAACAGGATGCGGGCTGACAGGCCATATGCCCCCACAGCAGTGCCAGCAATGATGCAGGCACAGCATCCCAGCTCAGAAGCTCATGGTAGGCCTTGAAAAGAGGGGAGTGACACCCGACTTGACATCCATGACCCCTAGCCTTGATTGTTCACTTCAAATGCTGGATTGCAAAAAGATGTCTGTAGATGTCAAGATCCATTCAACTTCATATGTATTGATGTCTGGATCAGCAAGCTTGTCTCATAGCGCAAGCAGGGTACAGGGCTACACAGAGGAGGCAACAGAGTGGCAAGCAGAATTCAAATGAGTCACGATGTTTGCAGAAGGGACACGCCACGGTGTGGCCTAGAAGGAAGGAGTGATGTTTCAAGTGTGCGAGTTTCTCAAAGCAAAAGCAGCATTGTCTCAAAGCGAGGCCAACCAATTGCTGGCCTGTACAGGGAGGTGGGCCTGCTGGAAATCACCTGGGCTACAGAGAAGCTGGCCTGGCAAAAAGTTTTGCATTGCAAAACATGAGGCCCTATGCCTGGGCTGTGCTGCCCCAAGAGGCGTCACCCCTTATGACCTCACCCGAAGGTCACTTCGCAGCCGTCATCGTTGCAGAAGGGTTTCTCTGGGGCAGTGGCTCCTGCTGGGGGAGGGAAGTAGTCTGGGTAGAAGCAACCATGTATCTGGTGTGGCAGTGGGTCCCTGAGTTTCATAGTGGCGATGGGGCCCTGTTCAATGTCCTTTGCATCCAAAAGGAGGCAATAGCTGGTGTCATCCCCTGCACCAGCAACACATGGAGCCATTTGGGAAGCCGCTTGGCAAGCAGGCAGCACATGCCTTGCAGCGTCAAGTAGTTGAGGACACTCTGCATGTGGCAGGGTGGTGGCAGCTGTGGGCACGGTCCAGGTGATGTGCTGCCTGAGGGTGCAGTAGCATATGCAAAACCCTGCAGCCAGGTAAGGTGGTGTTTTCTGGGAGAATATGAATGCCCGGGGGGAGATGCATGCTGCAGGGTCAGGTCTGCAATGGCATTTGGGAGAATGGCAGTAGCTGGCATTGTTCCCTGCAGCCATGTGTGAAGGTGAAAGGCTGTTAGACTGGCCCTGATCTGGGACAGAAGCAGGCACAGCAAAGCTTGACCATGTGGGCTGGGTTTCAATCCTGCAGGTGCATGGCTGACGATGCAATTGTCCAAGGGGCAACATCCGCATCAAGCGTCAAGGCCATGCCGGATGCAGTGTTGCAGGAGTCCCTGAGTTTCCCGTCCACCAGACTTCAGGGGACTGGCTGCCACCAAACAGGTCTGGCAGCACAGCTTCCGGCACAAGCATCACACAGGGCGGGTTGCACTGAACTTCTCCACTCAAGCTGCTGACAGATTGGTGGAAAGACAGCAGGTGCTCTTCTCACCTGCATAGTCAAAGGTGACCATGAGCCAGCCCTGATTGTCTGCTGTCTAGTAAATCTCATAAGGCCTGTCACTCGATGCCTGCAGCAGAACAAGCTGTGCCATGCAGGCCAGCAACAGCATGGGCCCTGCTCACCTGCGTTGTACATGGTGACAATGAGCCAGCCCTCATCGTCTGGCGTCTGGTGGGGGCCTGCACCGTTGCCGTTCATGGAGCTGCCAGTGTGGGGGTTTCTGGGTACAAATTTGGGTTCCTGCACCAGGGACAGCTCACTGTCTGTGTGGTTGCGCAAGCAGTCCTACAAAGCCTGTCTTCTGTGCAGGCACTGCCAGACTTGCAGGATGTGCAGGTGGCAAGGAAGACTCTGCAGCATTGTCAGGCGAGATGGGTCTCAGACAGGTCTCACCAAACAAAATTTGCGGGGTCCTGGAAAGTAGAAGGTGGTTTCCCCACTTTCTGGGTGCACCTGCAGCCCGCCAATGCACTTAAAAAGTATAAGTGGCGTGCTGGTGCTGGACAAAGGCTTAGGCTCAGCTGCTTGGCTGCCAAAACCAGGCTGGCAGATTCAGCTGCCAGTTGCTGCTAAGCCAGTCAAGAACAAGCCTGGAACTTACAGGCAATAACAGATCCCCGTCATTTGCCGTGTTTAAAGTGACACAACACACACTTGCCCGTCAATGGCACGCACAACCCAAGTCGGCAAGTGTTCAAGCATTGGGCCACTGACAGGCGCATTGGGCCACTGACAGGCAGGTGCATCATGGTGGCCAGAAGCACTGGCAGGAAGTCGCAAGCGGCAGATCTCACCTTGCAGATGCCAATGCCAGGTGCATCAAAGTCAGATGTGTACCCATACACATGGTCATGCTTCCTGCCGATTCTTCGGTCATCCACTGCAGGTAACTCCATGGGACGCTCCAGCACAGTTTTTATGGAGGCTGTGCGTCGATCCAGCTGCAGCTCAGTGCGCTTCAGCTGGCTGCCAAAGGACACATCTGCGTCCACCTGCAGGGGCAGAGGGAGGCAGCTGGGCTGTGCACGTAAGTGTGCCGTGAAGCTCATGCACTACATGCAAGATGCCTCAGCTGGCTGCTGAAGGACAAAGCTGCGTCCGCCTGCAGGGAGGCAGAACATTAGCTGCAACTGTCAAGCATGCTGTCAGCTCAGTCGATGTAGTCCAGTTGACTGCAATGCCTGCAGGGGCCAGCAGCCTAGGGGTAACCCTACTCTGCAGGCAGCTGAAGCTATGAACACAGACGCTTACTAGAGGCCGTAACAGCCGTCTGAGCAGGCACCCTGGGCTCCCCAATAAATACAGGGAGTCGACAGCAGGGTGCCGCCTGGCAGAGAAATTGCACCTTCTGGTCTGGGCGCGCCTCCTTGCCAATGGCGGGCAGGCTCTTGTAGAAGATGCTGTCCAGAACGATGCGCCTGCCGCCTGCTTCCTCATAAGCATTGGCGTGGTGGAAAACAAAGGAGGCTGGAGCCTGCAGGCATGGTCAAAGCCTCAGCACAAGACTTATACAAAGACTGCCATGACTGTGCTGCCTGTGCCCTGCTGCCCAGGCCAGACAAGCTTCTGCCGTGCACCCTTGCTGTCACCAGCTGTCAACTTGATTGAGTCCTTGCTACTCTGCCAGCGTGTGGTGCTGCCAGTTCAGAGGGACACCACTCAGCAAGTCTTCCAGATGGCAAGCGAAAAAATGCCCACCTCAGACGCGCTGTACCCACCTCAATCACAATGTGTTGCGCGGGGCGCCCCTCCCAGTCCACCCCCCGGGCCCGGGGGATGGCGTGTATCAGCATGGGGCGCTTGTCCCCTTGCCAGCGCACGCTGCCTGCTGAGGCAGTGGCTCCCAGCATGTACCCCAGGGAGTTGACGCTGACGGGGTTCTGCATGCACATTGCGGCTTGACACAAAGCACACATGCAGCTCTGGTGTAAGCTGCTGCCCTGGCTTGCGTATTGCAGTACCTTGGGTTGGCTGATCGTCAAAATCTTGCTTCACAAGCAGTTCTATCCTTACTTTGTGCGCAACAACACCTTACAAAAGTAAACCTATACAAATAAGAAGCTTCTTACCTGGAAGATGACATAGTAGTTCTCAGTCAGGACAAAGTCGTGCAGGAAGGAGAAGCCCGCCAGCTTGAACTCCTGCAGGGTCATTAGGAAACATATGTAGGCTGCCAACGTCCATACGAGCCCAACTGGCTTGTCACAAGGTGCAAGGAGGGCTGTCAGATCCATTTTGTGCAGAGCAACCATCTGCTGAAGTCGTGAAGAGGTGGAAAGATCATTTCCTGGCGGACAGACAATTGAGTGCAGAGTATCAGTCTGACTCTTGTTGCGAGGTGCAACTGCCAGAACAGGTCAGGGTATGCATGGGTCCCATAGGGTCAGCACTGAATACTACATGACTCAGTTGATCACCCTGAGCAGTCAGGGAGGTCAGGTGCATGGTAGGCAAACCTGTAAATGTACATGTAGATGTAAATGTAAAGACTCACCTTGCTGCTGACCATTGTGAAGTTGTCATCAAACTCACGGAATGTGAGTATTGTGTCCAGGGGCTCGCTGGCAGAGGCCTGCAAACCAGAGACGAAGAATGCTCATGGAAGCTTGCAGGGGGTCCAGCGTTGCCTGCGGGCACAGCCATCATGCATCTGTGGCCCTTGGCGCCACAAGTGCTTGAGAAACCAGGGAGGCAACACGTGTACCAGTAACACGACAGCAGAATTGCAGGTAACTCTGAGGTGTCACTGTGCCATGCTGGCACTCACAGCGGCCTCTGCAGGAATGCTGTCTCATACAGCATTGCTGGCGTTCACTGCAGCATACAAAACTAGTGCCGCCAGACCAAAGGTGTGAAGCACTCACTGTGGCCTTCATCTGGTAGGTGAATGCAACCAGGCGCCCCGTGTGGCTGCACACGTGGGGATGCGCCGTGAATGCGTCCCCTCCAGCGGTTGTCAGCTCAGCAGGCAGGTTTTGCCGCGATCGCTGGGTCATCACACTGGCAAAGGCCTGCCACGGGCAGATATCGTACTTCGGTTAGAGCAGGTCTGGCATGGGGCAATGCCAGCCAGGCTGTCGTGGTAGACCAAGTTTGGCAAGGGGCAGGGGCAATCCTGTTCAATTGGGAGAGCAGGTCTGGCATGAGGCGCCTACTACTCTGGATGCCATGTGGCCTGATGAACCCACTGCAGTGGGGTGTGTCACAGAAATTAGCTGCCCCTGGCAGCATGCAGCAGCTGACAGCTGTGCTCATGCTCCAGGGCTGGGACTGCTTAATTCGGACTGCAGAGCCCTGATATAAGCCTGCAAGCAGAGCTCCCAGAGTCAGCCTCTCACCCGATTGACAGTGTTAGACCCCAGGTCAAAGACCATGCCAGCAGACAGACGCCCCCCCAGCAGGTCCAGACCGCGTGTCTCCAGGGTGCGGGGGTCCAGTGCATAAGGCTGCCCAGCCTGCAACAGATGGCAACAGAGAGGTGAGCTAAGAGGTACCATCTGCAGAAAGAGACAGATTGAGGGACACATCAGGCCAGCCAGCCTGTGCGGCAGGATGTATGCTGGTCAGGGATCCAAGTAACACATGGGAAAGGTGGAAAGCATGCACAGAAGGCAGCGCTGTGTGAGCTTGAACAGAGCTGCATAGGGTGGTCATCCAGCTAGCAGGACGGTGGCTGCTGAAGCGTATCCCTCAGCATAGCCACATCTGCCCCCTGCAGCACAACTCAAGGCAAATTGGGGCTGCCTTGAACAGTGTTTCTGTCTCAGAGGTGAACGCAACACAGCCGTCCACAGGGTGGCCTTCTCACCTCGAAAAGGGCAAGCAGCCGCCCACCCCATAGAATCACATTGGTGTTGGCAGTGTTCTTCACATACAGGTCCAGGGCGTTCTCTGCCTGCCTCTGCAGGCGCTGCCAGAGCGAGGGGCCTGCACCGTTGACTGCCCCCTGCCAGCTTTTGGGGGTGCGCTGTGTGGCAAAAGTGCCCCTGCAGCATGCAGCATTTTGCGTGCAGTGCTGCCCATCGCAGCTACCTGTGCACATTATGGAGTGTGACCACTTGCAAGCCTGCCATGTGCCAACTGCATGCACAAGGCAAAGTTTTGCCTGGAACGAATGGCAGTGTGGCACAGCTGTAGCCCCTGCCAGTCTGGCATGCAAGGGGTAGCTGCCCATGCATGCCGCAAGCAGGCAGACACTCACATGCATGAGGGCACTGCCCCTGCTGCTTCAGCAGCTAGCTGCAGGGGGCCTGAGTCTCACCTAAACACCACATCCTGTGCCTGCTCTTCGGCTTCATACCTGCAGCCCGGCAGGGATGGGCTGGCAGGTGCTGCCTGAGCGCACAGCCAGCAGAGCAACATGATCACCTTAGGCTTGCAGAAAGGAACTGCAAGAACAGCATGCACCACAGCAAAACAGTCTGGTTGCCTGCTACACCCTAGGCAGGCAGCTGCATGCAGCAGCAGCCTCAATCGGCCGACAGGACGTGAGGCATTCCCCTCTTGGGATCTGGAGATCACTGCCAGCATGCTTTGCTTACTCTGCAGTGCGCACAAATCTGGAGCGGAAGTAGGCGTGGCCATCCTTGAAGGCGATGCTGCAAATCAGGCCATCTGCGTCATAAGGATGGTCAATCACGGCGGCCCCAATCTCCATCTTGCCAGGCCCATTCCTGCGGGGCTGATGACGTTTGCTCAGTGCATTGAGCTGGGCAGTCTTCAACTGCCTGTCATCTGTTGGGCTGATGTCTAGCAGTCAAAGGCCCAGTATGCAACCTGATGAATAGGCGTTTGAGAGGTGTCCCCTCCTGGGACATGCTGTGAGCTGACTGACCTGAAGAAGGTGCCTGTCAGCTCTGGGGGAATCGCCCCCTGCACCACGTCGACAAAATACCCTGTTGGCTGCTCAACAGCGCTGAAAAACCCCCTGTCCCAGTCCAGTAGGAAATTTCTGCAGAGCACAGATTCACAGATAAGCACTCTGCTGCTGACATGAGGCCAGCAAAAAGCCTCCTGGTGCATGTGGCAGCATTTTATGACAAGATGTAAGGCCGGCCGCCATCCTGTGCAATGGGCTCCAGGCATCTTGCCACCTGCACCAGGAGTGATATCAGAGGGATTAATGACTGAGAGTTCATAGCAACAGCCAGGCTAGGACTTGGACATGTTGATGTGCCCTTGAAGTTCACACTGTGCTACCCCTGCACAAAGCACAGCAAGGTGCTCAGGCAGGGTGGTGAGTGCACAGGGCTGGCCTCAGCTACCCTGGCAGCCACATAGGTGACAAGTACTTCTTGCTGGTATGCAGCAAGAACTGCAATGCATATGCCAGAAGGCAAGGTGTTGCAAGCACTGGACAGTCAGGTGCACAGCTTGCCTGAACTGGGGCGAGGCACCCTCTGGTGCCTGCATCTTGCCATGCCTGATGGCTCCTTGCTGCACAGCCACCTCAGCTGCCGCCTTGGTCGGCGTGGCTCCTCTGCATCTGGAGTGTGACAAGGCAATTCAGAATGAGTTGTTGCGGCCTGTCAGCGCAGGATCCATGCTGTAGGATGCAGATCACAGAACTCTGGCTCTGCTGACAAGGCGCATAGTCCATATTGCATCACCTCCTCTTCCTGTCCTTGCCAGCAGTCGGGGCAAAGCAGCATAGCTGCCTGGGCATCACCAGGCCGCTCAACACAGGCATGCTGCAATGCTCCGAAATATATGCGCCTCGAAGCGAGCCACGTGGGCTGCCTAGAAACCTGTAACCTATTGCCACCCCTCAGCAAGCAGAGATCTTCTTGACAGACTGAGATGCAAATCACTCTCTGAGTGACAGACGAGTGTGACCCTGAATGTTGGGCCTTCTGGCAGCCTGACGGCTTGCAAGCAACACTGCAACTTCAGAGGCGGTCTTACAAAGGAATAGAACAGGTAAGGAGTTCAGTGATGGAAGACTGTTCTGTTGCACTGGTTCAGAGCACGTTTGTCATCATTGTGGGGAGTGCCGAGTTCTTTGCATGACAAGTGCTGCAGTGCTGGGCGCACAGGGTGCTAGCGTCATTAGGTCTGCCTGTAAATCAGGAAGGCCTCCCGAGACTTGGCTTCCAAGGTGTTGATGACGGCCAACGGGGCGCAAAAACCAACTGAAAACAGAAGTATCACACCCTTGGCGGCGCAGACTGCGTACAGACTGTTGGGGTGGCATGTGTTGCAGATCTGTCCCAAGGGGGACCAGGCGGTGATCAGGAAGCCCAGCAGCTGTAGTGGTACAGAGAATCGCATACGAACCTGCAAGACAGAAGATTTGATCATTTCATGGCAGATTGAAGACATTGCCATGATGCCATTGGTCACTTTGTGCAGGTCTGTCAACAACCAGGGCCCACACTGCAGCAAGGAAGACAGACAGAAGGTTTTGACAAGATGCAGAGGCCTGGGCCATCTGACCTAAGCAACTTGCTCAGCTGAAGCTGCCTGAGTGCCTGGCAGTCCCCCTCAGCACCCCAGAATGACTTGGGCAGCTACTCTGGCCATAGACAGCACAAAGTCAGCAGCTCAGCACACTGCTCAACCTGTAGGCAGCCAAGGCTGCCAGAAACCCACTTTGCACCGCACAAGGAGGACAAGCATGCATGGCAGGTGAGAGTCAGCACAGCAGGCCTTGAGCAGTTGGCATGAGGTGACCCGCATACACGCCAAAGCTGGAGAAGCCGTTGGACAGTGACTTAGCACCTCAGAGGAAGGACAAACAACCTGGCATCCTGTGTCCAGCCCTCAAGACATACCATGCACTCACGCGGCAACCTAAGGGAAGGATGAGCAGGTGCTCTGCCCCTGTGGCCCGCAGCCACCACCATACACCCAGGTGGTGGCACCGCGGCAGAGTCTGCTGCAGCATGCTTGGCAGCAGGGTCATGACGGCCAGCAGCATGTATGCTGAGCGCACACAGGTGACAATGGGGTCTGAATACTGACGGTACCTGCAGACAAGGAACTTGGGCCCTTGAAGGGAGGGGCTCAGCTATTGAAAACAGGGGCTTCTGCAACGTAATGGCGTGATGCAGGAGAAGAGGCGCCAGGCTGCCCAAGCTGTGCTTGTGTTATCTTGTTGCACATAGGCAGGTCATCAACTGGACTTAGTTGGAAAACACCTCTGCTGGCTTGAAGCGTCTTTCAGGGAACAGAAATGCATACGTATGCAGCCCCAGGAACATCAGGCCCTGCAGCGGATTCTGGTGCTAGGCAAGTGGCCAGGGGCAGGCTCACCAGTCAGGCCGTGCAAATCCAAGCATGGCCAAGATCGTCAAGAGGCCAGCAAGAGGCCAGAGGACGGACTCAGAAGCCACCATGAAGGGCTGGTTGGCTGCCAGGAAGACCACCAACAGCAAGGCCACTGCCCCAAGCTGCATCTCCACCTGCTGCAGCAAGCACAACAAATGCTGGTCAAAACTCAAGACAGGGCATCTAATAAGACGTGTAGGGATAAGGAGCAGCAGCAATGGTGCAGGAATTCTGTGGTGATGCACTGCATTGGGGAGGCATAAGGGACAGGCCCTGTATAGGTGGTAACAGGCCAGAGTCCAGCCACTCCACTTGCACACAGTGCACCATGATGGTGGCTGCCAGGGTACAGCATGCAGGCAGAAGCAGCAGGCGCAATGACCTGCCCAGGGGCCAGGTGCTTCACAAGCCCCATTGCCTACATGTGTCCATGAACAAGACCCATGCTGACCTTACGCTGGTGTTCAGCGTACCAGACACCAAACTTCTTCTCTAGATTCCTGCAATGCAGACAGGAGTTGTCGCCAGGAAGCGCCACCGTCAGCTTGCCAAAGGTCTGCTGAAAGCACATGGCATGTCCAATAGGGGAGGATCAGGGGAGATTCTTGGGTGAGAAGCTTGAGACGGAGCACCTGACACTCACTGCCACCAGGCCAGAGGTGGGCTTGCCTGTCGCGGAAAGTCATGAGGGGCCAGGACTCCACTAGTCCCTCACTGCCACTGCTCATGTACGGCAGATCCTCTGTGTTGTAGCCAGAATATGATGTAGTGGTGCTGCACACGACAGGCGAGCTGTGAGACCCCCTGTGTGCCACTGTACAGGCGGGAGCCAAAGCCATGCGTGTGTGCATGGACGAGACGTAGGGGTGGAGGCTGCTTGTCTTCCAGTCAGAGACCTGCAACTGATGCCGTGGCCGGGGGGTTGCAAGATGGCAAGCTACCCAGGGCTGCAGCATGCAGCAGAAAGTGCAGTTGTGGTGGCAACCTGGTTATACCAATGATACAACCAGCAAGAAGCTTGGAGCACATTGATGCCACGACCATATGCATACAGGACATGCCGCCAGACAAGGCACGGCCTTGAACACATCACCGTCGCACTCGGTAACTGTCAGGCAGCTGCCTTGGTGGCAGCTGCCCTGCACAGTAGAATCACGTGACTGCCAGCATGCTACCTCATCCCAGCAGCAGGAGGAAATGGTGACTCACTCGCTGGGAAATGTTCTGTCATACTCAATGGAGGCCGGGCGCCGTGCAGCATTGTGCGCACGTAGGGTCTCGCTGCTGCCACCAGAGCTCTCCTGGCTGGCTCGACTGCGACCCCCTGCAGACGCATGCCAGCCCTGTGGGCAGCAAGTGTGGCATGCACTCCGCCCAGTTGTGAACTCTAGTTGTGAACGTCACTTCGTACCCTTCTACAGGTACATGGCACGACCTGAGCTGAAGTTCTGAACCCTTCCAGCTCCAGTGTGCAGGCAGGCTTGCATACAGGACTCAGTGGGGCACAGCAGGAGGGAACAAAAGTCATGCGGCAACTCTGCATGCCAGTGGGCCTGTCAGCTGCCCATGCCAACATGGCACACGCAAGCGCGCTTGCTCCTCTGCTAACTCCGGAGACAATCCCCTTGGTGCAGCCCTGCACACTCTGCCACTCCCATCCCAGCCTGCACACTCTGCCCCACCTGCATGAGCAGGGCGCCGCCAGGGCACCTGCATGGAAAAACCCTGCCGATTGCAAGTTGTACACATATCTGCTGACAGGCCACCGGCACAAGGAGGCCCTGCCACCCACCTGTGGACTCTGCAGACACCCTCCTGACCCCAGGCAGGTCTCGGGGCACCTCTGTAGCCTTCTCTTGAGACTTCCTTGGCGGTGGACTGGCACGCTGAGGTTTCGTGTCAGACCCTGCCGCTGCGCCACCATCTCCCCCAGACCCCTCAGCAATAGCGGTGGGAATTTTCTTGGTGCGGTCCCGCGAGTATGAGGGCCTGCCGAGCATACCATGGGACAAGTGCTCCCTGCACATGATGACTGTAAGGGATGAGGGTCCGGCAGAGCAGGTTGCAGCACAGATAAATTCTGCATACGCAGGCTGGTAAGCTCAGGGAGGTTGGGCTCCTAGCTTTGTTTGAGAGTGGCTGAGTCCCAAGCTTGGCAAGGCGCTCAGCTTGCAGGCAGCAGTCAAACTCTGAGGCTGCTGGTCGCCAAGCAGTCACTGCTGATTAGTAAGGGGCTATCCCAAGCAGGCATCCCACCACTGCCATGGCAACAGTTATATCTCCAAGGGCCTCAGGGTGAACAAGCGCACAGCTTAAATCTCTCATCAGCTGCTGCTAAACTAAGCATGCTGCTTGAATGACAAGATCATGTGTTGAACCATTACAAGGCATAAGTGCAGGCAAGCTGTGCGCTGCATGCACAGCAGCTACTGCACAAGGCTTGCTGATGGGACGCACTCAGCCTGTAATCGACACTATGGTGCTCACCAATGCATACACCAGCCAGCTCATTGAGTGTGCAACCCCAGACACCAGCAAACAACTTCTGGGCTCACGCTGGCGTGTATAGTTGGCCATCATAGTAAGTGGAAGTACTATAGCGGATGTTCAGAGAATCGCGGCGGCGCCGGAAGGAGTTGACCGCAAAGAGCAGGGGGCGGTCCTCATCTAGCTGCTCCTCATCCAGCTGCCCCTGCGTTGATTGCTGCTGTCTGTCTGGGGACGAGGCTGAGGGGTGGGCGCGTTCAGGCGATGCTGTCTTGCTGTTTGGCTGGCTGAGTGGCGGCTCTGGAGGTGCAGGACCCTCCTCTGAGTTCACCAGCCAGCCATGGCCCTCTGCAGCAGCAAGGCAGCACAACGTGAGCTGCTGAACTTCCCCACTCAGAGGGCATTTGCACCGCTGAGGGGCTGCGCCTCTGCAGCAGCAGCACCACAAGTGGTCAGGCAGCCAGCTTAGACACCCCCTGCAGCAGCACAGCATTACTTATTGAGGTTTTGCACGCAGGGCAGGCTGTATCCGTCAGCTTGGCCCGCTGCACTAAGCTGGCAATGCAAATGCTGCCTGGCGACATTGCAGGGCGCTGATCTGCCTTGCACGGCCGTGGATGCCATTGGCCTGGAAGCTGATTGCAGAAGCAGAACACCCGCCACAAATGCTGGGCGCCAACCTTACATAGCCCTGAGGTCGGTGTGTGCAACCACAAAGGCAAGACAAAGCCCTGCTGAACTGCTCAAAGCACAGGCTGTACCTACTAATGACGCTCAGCCCCACCGGCCGCCCCAGGCTATCTGGCAGCTGCCGAGCAAAACGATCACTGCATGCAGCCACAGAGGCAAGGAACAGCCCAGCTGCAGGTGCTGATTGCACCCTGTGCTTGTTTAGGCCCACCCAGCATGCCAGCCTCACCTGGTTGCCTCTGCCCCCCAGTGGGCAACAGCGCTGCTGCAGCCTTGGCTGCAGTGGCGGCCGCCTGTGACATGCTGGACGTGCTGCTACTCCTGCTGGCTGCCTTGAGCCCCTCAACCACCTTGAGCAACGCCCCTGGGCTGCCCCTGCAAGCAGGCAAGGTCAAGCATTGAAGAGGCATGCTCACAGGCTGCCAGCTGGGACACCGCCGTTTGGAGAGGTGCACCTACGTGCCAGCATGACAGCTCAGGCAACCCCAAGGTGACGACAGCCTCTGAGCAGCCCTGCCGCTATGCAGCCGCACTGTCAGCTCCTGTGGCTGTGGCACGAGACAGTTCAGTTGCAGCGTCATCCCTGGTCTCACCCAGCAACCAAACAGTGACCCCTGCTATAAGTGCTTTCAACAGAGGCCTACAAGCCCTCAAACAGGCACATGCATGGAGCAGTCCAGCTGCTTGCAGAGATGGCCAGAGATTCCAGCCTCATATCAGCTGTCAGCCTGGTAGCCACACCTGTGACTGCAAGCAGGCCAGAGGCCTCCCAGGTGTGCATCAGATGCACTCAGCTGAAGCTCGCCTGCTGGAAACCCTCACTTGCATGCCCTGCCCGTCCAGCAACCATGCAACTTCATGTCGGGGAACAGAAGCACAGAGAAGAAGCAGATGCCATGGTCACAGCCCGGAGAGGGGTAACTGCCCCACAGATGCACTCAGCTGCACCTCACCAGATACATGGCTGGCTCCTAGTGCTGCAGGCAGCTAAGTGATGCAGCTGTCCATGCCTCACCTGCCAGATGCCTGACTTGTGTTGCTGTACTGAGACTGCCGCTCTGGCGACACATTGCGGAGTGCGGAAGGCACAGACAGTGGCTGCTCAGAAGCGTCGTCCGTA
This sequence comes from Asterochloris erici, assembly GCA_019693375.1. Classification (NCBI taxonomy): domain Eukaryota; kingdom Viridiplantae; phylum Chlorophyta; class Trebouxiophyceae; order Trebouxiales; family Trebouxiaceae; genus Asterochloris; species Asterochloris erici. The sequence continues at coordinate 398,011 of JAAMXJ010000076.1, forward strand.
CAGTTGGACGAGCCAGACGTGAAGGCCGGCACGTCTGAGTGCTCGTGCTGCCCTTGCTGTTGGCGGGGGCTGGGCATCCAGGTCTCTGGCCACGACACCTGCTGGGCAGGGGAAGGGGATGTCAGCTACGAAGGCAGGGTGGTGGCCGGACATCTGACCAACGCTGCAGTGGCTGCTCAGGGGAGGGCGGGGATCCAGCCTGGCAGACACATGTAGGGGCGCAGCCCCCACAGCTGATATGCACTGCTGGTGCCCTTGCACAAAGCCTTGTGTGCTGCCTGGCTCAACGCTGCGGTGTCTTGCTTGCCTCCACCAGCGGCTGCTCCCAGGGTGAGCATGCCAGTTGATGAAGCTAGCATCAGGGCTGACCTGTGGCCATGGGTGGAGTGCATCCGGGGCTGAGCTGCTGGCCTCGGGCCTTGCCGCCTCCAGCTCCGTGGGAGGCACCCCAGCCGGCACAGGCGCTGACCCGAAGGCTATGGGGGCGGTCCATGTGTCAGGCGGCCCCCCGTCTCGGTCCCAAGAGAAGGACGCCCTGAACCCTGAGCCCAGCCTGTCGTGGGCGGCCTGCACAAAGCGGGTGAAAACTCCTCCAGCTGCTGCTGCACGGTGCTGCAACACGGAACAGGTCAGGCTTCTTCAGGCTGCTGCAGCAGAAAAGCAGCTTGCTGCTGTGAAGGCAGACAGTTGGGACCAGCTACTCAGCCTATTGTGGGCAGCCTATCTGGGCTGCAGCGCCACAGAACCCACACCAAGATCCCCATCACCTAAGTTGGGCAGCCCACCAGGAGCAGCGTCTCCCAGTCTACTTCACCAAATTTAGGCTGCCACTGCTGCAGGCATGTTGAGCAGGTGCATGGGCAACTCACTGTGCACAGGAGTGTGCCAGCACATCACCTTTGTCAAGCCAGTACATGTCCCGACCCAGACCCACCTGTGGTGCATCACATTGGCTTTGCCATGCTACAGCAGAGATGTGCGCATGAACCCTTTCAACCTATTCTATGATGGATGAGCTGCCTGGCTCCCAAAGAGCTGTGCCAGGTAGAAGGGTGACAGCAGCAGATGTTCATGCCTGAGACCTGACACACTTGCACCTGAACAGCTGCCTGACTCATCTGCACTTCTGCAAAACGCCTAGCCCAACACATGCCAGCATCCTTTGCCCCTGAGATGTGCAGCAGCCTGCATCCAATCAAGGAAACACTGCCTATTGGTGCCAGCCTGCATGCCCTTTTGGCCAGCAACAGCTCTGGCGGATCGCAAGCACCCTCCACATAGCCTTACATTCTTACCTGACTCACGTACCAGCTCTGCGCCATGAGCCTTGCAGCCTGCGGCCCGCCTGGCCTTGTTTGCAAGCTGATGACAGTGCGCTGTCTCGCGAGCATACATGTCAGCCTCTGGCATTCAGGATCTGGCCCTGTGAGGTACACTGCCCTGCTCACCCTAAGCTCAACGAGACTGATGCACCGCTTGCAGCCTGCATGCTCAGCCGCCAACCTGACGACAGTACGCCAGGCATTGCCCAGCCTCAGGTAAGTGCATGCCTGACTGCCCTTTGGCTTGCAGGATCCACCTTTGTGAAGGCTGCTGCCCAGGCCACACACAGCTCAGCAAAATCTAGCTCTGCACCCAGCCTGCATGGGGCTCATTGCCGTGTTACAGGCCTTGTCCATGCCCGCCAGACCTCTGCCTGCCACCACCAACCCCTGCTGCCCAGCTCACCCGCAGCTCAGCGAGATCCACCTCATTGCTCCCAGCCTGCATGGCGCCCGTCACCGGCTCAGGAGCACCCCGCCGCCTCAGGTAAGAAGTCGCCACCTGCGCAAATGGTGACGGCTGGCTCAGCCGGTGGTGTGCTGCAGCCAGGATGTCCAGGGGCCCCGAGCCGTGCTCCACCAGTTCGCTTGCGCCTGGCTGCTGCAGCATGGGCCCCGCCTCTCGCAGGGCTGAGGCCAGCACGGCCGACCCAGCCTCTGCTGCGATGCCTGACAGGCTGCGGGGCAGGCGGCCAGGCTGAGGCTGGCTGTCCTGCAGGGTCTGAGCCAGCCCGTCCCTGACCGGGGCCCCCACATGGGAGACCTTGACTGGGTCTCTGGCGCCCTCTTGCTGCTGGGGCCTGTCGCTGCCCTGATGCACCTGCGGGAGCAACTGCGCCTTTCAGTGCGCCATGGCTTCAGTGCATGGAGCGGCCTGCTGCTGGGGCAGCGCCTGGCTGGCCTTTCGGTGCAGCATGGCTGCAGTGCATGGAGCAACCTGCTGCTAGGGGCTGCCGCTGCCCTGCAGCATCTCCAGCGGCAAAGGACTTGACCCATGCAGGCCCAATGGCCCTTCTGGCGCGATCTTGCTGCAAAAGGACTCATCTGCTGCCGCACCCTGCAGCAGCAGCCTGTCGCTGTAGTGCAGGCCTGCATTGAGGCAAGGTAGATTGGCAAGCAGCAGTGGATGGCCCCAAAAGATAGGAGGCAGCTTGGCTGGGTGCACTGCCGCAGACGAGCAGGCTGCTTGTACAACTTGCCACCGCAGCCCGGGACGCACCAGGTCAGGCCCCTTGTGGGACCCCTGGTCGTCCCACTCAAACTCTGGGCGGAAGCTGATGTGCTTCATGGGCAGCTCCGAGCTGGGCACTGTCTCCAGGGAGTCTGCCCGCTCAGCTGTCGACTCCCTCTGAATCAGGATGGGCGGTGCCTGTGCAGGGAGCTGCTGCCACTCCTGGAGACAGCAGTGGGAGCAGTGGGTCAGCAGCAAGCATGCTTGAAAAGTGCCCCGACCACCGCTTCTGCAGCGGGGCAAACAAGGGGCACCAGCTCTCCTGCAGGCAACAAGGGGAGGCCCAGGCAGCGGTGCACAGCCTGCCAGCAATGCAGGTGGGAGACCCTGAAGGCATGTCAGCACTTCTGAGCCTGGAGGTGTTCCCCAGAGAGCTTAAGCCTGTCAGCCCTCCACCAGGGGTCCAGGAGCCAGGAGAGGCAAACCTGCCTGGCCACAACTGTGCTGTGTCTCACAGCAGCACGCCGTCCGCAAATGGAGATGGCCGCCTGCACCCGCACAACACTTCCACCATGCTCCATGCCATAAGACGTCGGAGTGCCCGCGGCCATGTGCAGTGCACCACAGCAACAGCCTAGCAAAGCAGATTCAGAATATCCCTGCCTACCCGAATGCCTGCCGCGTGGCACTGCCCTCAACCAGTACTCTCTGTTTGTGAAGAGCACAGCAGCCTGGGGCTACGGTGCTGGCAAGTTGTGGCAATGCCAGCCGCAGGGAGGGTGGCAGGCATAAGAGGTGGGGTGTGGGCCAGACCCACACCTTGGGACCTGCTCAACCCCAGCAGCATGTGCTGCCCCATCCCAGAACTGCCCCCTTCACCAACACATGATCAGCCGGCGCACCCTGGGCCCCTGCCCTGCCTCCACCCCGCAGCCTGGGGCGTCCTGCTCCGGAGCGTCTGCCGGCAGGGAGAAGTTCTGGAATGGGGACACCATGCGAGCCTGGCTGGCAGGCAGGGCCTCATGCTGGTGGCTGCCCCTGTGCAGCTCATGCCCTTGCGCCAATGCTTCCTCAGACTGGCTTGTGTCGGCTGCGCGGCGCACCGACGCAGCAGCTGCATGGCAGAGACACAGGGTGGAATGAGGGCTCTCACACACGAGGCGTAACTAGCACTGACAGAGCACATGCCGTACTCTGGTCCTTAAGCAGGGGCTGTCCCACGTCCTCAGTGCGGGGCATCCCATTGCAGGCCTCGTATCTGCTCTCTGAAGCGACTCCCAGAGCTGCCATAGGCAGGACAGGCGGCAATCAAACTGTCATCAAAACATGCTGTTGGCGGTCTGCAACCATGTGGCTGCAGGCACGCACCTGTGTTGGCTGCTGCCACCTTTTGAAGATCCATCTCCAGATCATCCAATGGTGTTACAGCATGGTAAGCCAGATAAGGCCCCAGGCTCTGCGCCAACCCCATGAAATGTTTTCCTTGCCTGCACAGGGAGAAAGGGAACACACTGAGGACGCAGCAATGCCTGGCATTGGCCCTGCTGTCCCATCATCATTGAGAAGGAAGTACGACTGCATGTGATCGCCGTTCAGAGCAGCAGTCACTGGTTCGCAACTGGATGTGAGGCACTGCCTGGCGCATGAATGTGCTAGGTCTGCAGGCTCAGCCCGCAATGGGGTTTTGCATGGGCATTCAGAGCAGTGCTAATCTGCCCAGGTTATGCCCACCTGGTGCTGAGGGCAATGTCCTCTGTCATCAGTCCAAAAGTGACCACTCCAATGGCCCCATTCATGTTGTGCAGCACACTGCAACTCCTTGTCTGGGGGTCTGCTGAGGGGTCTGTGACATGGCTGGAGTCCATGCCAGGGATCCAGGCTGAGTCGTAGGCCCGCACTGCTGGTATGGGCACAGAAAGTATGGAGGTGGAACCAGTTTCCTGGTTGGCTTCCTTCAGCTCGTAATACTTCTCCTTCCTGCATCAGCCAGCTTGCCTCATGGCTTCATTCATGCCGCATGTCACCTTATATCGTCACTTCTGTCATGTTGAGCTGAGCTGACCATACGTACAGCAGTAAGGTGCAGCAGTGTCCTGGCCTTACCCTACACTGGCAGCTGTGACGCTGGTGTGATGCTGTGAAGCCCATCGCTTGCAGCTGGCAGATGGTCACAGACTGTGCAATGAAGCAGATGACCCAGGACAATGATGCAGCTTTGATGGATACAGGCAACACCAGAGTTTGCTAGCACCTCAGCCGAAGAGTACACAGCTGCATCAAACAGTCTTACTCCTCATTGGAGCGCTTCTTGCTGTGGAACATGGTGTGCTTGCGGGCAGCAATGCGCGCAGCTGAGCCTCGCAGCGTGGCAGCATTGAAGGCAACACTGCCCTCAATCATCAGATTGCTGCTGCGCAGAATCACTCCATCCTTCAGGATGGCTGCGATGCTGCAGGCACAAACGCCAAGGAGCTGTCAGCAGCTGGCACATGGCTCTTTGCGCCCTCAATCTGTATGACTTGTTAGCTCAACGCAGCTCCCTGCACAATCACACCACATCTTGGGGTGGCTATATGCTGCAGGCACATTCAACAGGTGGCTATCAGCAGCTGAATTCATGGCTGCCCCTGTCATGATGCAGCAGCAGGCAGCCTGAGGCTGCCTGCTTGATGGAAGGCCTTGTGCTGGGCAGTGAATTAGGGCTTTTGCACAGCATGCGAAGGTCGTCTAGCATTGCAGCCATGCCTCAGCCGCAAACGTTTGAGGCACATCTTCAGCAACCAGCAGCCAAGACCTGCCTAGCCTCTGGTGCCAGCTGCACATACTGAAAATTGATTGGAGTGCATCCAGCAGCTGACCAGTCAGAAGAGAGATTGCTGTGACTGCACTTGTTCATGCTCTCAGCAAAGCCACTGTGAGCCTTGCAGGCCCTGCTGCAAGCCTGACAATGCTGCATGCATGCACAGATAGCAGGAGACGCCGCCTCCAGAGCTGCAATGCCCCCACTCTTGGGACACAGCAGGACCTTGCCCTGAGGAGGCAGCCAGTCATTTCTAGTGCTCAGTCACCCTTGCCACAGACACATGCCATAATCAGCCTAGAGCAGCAGCCTGGTGTGGAGAGGTGCTCACCTCATGTACCGGAGGCCTGGCAGCAGAACCTTGAGCGCATGCAGCAACTTGCCCTCCATCCGCCTGTGCTGATAGGCTTCAATCAGCGTGACCTCAGCAAGCTGGCTGATTTCTGGGCCATGCTTGATTTCATTCAGCAGCGCCTGCAGACAGCAGCCAGCCCAGGCATGCCACTCACGAAGCCAATGCACACACAGCAGGGCTCTCAAAGTCATTAACAGTAAGGCAGGGGAGGTGCTGTGACATGCCCGTATGACAAGGCTTGCCTGTGCCAGACTGAGCTCCAGCCTTCCTTCCCCTCCAACTCCCACGGCCTCCATGGCGTCTTGGCGCCAGCAAGGCCTTATATATATGCACACCTAAAAAGTTCCAGGACTGTGTCTCATGCCATCAGAGAGGGAGGGTCTCCCTGTCCATCTCAGCATTGATCCGTTGCCTACCGCCCTTCTATGCACGCCTCACGCTGGCGAGCTCCAGGCAGAAGCTGGGTACCTTAGGGAATCTGAAGTCAAGTTTCTGCTGCGGCAAAGCCTGGCGAGCTCCTGCCCTCAGAAGGGCCGGTGGCATGCGCTAGTCGATACCTGGCATAGTAGTGAGCAGAAATTTCAGTTTGTTGTTCAAATCATGGCCTGCTGCATCACAGGATATGTCAAGCGCAGACAGTCTATTATCTACAGGCGGTCGGAAGCAACATGCCTGCACAAGTCATATCCTTTCAGATACACTGCAAAGGGTGCCGTTTTTTGGTGAGCACTTCAACATGACCAGGGGGCACATGAAGATGAGGAGGTGTGGGGATCAAATAACTTTCAGCCTGCAGAACATGTGGATTGTAAGGCCTCTCGTGCAAGGGGAGGTAGCGACAAGACTGCCACCACAATGCAGCGTGAGCTGACCTCTGAGGAAGAGGCTGTCCTGGGCACATCAAGAATGCAAAGCCAGCTGCACGAAGGCATGCTTAGATTTAGAGGCTAATAAGAGATGCAGCGGAGCAGAGATGGCACCAGCTGCACTGCAGGATGATTCTTGCCACCGGCACAGACACACCTCCAAGTTGGACAACTGTGATGCAACAGGGCAGCAGCAGCATGGAGGGGTTCTCCAGACACTCCAGCTACACAGACACTCATGCTGTTGCAAGTTGCTCATTATTGCCAGTCAGAATACTGATCAGCCCACCTGCAACTTGCGGCGTAACTTCTGCAAGTGAGACTGACCAGCAGCAGGAGCCTGTTTGCTGACCAAGGAGTTGGGCTGCGCTGCTGCTCCTTTGGGTGGCGACCCCATGGGGCCAACCTGGGGTGGGGAAACCGTCCCAGGGTGGCTCCTGCTGCTGGCGCAAAAGAATCTTGAGAAGGGCATCTGGACTGACTGGTTTCGGGGTTGGTGGTTGGGTGTTTGCATGTGTGGCACTGCCGTTGCTGTACAGCCAACCTGGGCGGCCGGCTTGGTGATTGACTGAGGGGGGTTGCTGGACTGGTGGTGCTGAGGCTCTCTGCTGCTGGCTGGCACCGCCTGGCAGAGAGCCCGAGCTGCCTGGCAGGGGGAGACTGGCAGCCTTGTGCTGATGGGGGCTGAGTCAGCAAAAGCCCCACCAGCCTGGCTGGGGAGCCCTGGACCTGTCAGGATCGAGGTGGGGGGCTCAGGGGCGTCGGTGGGTCCCTGCCTGGCACCGACGCCCCCCCAAAATCCTTGAGGAAGCCCATCCGAGTCTGCTTGTTCCGCTCTGCTGGCTGCTGTTGCTGCTTCCCAGGGTGGGCACTCAGCGCGGCAGCCAGGCCCCCCGTCTGCGCCTGCAGGTTCTGCTCTCCAGCAGAGTCCTGGGGGCTCAGGTCATGGGTGTACAATGTCGCAGCAGCTGCGGCTGACACCTGGTCCGCCACAGTGACGGACCTGCTGCCATCAAACAAACTGGAGCCCTGCAGGGACCTTGGCATCCAGCCAGCAGCCGCCTCTGGGGATGGCAGCGAGACCCTGTGCTGGAGGAGCCCGCCTGCTGAGCGCTTCAGCATGTCGTGGCTTCCCCCCAGGCTGGTCACAGCCATGCCTGCTGTGGCCTGCCTCAGAGCCAGCGGGTCGCTGTGCTGCTTGCCCCCCCTGCTCAGCTGGGACGCCTGCAAGCAAGAAGCACTCCAGACTTGACCAGACAGTCATATTGAGCCGTGGCAAACCATGTCTTGCAGCGCACGATAGATGGCAGGCTGGGCATGTCATGCAAACAGGCAGCAGGAGAGCTGGTACATGAGCAGCAGTGCAGATGGGTTGGCATATGTTGAGACTGTCAGAACATTAGCCTGCTGCAGAAAGCCAATGGTTCCACAAGCAGACGTGGAAATGTTACAAGGTGCTGTTTACAGCCAGAGTGGGCAAGGTGTATACTGTGTATGTGTATCACATGTACACCTGGCTGCTTGGCTCATCAGACTGGGCTCCTTAGATGCATGGTGTAGGTCCAGCATGCTGGTGTCACTCACAGCTAAAGATTTTGTGGGCAACCCACTGCTGGCGACAGGCAGGCTGGTGCCACGACGCATGGTGCGGGGGTGCACCAGCTTGACCCGTGTCCCACTGAAGGACTTGCGGAGCAGGGAGCTGGCTGCTGCAGCCAGAGCCTCAGCTGTAACTTTGGCTGCTGCAGGCGAGACGGCAGCAGCCGCTGCCAGTGCGGGTGGCAGCTCGTCTGAGGGGACCACCAGTTCATCGCCATTCGACCTGCAGAAAGGAAGCGCTTGTTCAGAAGTCTGCAGTGCAAGGTCCGCTCGCTGAAAGGCACCAGGTCATCACCAGCATCTGGCAATGATCCCTGTCACAAGAGAATGCAGAGCTCTACGTTGATCAGCAAACCTCACCGGAATAAGGGTCAATATTCATGCAGGCTAGCAGCCAGTCCACGTTGTAGGCTGGTTCCCTCTGCTGGTGCACTCAGACTACATGCGATGTAGCTTTGGCACCTAGCCGCACCAACCTCTGCTCTTTGAGCTGACCTGCCATTTGCCTCCAGCTGCCTTGTGCAACTGCATGCCTGCCCCAGAGCTATACCTTGCACAGCTGCTAGCCTGGCTGGCCACACTCTGTTCACACATCCAAGCTGCTGCCACTGGCAACCTGGCTGGCCCCAGCTGCCTCCTGCAGGTGCTTGACCCTGCCCACAGCAGCTATTGCCCCACCAGACCGTGCTGCCCACCTTTGATCATGCAAAGCTGAGAGCCTGGTCGCATGTGACTGCCTGTGCAAGCAGCCCACATGTCTTGCTGCTCTTGTGCAGGGCTGACCAGATGGCTGCTTCCTGCCTCACTGCGCCTCTGCAACACAACACCTAGGTAGCTTGTTGCGCCCGCTTCTGTGCTGGCAGGACACCCTGAAGTCTCGCCTTCAGCAAAGCAGTGCTTTGCCCACCTCTCCTTGCTGCTGCCACCCTCATCCAAAGCTGACAGCTGGTCTGCGTCCTGCTGCGCAGCCGCAACACCGGCGACCGAGATCAGGGGATTGGGCGTTATCAGGCTGCAGTCGAGGGCAGTGGGTGCCGGCGCCAGGTCCAGCCTGTTCGCTGCCGCCTCTCCCTCCTCATCGCCCTCGGCAATGGGGGCTGGACCTGCCTCCGGTTCTGCGCGGGCCTGCAGCAAGTGGACTGATTCAGCACAGACCTCTTTCTGTTGAACACCTCAGCTGTCGGTGCTGGCCCCATCTCCAGCTCAGCAGGCCTGTACAGCAGGTGATGGGGCTTGGAACAAGAGCACCGAGCACTTGGGCTGACCCCTGACACTGGTCCAGCGCGCTTGCGGCGGCGAGTGGAGGCCAACAGTCAAGCCAGCAGCTGGTGTGCCGCCAGAGCTGCAAAAGACACGCCCGGGCAGAGGGGCGCCCTCTGACACTGTTGCCAACCTGCAGACCCCTCAGCTGGAAGCCGCTGAAGACAGCAGGCTCAGAGCACAGAAGTGCCAGCAGTTGCTGAGCGCTGCCAGCAGCATGCACAATAGCAGCGGCTCTGGCAGAAAAGCAAGCAAGAGAGAAGTGGGCAGATGTCCAGTATCGCTGCTGTCTGATCGCACGTCCGCCTTAGCGCAGCCAGGCTCATTCTTGAGCTGGCACGCACTGTGCTGCCCAGCTGCGGAGGGACCCCTGCAGGTTGAGAGAGGCGTCCTGGATGGGCACATCGCTGCTCGCTCTGTGTCTGATTAGCACAGTCTGGCGGCCATATCCAACATCATCCTGGTGGGTTGCGCGAGCCGGCATGTTCCTGCACAAGATGGCAGGTACAGCATGCAGCTGGTGGCATCTGCCACTGACCTGAAAGCTGGAGAACGGCGACACCATTCTGGGCTCCGACTGCCGCCTGGGTGACCCAGCAGAGGCCGCCTGCGCTCCCTCCCCAGAGGGCGCTGCAGCAGGTGCTGGCGAGACACTCCGCGCTGTGCCATCTGCAGGACTCTGCCCGAGCTGAGGGCCACTTCCTGTGCGAGGGGCCTGCAGGGTTTGCTACAGCTCACTCGCTGTAAACGTAATGCAGAAGCATGGTCAAGGGGTGAACAACTCAGAGCATGATGGAGTGCAGCAAGCACAGGCTGCAGCGGCCAGCAGAGGCTGCACAGCAGGCAGGGGCTGCCACGTTGCATAGCTATTGGCCAAACATTCAGCAAGGGAGGCAGCAGGCGCCTCTCCATTGCTCTCTTGAGTGCGTTTGGCACTGAGATTGCAGCAACAAGACGAGAGCAAGCAAATCCTACCAATTTGTAAGGGAGTGGCATCGAGCCAACAGCTCGTATACAAGAGCAGTCAAAGCTGCTGAGTCGCACCTGCAGAGGCCTGGATGAAGCCTTCAGCTCCTGCCCCAGGCTGTGCGCACTGTCGTGCACGCACAGGGCTGGTGAGTCTGGGACCATGCTGGGGCGCCGGTGTCTGATGTTTTGGGCAGCAGTTTCATGCACCTGCAGGCACAGCAGAGCTGCATGGACAAGACGAGAGAGGAGGCGTGGAAAGGCACAGGGTATATCTTGTTGCCTAGAGTCTTTGGCCATATGCGCACTGCACAGGCAGTTGCACAATGGCTGCATCCATTGTGACCCAGGCACGTCTGACATTCAGGGTGTGAAGCGCCTCCACCTGGCAGCCATGCTGCTGTGCAGCAGGCAAGTGCTTGGGGAAGGGTGCCCACCTGCTTCTGCAGGTCCAGCATTGTCTTGAAATGATGCTCCGCATGGTAGCCTATGTGGGGCCCCAAGCTCTGCGCGAGTGCCAGGAAGTGCCGCCCCTGCCTGCATTGAACAAGCATGGCAGGGTGCAGGGCTTGCCGCTTGGCAAGGTCATCTCGTCCTCAGCAGCCCAGGCTGCTCGATGGCGTCAATGTACAAACTGTCAACAGCTTGCCTCTGGCACAGGGGTGTGCATCATGAGGTGCAATTATACCCAAGCTGCACTTGGTGAAACCTTGAACATGAACACCAGACGTGGTGACAAGGCTCAGGGGCACCTGCATGGGACCATCCATGATTCACAGTGCAGCTCAGCGGAGAGGGCTGGGCCAGTCACCTGCTGCTGAGCGCCACATCATCTGACTGCAGCCCAAAGTTGACCACGCCCACAGCCCCGTTTAAGTTCTGCAGCAGGGGCCACACTGGGCTTTCCGCAGGGGGTGTGTCCCCCCCCGAGGCTGGTCCAGACCCAGCGATGTAGGCGTCTGTATAGACACGCACTGCTGGGATGGGCACAGAGACCACAGAGGTGCACCCCAGGGTGTCGAAGGCCTCCTGCAATTCGTAGTGTCGCACGCTGCAGGGCAGCAAGCAGCAGCAGGCTCAGCACCACAGATATGTCCAGCGAATGGTGTATATCAATTGCGGTGCCTTGCGCTGCAGGGCAACATGCAGATGCTGCAGCCCCGTGTGTGCAACTTCTGGGATCAGATTGACCCTGCAGCTCATAGTGCCTTGGACTGCAGGGCACAACAGGAGCCAGTCTTGCTGCAGCTCAGAGTGCCTTGCAGTGCAGGGCAAGAGGCTGAAAACACTGGTCTTAGCATATGCTGCTCAGCACACCAAGCAGGGCAGCAGCCTCCCTGCAGCAGGACTGCAGCAGCAAGCACTGGTCACATTACGCGAGCGGTTGTCTCACTTGCATCTGCACTACTTGACACAAGCAAGTCTTGCCCAAGCCTGTTGACTAAGGCCGCTGACATGGCCACATGTATCCTGGCATATCAAAGCATGCTTGTGTGCTGAAGCGTCCTAGCAATTTGCTGTCTTGGCACTCAAGCGGCTCACGCTGCTTCAGTCTTGTTGAGGGCAAGGCAATTATGACTGCAGCGCCCAGAGGCACCTCCCTGCAAGTGAGTCCCCATCCTGACTGCAGAGGTGTCTAAACCACATGCACATCAAGGTGCCATCATGGATCGTCTAGCCCTCCGCTATGGCATGACCAGAGATGCGATGTCGGTGGGGAGTGCTGATGTCATGTGTGAGGTAGGCCCCATGAGAACTTCACAGGGGCCACCTGCATGAAGCTGATCGAGGGGGCGGTTGCGCTGGTGCCCCTCGAATGTCACCGGGCAGGCTTGCTCAAAGCATTCTGTGCTCTGTTTGGGACGCATTCCTTGAATCAGCAGTCACCTGTCCCCTGGGCGCCTCTTGGTCTGGAACATTGCATGCTGCTTGACAGCAATGCGCGTGGCGCTGTTGCGCAGGGAGACTGCATCCACCTTGACTGGGCCAGGCCTCAGTATGTTGCTGGTGCGCATGACCACTCCATCCCTCAGCAGGGCTGCCACACTGCAGCGGGTTCAGGGGGGCAGTATCAGGGGCTGAAGTGACCTCTCCGTGTACAGTCAAGAGGCCCTCGACTCATGAGCTGGCGGGGCCTGCCTGTGACAGGAAGCCTGGCTGCTCGCAGGATCCCCTCGAGTACAGACAGGCTGGGCAGGACACAGTGCCTACAAGAGCACCTGCTGCTGTGGCCTCACCTCATGTGCTGTACCCTGGGGAACAGGATGGTGAGGGCGTGGGCTGTGGCCTCGCCCACGCTCCGGTTCCTAAAGGCTGCCAGGCAGGTCACTTCTGCCATGGCTTCGATGGCATCGCCAAATTTGATGGCATTCAGGAGACTTGTGGCGATGGCGCGCTCGAAGCGAGCCTGTGCCTCCCCAGTGTGATCCTGTGCCTCCTGAGGGGCCTGCATGGGGCCCCGCAGCTACTCGAGTGCTGCCCAGCGCCTGTCGAAAGAGCCAGTCTGCTGTGGACGCCCTGGCACAGCAGCCCCCCTGCAGGTGAGCTGCCTGCGGGTAGCAAAGAGGGCAGGTAGCACCCTTGCACCTGCAACATGCATTCAGGCGGTGCATCATCATGTTTCAGTGGGCAAGCAGTACACAAGCTGTGTGTGGCAGAAATGCATAATGAAGCCAGGTGCAGCTTACCTCTCGGCGCCCCCTGTGCCCCCTTGGCGCAAACTATGAGCTCAACTGGGCGACGCGCAGGATGGCCAGCAGGCACTGAACTTTCTGCGCATTCACCCTGAATGAACCGCCATCTCAGCCGAATTGCGTCACTTGTGTGCGTACGCGAGGCAGAGAAGATTTGGTAAAAAGAGGCAAGGCACCCACAGCTGCGGTTGCCCACCGCTGCGGCTGCCCACTGACCTTGACAAGAGCTGTGCTCGATTTGGTGGCCACCAGGCAGCTATGAGACAAAGGGCATAGTTAGCGATTCTTGGCTGTGGTCAAGATTCGCTTGCCAGTCTTTCACAAAACAGTTCAAGGCAGGCAGCATTGAGACCCAGAGGAGCCCCTAAAACCAGGCAGCAATACCATTCAGCCAGAACTGCACAAAACTGAAGGACCATCCCTCATGTGTGCCCAGAAGCGAAGTCGGGCAGGAATGCTTACAAGAGGCTACATTTCATGAGGCCAAGCAGGAGATGGTTGAGTTGATGACATGCAGCAGGACTAAGTGTCACGAGGTTGTTTCAGCTTCACAAGATTGTCTGGGTAGGTGTCTGCAGTCTCGTCACATCGAGCACAGCTGTCTTGTGCTCTGCAGATCTGCTGTGTTTGGCTGGTGATAGCTTAGCCACGATAAGTCCCAGCCTCCATGTTCCTGGTTGTGCCAGGGCTGCCTGAAAGGGCTCTTGCCTTGCCTCCAATACCACAGGATGATTGCCAAACATCTGGGGACCCAATCTCCTTGGGGGTGACACTGGCTGCCTGATGGCAGCGGCCGCATCATCAGTGAAGGCCTTGTACTGCCACCACAGGTCTGAGTCCTTAACCAGGGCAGCTATGCAGGTGGCACGCAGGAGGCTGGCCAGCATCACGGTTGTCAAGGCGGATCGTGCCATTGGATGTGATGGCCTGCAGGCAACACCACACCTCAGTGATCAGTCTGGTCAGGCTGGAGGGCAAGCAAAACACAGCATCCAGAGCTGGGGTTTCACCTTGGCACCTGCTTCCTCGCAGCGCTGTCAGAGTGCCTCTCATTGCTGCAGATCTCCTTTTATAGTGTATCCCTTCTGTGGCCCTAACGTTACACATGCCACAGGCAGCTGGTCAGCATTGACAAGACCTGTGTCTTGTGGACTCAGAATTCAACTTTAGAATCCTTGCTACAAAGCATGCCAGCTGCTTTGAGGCCCCACTTACAATCATGCTGCCTCGAGAGGGTGCAGCAGAGGTCCCTTTACCCCTCAAGGCCATCACGCCTGATCTGCACCTGCCAGTCACGGGCACGACAGCAGGCTCTCACTATGGCAGCTGTCCTGACATTAGTGACTGGCCCAGCTTTGCCAGCAGCAGAGGCCTTCCTGTCCAGGTGGGTTGTGTGCATGCTCTCCACATTTCCTTATGCAGCTGTTGTTGAGTCCCCATGTGCTGCGCAGAGGGGCTAGCCTGGAGCAGGAGCACGCCATCTCCATCCCTCGAGCAACATTGGAGCGCATCATCTTGCATAAGCTTGGCAGCAGGTGACACAGACCACTGCTCCCGCTGTTTATGTTGACGCTGCACAAGCCTGTCCTCGTCGACTGCTGCCTGCTGCCCCACTCATACAGCTCTCACCGCCCTCTGCAGGATGGACAGCATGTCAGATGCCGACCTGCTGGCCCTGTTCGAGGAGCTCCTGCAGGAGGGAGCTAACCATGACACCTCAATGCAGTTGCTGGGCCTCACCCAACAGCAGGCTGCCCCCAACCCTGGGGCGGCCAGGGCGTCAGCGCCAGCAGCCAGCACCAGGAGTAAGGGAAGCGTCTTTGAGGGCCCCTTTTCGGAGAGGCATCAATCCAGCAGCACTGCCAGCACCAGCGGAGCCCCAGAGCGCCGCACTGCACAGGAGCCTGCAACGCAGCTGAAGGGGGCTTGGGAGGTGAGCGCTGCACCAACGACGCACCCATCGCAACAGCATGGAGCTCCACAGCGTGCTCCAGGGAGGCACCCTCAAAGGCAGGCACGCTGCTCAGGGCACCTGTGCGGACTGCCAGGGAACTGGAGACTGGGGCCTGGCAGCTTTGGGAAACGAAGCATTTAGGGATCAGCCTTCCTGTGTCAAGATGCAGACTTAGCGCGACATTGCGTTTCCTGACACAGCCCCACTGCCTGCATGCAGGGCCTGGGTGCGCAGCTGTCCAGTGGCGCCTCAGCAGCCACGCACTCCCTGCAGGAGCGCCTGCGCCCATCCTTGCCCACCCGCACAGAGCCACCAGCCACCCAGGCTGCCCCAATGATTGCCCCAGATAATACCCAGTTGGGGAACGCAGCCAGCCAGGGTGCTGCAGATACGGCCAGACCGACTTCAGGGAGGAGCCAGGCAAATAGTGCTGGACTGCCACAGGAGCCCCAGCAGGACGGCACAGTCCGCCAGGGTGGCCAGGAGGCGGGCAGGCCGGCACCAGGCAGAACCCAGACAGGTGCTGGCGACCAACCACACGGGGGCCCGCAGGAGAGCAGGGCGCAGCAGAGCAAAGCAGAGGGTCAGTCTGCCCAGGCAGAGGCTGACCAGGACGCTCCAGAGCAGCAGCAGCCTGACAGCAGCACGGAGGAAGGGTCCGCCGACCCCTTTGACAAACTGAAGCCAGGAGATTCTTTGCCGCTGCCTGGCGTGCTGTCAGCTCAGCAGCGCAGGTCAAGCGCCAGGGAGCCAGATGCAACAACGCGCCTCCTGCAGGCTGCAGGTGGGCTCCCATGTGCTTGTGGGGCGTCCATTGTGCGCGTGGTAGGACGTCAACCTTCTCAGCTTGGGCCATCGGGTTTTGCTCTGGTTGGGGACTAGCTTGATTGGGAATTGGCCTGGCTCTTGCTTGTTGTCGCTGCACGCTGGCGGCATGGCCCTGCTCAGCCGGCACCCCATGGCGGCTGCATTACCTGACACGATTCCATTTCTAAGAGTAACTAGCTGAAGGACAAGGTGATTGCAATGATCTGCATGTAATCGCTGTATGTTGTGTGCAGGCGTCAAATTGCCCTCTGCGAAGGCTGATGGGGATGCCAAGATTGCACAGGAGGCATCGGCGATGCAAGAGCCCTCTCCAGGTGAGCAACAGGCCTTCAGCTCTGCTGACAACTCAATGATGGTGTGGCTTGATGGGTGAATATGCAATATGCAAATATGCAATTATGCAATATCCTGCTCAGCTCATGTATGACTCCTGCTCAGGCGTGTCCATGCAGAGTTTGCACATGTGTTGCTTTCTCAATGTCCAGCATAGCCAGCACGGTCAGGGTATGCACATGCAACAGTGAAAGGTTCTGAGGCTGCACGTTACCTGGGACACCAGATTCGCGCTGTGGTCCTGATGCCCAGCACTGCTGCTCCTGCAGGCCAGAAGTTGCTGCACCTGCTGCCTGAGCAGCTGCAGGCTGTTGCCTCGGCGGCGGTGCCCGTCTTGGGAGGTGGCACTGCCACTGTGCTGCTGGCGCTGGTGCTGCTGCGCCTACGCCCGCTGTTCCGCTCTTTGACTCAGAAGTGGGAGCAGGCCAGACTGGACAAGCAGCGTCAGTGGCAGGCTGCTAGGCAGTCTGGCACAGAGGCGCCAGCCATGAGCCCTCGGAAGTTTTTGGGGCTGCTGCATCCCCGCCTGCCCCTGCCTGGATGGCTGGCTGAGGCCGGCAGGCCTGCTGCTGTGCTGCAGCAGCCAGATGTGCGACCCGCCGAGCCTGCACCCACAGCAGACGCAGGACCAGTAGCTGCTGACCTGACACGTGAGCAGCAATGGCCATCGCCCCAGCCACAGGGTGCTGAGGCGGGCACAGACGAGTGGGGTCGGCCAGTGGTCCTGCTGGGTGCCACAGCCTCTTCAGACACCTCCCACCCATCCCCAACAGCCCCATTGCTCAGTCCAGCAGAGGGACAGGCGGCTCCTGTGCTCTGGCGCCGTGCCGAGGACGAGGAGGAGGAAAGCGTCCCCTCTGTGTTGTCTGCCAATCCTGATGACTCAGCTTCAAGACCAACCCAGGCACAGCAATCCAGCTCTGATGAGCACAACCCTGCCTCTGCACCAAGAGGGCGGCGCCATAAAGTCTCGTTTGCAGAGCTTCTAGATAATGTAGAGCAACCAGCTTCATCAAGAACCAAGCAGCCAGCGGGCAGCAGATAAACAAAGCAGACTGCGATGTTTGTCAAACACACTTGCTTCAGTATATCAAGGAGGGGATCAGGTTCTGAATAGTGGTGATATCCTCAGAACTCAAGGTACAGATCCCCTGCACAGGCCATAAACCCTCAGAGAGCCCTAACTTGCAGACACGCATGCAGGCAGCAGACATTTGCGAGTTGGCAACTGCACTCGCCTGCAGTGCTGTCTGTCCGCTCTGAAGGCTGCAGCGCCTCCATCTCCTTGTTGATCTCTGATGCAACCGATGTGAATAGCAGCTCATGATCCCAAACGACCAGCTCCTCAGCTGCCTGCATAAGCACCCATCTGTTCATGGTGGCTCCTGTCTGACGTGGGGCTCAAAGGCCTCCCGCCTTTGCTGAGGTCAGCTCGGCATTTGCACAGCGATCAGATGTCCTGCAGGGTTGCTGGGCACGAAGCTCAGCTGGTGGTGGTGTGTCCTGGGTGCTGTGGAAGCTGGCCATTGCACTGACACCTGGCGCACCTGGTCTGCAGCGCACAGGCAGGCTGTGAGCAGGGACAGATTAATTTCCCTGTCCTGGTCGTCCACTGGCAGGTGGTATTGATCCTCATTCTCCAGCTCTGCAATGTTCTGAACTGCTGCGCCTCGGGCAGCTGGCGCAGCTGCCACCTGCAGTGGCACATGGGCCAGGTGTAGCTGTGCCGCACATGCGATGCAGAGACCAATCAAGCCTACAAACGGCCGACTCAGGCAGCAGTGTCGGTGGTACTTGCAGTACAGGGTCATTGTCAGGGCGGTCCAAGTGTAAGTGGCACCTGTCTGGTGATGTCCTCGGTGGCCTCGAGGTCAGGAATGTCCATCATCTGCAGGCAGTTGAAAGTGTCTCCTCACATGACGCCATCGCGGACAACTTTGAGAAGCAAGCAGAGTCCAGCCCTGACAGACAAGGAGGGCAGCGTGCGCAGCAGCAAAACTTTGAGGTCTGACTGCTTGTCCAGCATGCCATACAGCACTTTCATGTGCAGAGTTCACCTGCTCCTCGGACTCTATGGTGTTGTGTCTGCCAGGCTCTGCTTGGAGCGCAGCTCTGCAGGCATCAACAGAACCGCTACTGGTGTCTCCTGCTGCAATGGCAGTGCGGCGCGCCAGGCTGCAGCCAAGCATGCAGCGCCTCACATGGCCTGCTCCTTCTGAGCTGCCTCCTGAGCTGCCTTCCTCCTCGAGACTCCTGCAAGCCGCTGCCCCCCTGCCACCTCTGCAGTTGCTGAGGCTGCAGGTGCTGCATTGACTGGCATCTGCAGGCCATGTGCGGATGCTGCAGGCTGAGCTGGGCCTCCTGAGAGGGGAGCTGCATCCTGATTGCCCCAGCCCCCTTGCCTGGGGGCCTGCAGAGATATGCCATTCAGTCAGGCAGATTCAAGGGAATGCAAAGCTTGATGTGTACAGGATGCAAAGCTGTTGCTCAAGGGTCATCCACAAGCTCACTGGGGGCTGTGGGGACAGACCACCACCCTCATCAACAGATGGAGAAGCTTCAGCTGTAGCAGCTGGCACGCGGCGACCTGCCCTTCTGCCTGTTCTGGCTGCCTGCAAGCATCTCTCAAGGCTCTGTTGTGTTTGATTGCTGCATCGAAGACAGGCATCGGTATGGCATGAGCTGCAGCTCGGCAAGTCCACCTGCAGTCCATCTCCAGCTCCGTCGTTCATTCCCGTGGATTAGTGTCAACTCTCAGAGGGCGTGCGGATCGTCTGTCAAGCTTGTGGTCTCAGACATGCTTGGTCAAAACCCTCGAGGTCACCAACAATTGATCTCCCAAAGCTCATCAAGACTTGAGGTTGAGGCAATCGCGAGAGAGACAGGTCCGCTGCTGCTGCTGCTGCTGCGAACA
>JAAMXJ010000077.1:0-34755 GCA_019693375.1 Asterochloris erici
CAGCTTCCACAACACACCTTCTGCGCCTTTGCTGCAGCCAGTGCCTCCTCCTATTCCTTCTTCGTGATGCAGTTGCTGTCTGGGTCTTTTTCAGCGTCTGTCAGGAGGTCCCACCCCTTGCAGTCAAATTTACGCTGCTTCATGTGCGCTACCTAGTGTCTTCGCAGGTCACTGAAGTGGTGGCAGGCAGGGCAGCGGAATGGCATGGTGGCCAGTGAAACCGGGGCCGGTCAGGAGGGAAGCTCATTGATTTTCCTTTTGCATACTTCAAATCAAGCATCACTCAAGAAGTCTAGGTGGGGCATAAGCACCATGAGTGAGCTCTGCCGCGAAGCAGCCCTTTAAGTTTCACGCCTTGTCGCAGGGTGTTACATGGCTTACTTTAGGGTTACAGACAGGGCCTTGTCACCCCAACACGCGCTCCTCACACTCTGGAGTATCTAGGTTGCTATCGGGAGCCAGGGGAGGTCCTGGCTGTCAAGCGCAAGCGCCATGGCGTGCCCTTGCAGAATTTTGCTGGTAGCAGTCTCAGCTGCTGTAGCCCTCATGCTGGTGGGCTGGAAGAGGGGCTTCTTCAGCAGGAACTCTTTACAGGTGACTGTGTCTGCTATGCATGCGCAATGGCAATACATAGTCTGGCCCCCGCCATGGCTGACAGCCAGACCCTGGCCTCCCGCAGGACCAGGAGTCAGATGGCAATGTGCAGGAGCCCCAGCAACAGCTTCAAAAGTCCAGGCATCAGCAGGGAAGCTCCCAGCCCGCATGGCGCACAGCTCTTGACATGTTTACAGGTGTGCTATCTGTGCAGGCCCGCCTGGTTGTCTCCTGCACTGCTGCAGGCTCCTGTTGCTGCACCTGTTGGGGTTGGCTCACACAGTCCAGTCCCCTGGTGTTGCTGCAGGCAAGTTCTTGTGGGATGTTGCCCATGGAAGATGGTCTGTCCAGGCAAAGCTTGGCTGAGGCAGTTGTATAAGTCTCCCAGGAATGGTTGAATCTGGCCATCTTGTACCGCAAACAGTGGCCTGCCTTTCATTGATTTCATGCTGTGATGCCCATCATTCCGTGTTCAGGGACTTCAGTGCAAAATACTCTATCAAGTACATCAGCTGTCTATACCGCTTCTGTCAACATGGGCACACTATCAGCTGCTGAGATGTAAACTTGAATGCCCAAACACTGTGCTCATCATTCTTTCAGATCGGCGAATCTGTTGCTGGGCTTGCCATCCAGGCTTCGCTAGCCCTTACCTGCACAATGCAAAGTCATACTCCAGGAAGATGCCAGGCAGCCATTTCATTGAGCATGGTCTGAATGCAATAGCATGGGCTTACCTGCTGCTGTGGCTGTTGGCACTCGGCATGCAGTAGGACACCGCAGACATTTGCTCACCTGCTGCTGGGCCTGCAACCTTATCTGCTGCCGCAGGGCAACTGGCTTAGCATGCACCCTTTGGCTCAGCTCCTCCACATGAGCTTTGCGTCGGCTGCGGGCAGTTGTCCGAGGTGTGCCGATTTGCGAACGAGCTGCCGCGCCTGTGGCAGACAGGGACTGCCCTGCCCCAGTGGTATGCTGCCTGGCCGTGCTGCTGGCAGCCAGCTGAACGTGTGTGCTGCCAGTGACCTGCTGCAGGCATGAAGTCACAGTGGCAGGGCCACCTGCAGGGCAATCCCCAAAACAAGGCTATCGGCAAGCTCAAGTGCCTGAACCTGCAGCACACGGACGCCAGTGCATCAGCCTAGCCTTCACTCAGCCAGGCTGCATTGTAGACTACCCTTCTAGCCTTTACACAGCAGGCTGCATCCTTACCAAGCTGGCCACTGAACAGCATATTGACAATGACAGGCCCTTGCAGGTTTGCGCAGCGGACCCAGCAGCAGATATGAACCACCCAGTCACTCCTTGCACAGCATGGTGGCAGCGTGGGCGCACCTGCTGCCCTGCAGTGGCCAGACTGCATTGTGGAGCACCCACCTTACCACTGAACAGTATGCTGGCAGCCCTGGCGTCCTGGCGGGTGGCTCAGTGGAGGGGGCTGCAACCCCCGCTGCACTGGAGGACTGGAGGACACCCACCTGGCCGGAAGGCGGCCAGGCTGCACAGTGTGGCCATTGCCAAGTGCCAGCCCATAGTGCCCACCTTGCCATTGAAAAGCAAGGTGGCAGCCAGGGAGTGCCATAGCAGGTGCAGCAAACATCCTGCTGCCTATACACGGCCAGGCTGCATGGTGGATCGCCCACCTAGCCCTACTTTCACTGAGGAGAACCTGCCGCAGCGCTACACCCAAGCTGCATTGAGGATCACGCACCTTGCCATTGAACAGCACAGTGGCGGCCAGGGAGTCGTGGCGCAGCTGCTGCAGCATAGACTGCCCCAGGGGCCTTGTTTGGCTGATCCAACCTTCACCCATGGCCTCATGGAAGTCATCCTGCAGCATTCGTGCAAACAGCGTCAGGCTCTTCGTTTGTTTTCTGGGTCCAAGTGGGCTGCAACCTGCTGAAGCAGTGCAGCTTGCCGTGGGTCACCCTCCTTAGGTGCTGATTGCCAATGGGCCATTGAAAGAGAAGGGCCGACTCAAGGGATGACCTGGGATGATCCAGGATCACAGTGTGACCTGTGAAGACTCCACAGCACGCCATGTCAAGGCTTCAGGCAGGCAGTCTACAGAGCAGCAGCTGCATGGCTGTGCAGCTGGAAGGTGCTGCAGTCTGAGATTGGGCGTACTGGTGCTTCACCCACTTGGTTGGCAGCCCTCTGCGAGGGCTTGCTGCAGTCCACCACTCTTCGAAGGCCTGTCGCGTCATCCTTCAAAACATATGTAAAGGGAATTCCCTAAAGTGGTACAACACGCCAGCAGGCTTGCAAGCTTGTCGCACATCACCATCCAGTGCAGCTGCACAGCCAAGTCCCAGGCGCTGCAGCCACTCCGCAGTGACATGGCGCCAGAGGCCTCTCCAATCAGCATCACCCCAGTTGACATGCTGGCTGCTGCACCTGCCCTGACGCCTGTCATGGCAGACATGTGCTGTCAGAGGCTTGCTGGACAGCGACTCCCATGAACAATCTGTTCCTCCAAACTGCATCCATCTTGCTGCAGGCCTTGGTGACATGGCGCCAGAGACGTGTCTGGCTCGCTGCTGCACCCGCCTCAACACCCGGTCTGTCATCAGAGGCTTGCAGCCTTGCATCGCCCATGCACAAGTCATGTTTTGGTACCTCGCTGGAAGGCTTTAGTGACATGGCGCCAGAGGCTTGCGCAGTGGCAATCTGCCCAACCTGGCTGCTCAGGGCTGGCTGCTGCACCCACCTTGCTGCCTGCTCCAGTATGTTTCTGTCACCACAATCTTGCTGCACCGCATCACACTCCCGCAGGATCGGTTCCTGGTGCTGCATCCACTGTGCTGGCAGACCATGATCGATATGGTGCCAGTGGCGAGTCTGAGATGCACCCTCATAGGGGGCAGCTGTCAGCAGACTGCCTGTTTCCGCACCCACCTGGCTGGCAGGTCTTGACGACATGGCGCCTGAGGTGTGTCTGAAGTGCATCCTGGGCTGCAGAAGGCTGGATGGTGTCAGGTGGGCTGGGCGCTGCACCTTCCCAGAGGCGCTGCCCCTGGCTGTGTGGTGCCAGTGCAGACGGGCAGCCCCGTCCTGCCCCCTGGACGTTCCCTCAGCTTCCTCCAGGCTCAGGGTGGGCACCTGGCTGATAGCTGCCTTGTGTGCCCGCGGCGACTGGTTGGACATTCCGTGATGACCCCTGCAGCGGCAGCACATCTGGATAGGTGCCGATCTTTGTGCAAACAACAAGCAACAGCACCTGGCTGGTGGCAGTCAGTTGGGCTTGCTGGGAGTCGTCACCACCCCATTGCACCCTGCAGGCAGCAGTTCATTCAGATGTTATGAGCAAGGGCAGAGGGTTGGCACCTGGCCAAAACAAGGTCTAGTGGGATTGCAGGAGACGGTTGGCCATTCTGAACCCACTGGCTGCAGCTCGCTCTTTAAACAGGGTTGCGCATGCCTGGGAGGATTACCTGCTCAGCCCATGAGCCTGTGCACTGCTGAAATTTCTGTGCCGCCCTCTGCAGACATGATATCAGCACTGATGGCCCAGTACGGGATGTGACTGATCGCCGCACCAAGCAGGCAGGTGCTGAGGACTCACGTGAACTTCAGGCCTGTGCACTGGACACTCAGCTGAGCTCTGCAAGGTTGTCAGCAGTGGCAGGCTGCCGCCTTACAGCATCTAAGGCTACAGGGGCACTAAGCAATTCACGTGCTTACCGCAGAGTTCAGCAGTATGCCCAGCAGTTGCAGTCAAAGGGGCACCCCTCCTTTCTTAGGCATGCATTGACATCACCCTGTGCACAGCAACAGTTGAGCAGCCGTTAGCATACATTAGAGCTTCAGAGGCATGCCTTGTGCTCACCCCGTCCATGCACTGTGGGGGCGAGTGCTCGCCTGGGCACCTCCTGCCGGCCTGAGCTTGGACAAGTCCAGATGCAGGGCTGCAGGGGGCGGCTTGGGGGATACGTTCCAGCGCCCCTTGCTGCCCTCAGCAGCTGCGCTGCCAGGCCTGGACAGCCCGACCATTCTGGCCTGCCTGCATGTCAAGTGCAGTCCTTGGACGTCCATGCTGGCACCCCCACAGGTCTTGCCTGCCTGCAGAGGGCAAGACCCCATGCCAGCCACTGGCACGCTCCTACAGCAGCGCTGCCAGGCCTGCACAGCTCATGGCCTTGACCTGTCAGCAGACAGGAAGGGGCATTGCATCATCAACTGAGCACATGTGTGCGTGCAGCTGTTATCAGCTGCAACTTCATGCCTGACAGAATCAACCTGGGCTCTGCTGCATCAGACTGCACTGTCTGTTGCCACCAGTCCCAGCGGTGCCTTTCTCAAAGTGACACGTGATTGCACAGAGCAGTCACTGCTGACCTGCTCAGGCTCCGTGGGCTCTGCAGGCTGTGCAGCATCAGATCCCGCGCATGCAGCATGTCCTGCGGCTGGGCCAGGCTGTAGCTGCCCTGCTGGCCGCCTGCTCCCCCAGCATCAGCTGCAGCAGGCTCCGCGGCGGCTGCAGACGCAGCCGGCAGCACCCTCTGACAATGCAGACCTGCCTCTGACAATGCCAGTCGAAGTGCCCCAACACCCTGGGCAGGCCCTCGCGTCTGGGCAGTAGAGCTGTCACGCCCCAGGTCCCGAGTCGCTGCATGAGAGTCTGCTACATGGCTGCCTCCCTTCAGAACAGACATGGCAGGCCTGGCTGCGCCACAGTCGCTGCCCATGCCAGGCCTGGGTGGCTGTGAGGCCTCTGAATATACTCCAGAATCCCCTGCAACCTCAGCCTTAGCAGAATCTGCAGAGCCTGGTGCGCCAGCAGCTGACTCTGCGCCTGCCTGCAGGGAGACTGGTGGTTGTTAGCGCAAGGTGCATGGCAGCTAATGGTGCGCCTGCCTGCAGAACCAAACTGGCTTTGTTAACGTATGCACACAGCAAATGAGACACAGCTTCCGGCTTGCCTGATCATCTGGTGCCAGCATGCTGTCTGACTGGTCTGGGGACGGCTCAGCACCCTGCTGCAGAGCAGGCGGCTGGTCCATGGGCTCTGCAGGCTGCTGGTTGCCTCCCATGCTCTGACTCAGCTCCAATGCTTGGCTGTGCCCAACAGCCTGTAGCAAGCAGCAGATGTTCGGTCTGTGACAAGGAATAGCTTCTGCTGCATGGCTGACAATGCGACCACCAGTGATGGCCTGCATGCACCTGTCAGCATGCCAGAGATTGACTGGGCAAAGGTGTGGGCTGTGGCTGCTGTGCCTAAGCCAGGTGACTCTCATTCACAAGCTGCAATCACCTGAGCCTCGGGGTTGCCTGGCCAGAAGTCTGATCTTATGAGCTCGGCAGCATCCAATTTCAGATTGTGGAGTCTGCAGACAGGCACCAGGCTCACAGTAAAGCACTGCTCCCAGCACAGACTGCAACATGAACACCTGCTGCCGCAGGGCCAGGGACTGCCCCTGTCTGCAGGCAATGAGCCTGTCGTCATTGATGTGACTGACAGCGTCAGGGACACCACATAGGCAGTCGCCTGTGCGATCGCGTTGCAAAGGATTGCACACCCACAGCAGACACACGATGAAGCCCCTTGTCCACATGGCCCTCAGATGCAGCCGTCATTGGTTGTCCAGGGCCTGGCCCCATTGCCAACAGAAATGATGTGAATGAATGTAAATGAATGTCACGACTGGGTCCTTTAGGAACTTCCTGGTCCTCTGCAGCGACCCTGACAGCGTGACCACACTGTCTCACCTCTGCCTTGCCCCTGAGAGGAGCCCATCCAGTTTCTCCCACTGGCAACCTGGCCGTCTGCAGCCTGACAGCATGACCCACCACAAGATGTTTCCCTCCAAAAACTGATCTGACTCACCTCCGACGGGCCCTTGGGGACAGCCCCGTCTGCTTGTCCCCCATCTGCTTCTCCCTGGCCGCGCTGGCCACCTGGGGCCTGGCAGCGCCCGCATGTTGTACCATCCCTGCCCCATCAGGCAGCTGCCTCCCAGCAGGCAGCCCCTGGCTGCTGCCTGCCACGATCTTGGGACTGCCGGGCTGGGCTGGGGGCAAGGTGATGGGACCCCGTGCCATAGAACCTGTGCTGGCCTGCTGAGGTGTGGCTGCCCGCTGGGGGCTGACGCTCCTTTTGCTGCCGCGATGTCCAGTTGAGGGCCTGTTCGAAAGCCAGGAAGTCAGAGCAAGCTATGCTTCAAGAGGACCTCAAGAGCCATGCCCCTGCCAGCAGCAGGATGCCGCTGCAGCATTATAGAGCTGTATGTGCTTGCCATCTCAGGCTATGGGCTTGCAGCAGCAGCAGCTGCAGCAGCAGGCCTGCTTGAATAGCTCCCAGACGTGCTGCAGCAGCACTTGCCTGCGCAACCCTGCCACGTCAAGCAAACTGCGCCTGTCTCTGAATGCAGACAAGGGTAAGCCAAGCGCACTGACCTGCTGTCCAGCGGCGGGGCCGCCGCTGTCTGGTCTGCAGTGGCAGGATCTGTAAAGGCCGGCACGCCAGAGGCTGCGCGGGCAATGGCAATCGTCTGCACAGCAGGTGCATGCAAGTTGTCTTGCCATGCTTCTGTGGAAAGGCTTGCCTGCAGGTGATGCATGCAACAGAGAGCGCGCTGCAAGGGCAGCCCATTAGCTGTGCTGCCGAGTGATACACCCCTCTGACTGCTGCTGAGAAATCACTTGTTTGCGTTGCTCAGGCAGCGGACTTGTGGGAGGACAGCTGCTCACCTGTAGCAGTAAGGCACCAGCTGCACTGGGCCCAGCACTTGGCAGGCTGGCAGACAGGCTTGTGGCCACAGACTTCTGAGACTCCAGCGCAGCCTGCCTACAGCACGCAGGCAGCAGCAAGCTGAACTTCGTCAGGGAGGCTGACAAGGAAAGGGAAGCATTTGCTGAGCACTGTGGCTGCCTCAGTCTTGGCATGAGCACCTCCCTCACAGGTGCCATGCAAACCCCAGTGCTTAACCTGGGAAGGCTGCTGGTGCTGAAACTTGCTGAGCACAGGCAGGAGCCTGTTGGCACGACCAGCAAGCCGTGATTTAGGCACAAAACCTGCATGTAGTCACATCAAAACCCATCAGTCTCAACTGCATTTGACGCCCCACCTCATGCGCGCCAGCTTGCTCTCCACCGCCCTCTGCTGCTGTTCCTCCTCGTGCATGCGCACAAAACGGGCGCGCCAGCTGCCCGAGTCCTTGAACACCCCTTCCATAATCTTCTTGCGCCTGCAGGCCACACAGCCATCACTGCTGTTGCCCTGGAAGTGCCTGGTAGCACTCCAGACGGAGTCACATCCTGTTGGCTGAGTCACATCCTACTGCAAGTGCTGCTCGAAGGTGTGCACACGCGCCAGCGCCCCCTTGGTGCACACCGGCGTGCACAGCGGCAAGGCAGCCAAAGCTGAGGCACCTGTTTGCCTGGCCATAGGCACTGCACACGCCATCACCATTCTTCCATGTGCGCCATGCCTGACCTCTCTCTGCTTTGCCTCCTAGCACCAAGCATGCATCTATAGTCCTGTGCTGATGCCACCAAGCTGACCAGACAACTGTCAATACCAGGGCAGCCAGTGGCAGCAGGGACAGCTTTCAATCTTGGTCTCATCTCAGAGCTGATGCCACCAAGCTGATGCTGAAGGCACGAAGGCCTCTGCCAGGGGCCTCCCAGTGTGTCATATACCACTGTGCCCCACCTGTAGGCTGACGCCATCAGGCTGATGTTGAAGGCATTCGGGGACCTGCCTGGGGCGCGCCCCGTCTTGATGCGGCTCTGGTCATCAGCTGTCTCCTGTTCATCAGCCCGGCCCAGGGTCATGATCTCCACAAACTCTGCAAAGGAGATGCTGCCTGCAGGGCAGTGTCCCACAGATCAAGTGCTCAACACACTGATGGGGTCACGCTGCTCGCAGGAGACTCCTCAGGCAGAGGCACAGGGTTTGAAGTCCACCCCTTTCCATGCACCGTGGGTGCGGCAAACGGCGCTACATGTGGTGATTGAGCCCCGAGCCCTGACGAGATGTATGTCATGCTGAAGCTGCGCCACGCAGCGCTCCACGTGGCCGGATCTTTGGCCCCATGGATCTGGTCTGCCCTGGCAATGCAACATCAGAAATCACGAGATGGCAACATCAGTGCTGGTGCAGCATCCGTCATGCATGCTGCTGTGGGTCACCTCTGCTAGCATGCTCTGCACCTTATTCCTGTTGATGATACAGCCTCAGAGGTGGAGCAAGTGTACACACTGGAGCTGCCGTGATGCACCTCTGCCACCATGCTCTGAAGTGTCCAGTGACGCAACCAAGCAGGCTCAGCAGTTCTGAGCACCTGAGCTGTCATGACGTAACCCCTGCTGGCGTGCGCTGCATGCAATGGCTTCCAGTCATGCAGGCCAGCAGGTGCGGCATGCGCGCACACCTGAGCTGTCCCGATCCACCTCTGCCAACATGCGCTGAACGTCCTCCAAGGTCATCTTATCCCCCAACGCCTGCAGCAGGGCGCCAAGTCAACTCACAGCCCCCTCCTGACAGGCGGCAGTTGTGTTTCAAACAGGTCAGCAGGTCGGAAGCATGCTAGGATCGCTTTAGCACTGGGTTGGCATGAGCCCGTACAGTAGGCAGTTACGCAGCCTCTGAGAGATGCCGCCTTTGTCGAGCATGCCTGCCACCAAGGTGCTAGGTGGGGCATGTGGAGCCGCAGGCAGTGCACCACAGCCATGGCTCTCTGCTGGCAGGTCACATGCAGACCCCGAGACATAGGTACCTCGATGTGGACACTGCACAGCCCTGATACAGCAATTGGCAATGACGGGGGGCCCTCCAAGTGAGGCACTGCCTGCAGCACCGAGGCTGGCACAAAGCCGCCAGGAGGCAGGCAATGGCTGGCTGGTGCCAGCAATAGCATTGAACAGCGGCGGAGGGCTGGGGGGAATTGTGCAGTCCCAGACTGTCCCCACAGACAGTGGTCCCGACCGTGAAGACTGCCCGCAGTTCCAAGGCGTCCACAGCTCCGCTTCCGTCTGTATCTATCATGTCGAAGCACTCCTTCAGGTGCTGGCGCTCGCTACGATTCAGGTATGGTCTGACTGCCTTGCCTGCATTGCCAGAATGCATTGGCTTGGAAGGTCACCCTCAGACACCAGACGCACATAGTCTAGAGTGCTGGAGCTGCACACATGGCAGGCCCAGTACCTCTCTTGCGCAGCCATGCGGCTACAGTCCCAAAGTGAAGCATGCTTGCCACGGCCATGCTCGTTCCAGCCTCTGCAGGTTCAGGCAAACGTGTGAGCACAGCAAGGATGAGCCTCTGTGTAAGCAAAACGCACAGCTCACCTTGCGCAGGCATTGGCAAAATGATCCTTGGCACTCGTGGGGATTGTGAGGGGGTGACTGTGGAAAATTGGCTCTGCATGGCGCCCCCAACAAGGTAGCAATCTGGGATGTAAGGCAGGCAGTGTCTTCAGACGCAATCACCCATCAGTATCAGGTTCAACACAAAGCCGACACATCATGTTGCGCAATATAGGTCATTGCAGTGGTATACTAAAGGCCACTGTAGATCATATCTACTCACGCATTGTCCCATTTGGACAGTGCTGGTTTCCCGGCAGTGCAGACAGCTCCATGCTAGGTCTGACAGCGCCATCGCAGGCGCCCATTTGCTGCTGCAATTCCAAGAGGGCCATGCAGTCTCCCAGGCCAGGCCTTCCTTTCCTGCTGCCGGCTGCCAGCAGCTGGGCACATCACAGCAAGAGGCATTGGCGGACCAAGAACCCCATTTGCTTAACTGCCTCAGCAACCCCTGCTGCCCTAGCTTCTGCCACAAATGGTGAGCCGCCTGTGCACCCATACTAGATGGTGAGCAATCTCTGCACGCGTACTACCTCCTCAGCTGTTGAGCAGTCGATAATGTCACGCTGTGGGAGTCCCACATGGGCAATGATGTCACCGTTTGGCTGGTGGCTGCCTTGCGGTGTCTGCTTGCCCGCCGCTCCTGAGCAGCAGGCCGCTCTTTCTCCCTGTTGCTACCATTCAGCTGCACAGCTGGCAGGGATGCAGGCCATCTGCTGGGAGCCCAGTCCACTGCCAGCATGTCAGGCCCTGAGCTGCTGCATGGCCCTGGCGGCTGCTTGCCCAGCATGCAGTGTTTGTAAGTCATCCTGCCCTGATGCAGCAGGTGGCGCTCTGGCAGCTTCACAGGGGCTGCGCCCTGCCTTTGCACTGGCAACCAGGGGCACTCTGGCCTGTGTTGTGGTCATGAGCAGCTCACGTCATGCCTCACGGCGAGCCTGCCCCTGCGGCAGGCCCGCATGTCTGTATCACTGCGGGAGCTGGCCAGGCCTGACAGCCTGCGCCTCCCTGCTGCAGGCGCCAGACCCCTGGACTGTGTTGTGGTGGGAGGTGGCATCTCAGGCCTGACGACGGCCCAGGCCTTTGCAGCTGACCACAGCGATGCCGTGGCCAACTTCCTCATCACCGAGGCGCGGGATCGCGTGGGAGGCAACATCACAACCAAGAGCAGCCAGGAGGGGTATCTCTGGGAGGAGGGCCCCAACAGTTTCCAGCCCAATGATGCCATGCTCAAGGCCGCGGTGAGCGTTGAGGCACAGGGCAGGCCATCTCAAGACTGGCTTAAGATCCAGCAGTCAGGCTGCTTTCTGTGACAGGCATTCTCCTGCCCCCGGGAGTGGGCGATGTAGGTGCTGCGTGTGATGATCTTTTCAAGACACAGGCTCATGTCACCTGTGCAGCCTGCTTAGGACCAAGCAATGCAACCATCGTATACGCTGTGCCCAAAAGCAGCCATGTCATGAAGCTCTTGGTCCTGCCCTGTAGGTGGAGGCTGGCATCGCTGATAGCCTTGTACTGGGCGACCCCACAGCCCCCCGCTTCGTATTCTGGAATAAAAAGCTACGGGCCACACCCTCTGGGCCAGACGTTGTCACCTTTGACCTGCTGAGCCCCTGGGGCAAGATCAGGGCGGGCCTGGGGGCTGCAGGCTTCAAGGCCAAGATGCCAGGTAAGGGATCCACTGCAATACAAAGGCTTCAAATGCCTGAGCATGTTGCAACGTTGCTGAGGCTCAGGGCCTTGTCTTATAGCTCCAATCTGGCTAGCAGCTTGCAGGATGGTAGTGCCACCAGCCAAAATTCTCAGCTGGGGACCTGATGCAATCCATGCAGCCATGGAGTCCACCCAGCGAGGACACAGATGTTGCCAAGAGGCTGCTGGTGCACCACGCCTGCATGTAGAGTGGCGGCACGCTTCAATGCACCAGAATGGTGCTGCCTGCCTGCCTGCAGACTATGAGGAGTCTGTGGAGCAGTACATCCGCAGGAACCTGGGCGCAGAGGTGTTTGAACGCCTGATCGAGCCCTTCTGCTCTGGCGTCTATTCAGGCGACCCCGCCAAGCTGTCTATGAAGGCCGCCTTTGGGAAGGTGGGCAGTCAGTGCCATACAAGAAGCATCCTCTTCTTTTGTGGAAGCTTCTTTGCATGCACGTCCCGGGTCAGACCCGGGCTTGGGCGCTGAAGCCCCCCGCTGGCCTGCGGTGCTGTGCTGCCCAGGAGCGCAGGTTATGCCAGGGTGTCCTTGCAGACATGCAAGGCTGGACTGGTGGCGCTCCTGTGGTGGCAGCCATCAGAGTCTGCCAGCCTCTCCATCAGAGTGTGGCTGTCAGACTTGCTCCCAGGCTGCCCGTAAGGCAGGTCTCAAGAAGATGAACACTTGTGGCTGGCCTTGCTGCCATCATGAGACTGTTGTCATTGAGAGCTCTCTGCAATGGCGATTGCTGGGTTGCCCGAGAAGGCAGAGGAGCACCCTGCTACAGGCAGTGCTTTGCATCCCTCTGCCAGCAACATGGTCTGAGGTGAGGCAAATAGACTGCACACTGTGCTGGATGCCTGCCGTGTATGGGGATCTGGAGCACACTCTGGCGCCCCTGCATCTGGACCAGGGCATGCAGTCCGCTCTTTTCTGACAGCTGCAAAACAGGCAGCAAACCCGGTGCCACACCTGTGGGCAGCCCCTGTGTCACCCGCACACACTCTCATGCTGCAGTAACGCAGCCACCCTGATGCCCTGTCTGCTGGCAGCGTGTTTGTCACCTACATCAGCCCTGATGCTGCAGATCTATGATCTGGAGAAGGCTGGCGGCTCCATCATTGGCGGGACTCTGAAGCTTCTGCAGGTGAGGGAGTGAGTGATCCTCTCGATGTTCATGTTGAACATGCAGTGGAACTTGAGTCCACATGTGAGACTCAAGTGTTGCTGCATGCGCCAAGGGCTGCAGCATGTTTCACTCCTGTCCACGTCAGTCCAGATGCTGAGCAGTGCAGGGCAGGGCGCTGCAGCATGTTGTGCCTTGTGTGTCCGTCCAGAGCCTGACACTGCAGCACCGTCCAGTCGAGTGCGCACACCGTGCTCTGTGCATCAGCCCAGATGGTGTGCACTGCAGGGCAAGAAGAAGAACCCCCCACCGCCCAGGGACCCCAAGCTGCCCCCCAAGCCCAAAGGGCAGACGGTGGGCTCCTTTCGCGAGGGCCTGCAGCAGCTGCCACGCGCCATCGCTGCCCAGCTGCAGGACAACATCAGGCAAGCACCACTGCTCCTGCGGGTTGTCAATGCAGCAGATCGTGAGGGCTGCCGCCTATGGCAACGCCCTGCAGATGTGTCGGCAAAAGGCATGGCATAGCTGCACTCAAGAGCTTGCAGCAACGACGTCAGCACAGCACAGGTGCACACCTTGAAGCACACCGAGACGGTCTGCAGCTGTGGCGCAGACTGAGTCGCAGAGCGCACACTCCTGCCTGCCGCGCTCTGTCTACCTGTGTCCGCACCTGCCTGCAGGTGTGGCTGGAAGCTGCAGGGCATTGCCAGGCAGCAGGACGGCACCTTCCAGCTGACCTACGATACCCCAGAAGGGAAGCAGCAGATCCAAACGCGCAGCGTGGCCCTGACAGTCCCTGCCTACACAGCAGCGTCCATGCTGCCCAAGGAGTGCAGCGCCGCAGCTGAGGCCTTGAATGCCTTTGACTATCCCCCTGTGGCGGCTGTCACTCTGGCATACCCGCTGGAGGCGATCAGGCCAGACCGGAAGGACAAGGAGGGGCGCCTCCCAGGTGACTTCTGCGGTCGCCTCCTGCTCCACAGTGGGCTTCAGGCAGCTGCACCTTTGTGGCCAGGCAGCCTGCTCTGTCATGTCTTGCAGGCATGGCCTGACATGCCGCTTTAGTCACTTCTGTGCAGGCTTTGGGCAGCTGCACCCCCGCAGCCAGGGCGTGCAAACGCTGGGCACCATCTACAGCAGCTCCCTGTTCCCCGGCCGCGCCCCTGAGGGCATGCAGCTGCTGTTGAACTACATTGGCGGCGCCACCAACCGCGCAATCAAGGACCAGTCGCAGGAGCAACTGGTGGCCCAGGTGTGCTGGCTGCTTGACCAGGTGGTCGTGCCCAGATGTATGCGCAAAAGAGCTTCTTGCTGAGGTACTGTGTACACCTGTGACTGAGGCGCCACCACAAGCGTGGCCCTGATACTGTGTCTTGGCATCTTGCTGTGCATGCTTTGCTTGTAGCTTGGCAGGAACCGCTGTCGGATCTGACTTGCCTTGTGCAGGCTCAATGCACAGCGCCTTGCTGCAGGTGGACAAGGACCTCAGGGAAATGCTGCTGACTCAAAATGCCCCACAGCCCAAGGTCGTTGGCGTGCGCTGCTGGCCCAGAGCCATCCCACAGTTCAATGTTGGCCACTTAGACCAGCTGGAGGTGGGGCTGAATAAGACATGATGGCAGGCTGTCGTGAGGTGCTGTATGCCATCCCAGTCCCTCAGAGGCAGCCAGACCAGGTGCTGAGTGCCAGGGCTCTGCTGCCACTGGAGCTGAGGCTCAGCCATGGCAAGGGCCATCTGTGGCTGCCAAAACATGCATTTGAATTGTATGTGCAGGTTTTTGCACAGGTGTGTTGAGTTGGGCTCTCTTCTGCAGGCTGCCAAGTCAGACATGCTGCAGCATGGCTGGGGCGGCGTGTTCCTGGGAGGCAACTACGTCTCAGGTGGGCACACTCCTGAAGGCTGGGGGTGACCTCCTGCAGATGATGCACCTGTGAACTCATTTGCCAATCAATGCTGCAGGTGTGGCTCTTGGCAAGTGTGTTGAGTATGGGCAGACCTTTGCTGGTGAGGTGGCTGCTTTTTTGAGGTCAGATGGCAAGGCTGGCAAGGTAGTCAGGCCTGAGGGCAAGCAGGATGAGGCTTTCTACCAGGGAGAGGTCGCTGTGGCTGGCACTGGAGCACTGAAGTGACTGCCACCAGTGGCAGCGACTGAGATTCAGAAGTGCTTCTCTGATTAATTTGAATGTTGCATTGCGCTTTATTTTTGCTGCTGCAATCATGTTTTCTGCTATGCAGAGCCACTGCGTGGGCTCACTGCATGATGAACGCTGTGCCCTTGAGAGTGTCAATGCTGTGCTCTCAGGAAGCTGGGGCATCGCCTGGACCAGCCTGAAGGGCCTGCTCTGTCAGTGGTCCTTCAGGCTGCACCTCGCCACGCTGCCTGGCTCTGTCATCCGGCCAGGGGATTTGCATGTATTGTGATGCTCTTCAGCTTGATGTCCAACTTGGGCCGGTCAGCAGCACCTGTGCAGCAGACAGGCATTGATGCTCCAGTGTCTATACACATCCAGGGGCCACAAAGCAGCCAGCAGTGGGCAGTAGTTGTGCCAATGCATCACTGGTCAGCTGGCATGACATGTGCCTGCAGAGCTGGATTGTGCAGAAGGGGTCAACTTCTACTTCTGACTGTGTGATCTGCGAGACAGGCACCGCAGCATGCCAGGGCAACAGGGACTGCTCTGCCCAGGGTAGGGGGTGGCTGTGCATGGGTGCTGTAGCACTTGGCTGCATACAACCCCTACCAACCCCTGAGCAGGCAGGATCTGCAGGCAGGGCTGCTCAGCTGCACAACTTACCAACTTGTACTTTCTCCATGCTGTCTAAGACATCCAGGCCATCAATCACATGCGCAAAGATCGTGTACTTGCCTGCAGTCCAGGTAGGTGCCAGCTTGAGAAGTGTCAGAGCCAGACGCAATGGCGGCAAGAGAGCGCTAGGCTGACTCCGTCTTCGCAAGGCAGATGCATAAAGATGATGTCAAACACAACCCTCTGCAAAGCATGAGCACAGCCATGCAGGACCCGGCTCACCGTTGAGATGGGGGTGCTTATTGTATGTGATGAAGAACTGACTGCCTGCAGAACAGCAGCACAGCAGGGGGTCAATGACTGTGGCAGCAAAGCAGTGCCCTGGGTCGGCTGATCCAGTAACAGCAGACATGCCAAGCTGAGATGGATGCCTAGATGCAAGGCTGAGGCAGCGGCACACCAGCATAATCTGGGAATTGCTACAGTTGGCAGAGCCGCAGCCACAGGCACTACCTTCGTAACAGCAATCAGCAAACGCCGTCCAAGCATTGTTTGACTGCACCGCCAGGACTGAGGAGCAGTCAGCAAACCTCTTATTGACTGACTGAGAGACACCCAGCCTGACCAGGACTGGACAGTGTCAGCAGAAGGCTGCTCACCATTGGTGTTGGGGCCACTATTGGCCATGCTGACAATGCCTCGCTTATTGTGCTTGAGGGCATCAGTGATTTCATCAGGAAATTTGCCATTGGGGGTGTTGTATATCGACTTGCCTCCCTTTCCTGTCCCAGTGGGATCTCCGCCCTGCAGCCATGCAGCGTGGCAATGTGCATGACCAGCAGGCACATGGTGACAGCCTGGTGCCGTGTGATCCCAAGAGGTGCCATGCTGCCCCTCCAAATCAGTCGGTGCGGCAGCTGTCTGGGGCTGGGGGAGGCGCTTGCACCTTGACCGCTGCTGTGTGTGCTGCCCCAGACATGTAAGTGAGCAGCCGTGGCAAAGTTCAGTGAGTGAATTTACATCTCAGGACTGGGGCTGCCAGCTGCATTCACCTGTATCATGAAGCCCTGCAGCATGCATGTGGACACAGTCAGACAGCCATGTCACACAATTGGCAAGTCCACCCGATCACTCAGGGGCTGAGGCCATGCTGCACAGGACAGCAGCTTGGCGCATAGTCTGTGCATAGCCACTCCACAATGTCTTGGTCCCGTACTTTGCCGGGCAGCCTGGGCGACGGACTTCCGTGATGCTGTGCAGAACATTGTCCTTTAGCATTGCAACAGCTGCCATGCTGCACCTTGATGTTCCGGTGAAATAGCGTGTCATTGTAGAAGCCGCTTGCGCACAGCGCTAGGAAGTTTTCTGCTGCCCTTGGGGCCTGCAGGGATGTGCATGTCATCAGGAGGAGCAGGACAGCTGCTGACAATCTGAGCTGAGTGGCGCACCTGGTCGCAGAAGACCTCAAATTTCAGGTCTCCAAGGCTTGTGTGAAGGGTCACTGCCTGCAGACAGATGAGAGAGCTGTTGCTGGGTACGCGTGACATGAGGAAGGCTGTTGCCAGCACTCAAGTTGATCACTAGCAGGGACACACCATGCAACTGAGTGTAGCTTAAGCTCAGGCCTGCTCCAGAAATGCAAATTGCAGGGAAAGTATTGTAGGAAAAGTGGTCAGCAAATTTATCGTAAGTTGATTAGATTGAGTCTTTGCTGCTTTCTTCACCCTGACCTCCAGCGCGCTTAGTCAAACTGTCAAGCTCCCTCTCAGTCCTCCTCTGGTGCCAGCACGGGTGCTACTGTTTTTGGAGGAATGGCTCGCCTGCTGGACGCTCCCGCTGTCTTCACCGAGGTGAGCTGCTGCTGTCCGCATCCACGATAGTGGCTCGAGCCTGCTGCTGCTGGTGGCAGATGGGGTTTGGCCTGGCTCCTGCTGCTATGAGATCCTGCGGCTATGCCAGCAGTGCCGTCCCCACCCCACTGAAGGAGCACTCAGCGCACTGCTGCCAGGACCCGCTGTCAAAACGCCCCACATGCAAGCCAGGGTTGTGAGCCCAGCCCACCCATGCTGCAGCCTATCAGTCTGGGTCTGCGCTGTCAGCGTGCCATGCGCACCTCCCGCTCCAAGCCGGACCTTGCGTTGGTGCCCGAGACCCAGGAGTCTGCGCAGCCCACCAGGCAAGCCCTCACTTTGTTTGCTCATCGACAGTCAGCCAGCAGTTGGTGGCTTCTGGCTTGCGCTCTGGCCGCCAGAAGGCTGGCCAACAGGTCTCGCGCAGTGTATGCTCTGGGGAACAGCCCGTCTGCTGCTTGTGTGTGCAAGAGCCTACACCGTATGCCTGCACCCACCAACACAGCACCTGGCCTGCCCTGCAGGGATTCTGGTGGCTTGGACTCCAGCATTGCCGAGCTCCACAGGATCATGCAGGTCAGCACCCCAAGACATGGAATTTGACAGATTTGTCATTTTGTCAGCAGCCTGCAGCAGGCATGCACTGCGCAAGGGACGCCGTCTGCTTGTCTGGCATGCATCTGCGCGCCAGGGTTGCACCTGAACAGCTCATCTCAGGCATGCCCACGCACCGCTCTAGGCTGGCGGCCTGTGCAGGTCGATGCAACAAGCCCAGACACACAAGCCTGCAGTTGTCTGTGCCATTTAATCATGACAGCTGGACCTGCAGCTTTTTGCCTGCCTGTCAGTGATGCCCCAATGGGCAGCGCGCCCCAAGCACACACATTCCAATGCATGTGACTGTCGGACCTGCAGCTTCTCACAGCCTGCCTGTGCAGTGAGCGCACGCCCTTTGCACTGCATGCGACTGGTGCCCCCAGCATGCTCATCACCAGCTCCCAGCCCGCTTGTGCAGTCCTGGAAATGCTGCCTTCCCAGGCACAGACTCCTGTGACTGCTGCAATCTTCCCTTGCCTGCCTGTGCAGTGATGCACCTTGTTGCACTGCACACGGCTGCTGCGACCTGTCCCCTGCCTGCCTGTGCAGTCTCGGGAGAGCAGCACTCCCAAGCACACATTCCTGGGGGTGTCACCCCCTGTGAGGGCCTCAGGCGCTGCCAACCCCATGGCCCAGGACCGCAACTGGCGCTCCAACGCCCACAAGGCCTCCAACAACAATCTCCAGGTGTGTTGGGGCTGTGAGCTGCTCTGAGTGAGCGCTGGTGGCTGCACCAAAGACCCACAGCAGCTGCTATTGCAGGACTGGAGGTTGCACACACACTCCTCTGGAAACACATCGCAACTGATGTTCTCTTCATTCCTGGTTGCCGCTCAAGGCCTGCAGTGGTGCTGGGGTCACTGGGCCAGCAGGCGTGCAGAGGCTGCGCCACCTGGAGGCTGGGGGAGCCTGGTTCCTGCGCAGCTCTAGCACTGGCAACGGCGTCCTGGCGTCACGGCTGAAGCCTGAGTCACTCCACTGGTGCCATGCAGAGGCTGTGTGAGCCGAGCACCAGAAGTGCACCTCCAGCACGGCAAGTGCGGCCTGCTGTGAAGCCTGAGTCCTCCTGCTGGTGCCATGCAGAGGCTGCGCGAGCTGGATGCGGGGGGAGCTTCATTCCTGCGCAGCTTCAGCACCGGCGACTGCCTCCTGCTGGCACCCTCCCCCGAGCCTGGCAGCGAGGACCAGTCTGAGTCGGATGAGTTGTTCTTTGGCCCCTTCGACTCTGACAAAGGGGAAGTGGAGAGCAGCCGCCCCACCACTCACAACTAGCTGTTGGCATGGGAAGCTGCCAGCTGCCAGCTACCCTGGGACACAGGCGCGCCGGCAGGATGCCAGCCAACCCTCAGCACCCACAGCCTGCACCCAACGCTGAGCATAGATGAGCTGCTGGGCAGCGAGGGCCTGCCTGGCACCCCAAATTTTCAGATGAGTGACAC
This sequence comes from Asterochloris erici, assembly GCA_019693375.1. Lineage (NCBI taxonomy): Eukaryota > Viridiplantae > Chlorophyta > Trebouxiophyceae > Trebouxiales > Trebouxiaceae > Asterochloris > Asterochloris erici. The sequence goes on from JAAMXJ010000077.1 coordinate 19,355, forward strand.
GCCAGGCTATTCTGTACGAATTCAATCTTCCCTGGGGGCAGTCGTTGCTTCCACCCCACACCCCATCAGAAGTGAGACAGTCAGAGCGCAAGCAGCACGCAAAGGTGCTGCCAGTCATTTCGTTGCCATCAGCTTGTACACAGTCAGGCACCTGACAGATACACCACATCCTTGCCATCTGACATGGACACAACCACCTAGTACGGCCACGTTCTACCCCAGTGTTGTATGCAGCCAAATCTGGCTGTCCAGCGGGCCCTTGCAGCAGTCGTCATTGCGCTGCCTTCCCTTTTGTAGCTCATCCCAGGCGTATGCAGGTTCTTGTTTACCTTTGAATGTATGCTGACAGGGCCTAATGTTCTTGCTTGCCGCTGCCCGCCTGGTGACCAATGTCATGAACCCATTGTCATTTTCGAGGCTTGGCTGAGGCCAAGCATGTCTATCCTAGATGCCAGACATGTAGTAGTTAAAGACTCACACAGACATGCATAGTCAGCGTTCCTGGAACAGCAGGCTCCAGGCAGCAGACCTGACTGTGACAGTTCTCTTCATCTAGCTTCGATTCATTGCTCAGGTTTGACATGGGTCCAGTCAGTGCCTGGCACGCTTGGCGTCCAGCTCGCCTTCCGGGACGCTACCGCCTGGCTTTGCAGCCATGACAGGGCCAGCAGCATAGTGCGACGCAGGGCGTTTCTTGGGCGCGCTGCTCTGCTGCTGCTGCTGGCCATTGTATGCAGCCTGAGCTGGCTGTGGTGGCGCTGGGTAAGGGCCCACACCCATCTGCTGCATCTGGGGCTGGTAAGGCGCCATGTGCTGCGGACGAGTGGCCATATACCCCATCTGAGAACCCAGTTGGGCCACTGGCGACGGGCGCGGCCTGCAGGCATGGCAGGCAGAGCTGCTGAAGGCCTGCAGCTGCCATGAAGCTGCTGCAGAGGATCATGTGCAGCAGGCTTGAGCCAGGCAGACTTGACAATCATACATCTAGGGCAGATGGCCAGCTGCTGCAGGCAGGGCTGCAGTTCCCAGCTGGAGGGGAGCCAGCCATGGCTTCCTGCGGTGGTTTCCACATGCATTGCTTGCATGGAGCAAGCAGTGTCAAATGTTCTTCATCTGCCCAGCGCCCTTGTGGCCCTGCAGCAAGCTGTCAAGCGGCGCAGCTCGTTGACATGCAGCAGACCAGTGAAAGCCACCTGACATCACCTTCTGGGCGCCCTCCCTCCCCTGCCACCATTGCCAGCTGAGGAGACATTCACAGCATTGAAAATCACTGTTCCTAGCAAGAACCCTGTAGGTCAACTTGTTTGCTTGGCGTCATCGCTCCCCTGCCACCACAGCCAGCTGGGAGTGGCAGGTGGGCCCCTCCCCTGCAGCCACAGGCAGCCTGGCCCGCTGGCAGGCCTGCAGAAGCCAGGCTGCGTACCTGCTGGGCGCCATCCCTCCCCTGCCGCCACCGCCAGCTGAGGGTGGCGGACGGGGACCCCTCCCTGCCGCTGGGGGCAGCCTGGCACGCGGGCGGTGCTGCGTCGGCCCCCGCGGCTGCTGGTGGCCCCCGTGCTGCTGCTGGTATTGCTGCTGCTGGCTGGGCAGGGCGGGGCCAGGGCCCGCCGGCCGTCCCTGCTGCTGCTGCTGGGGCGGCCCCCTCTCCTGCCCAGGCTGCCTGCCATGCACCTCCTGCTGGACTGAGGCCCCGCCCTGCCTAGGCTGCTGCTGCTCAATTCCAGCACTGGAGGTGCTAGGCACCGCAGCAGCAGCTGGTGCCTGCTCCGTCCCTCCAGGCACGACGCCGGTCTCTGCAGTGCCACAAAATGCAAGCTCATGAAGCTGTCAAGGGGGCCTGTTGAAGCCAACCAAATCATGCAGCCAAGAGGCCCAGCATCACCCAGGCAGCAATAAGAGGTGTTCAGAGGGCTGCATACAGGTGTGCACTCCAGGCCAAGATGCTGCTGAGGATGGATGGCAGTGGTCCAGTAGACGATAGAAAGGTCTCTACTGCAGCTGCCACACGTCAAGATTCAGTGCGTCTCCAGCAGTCATGGGCAGGCTGAACCCAGGCATTGGCTGACAGAAGTAAGCAGGTCTGCTTAGGCACCAGGGACCCATCAGAGGCTCACAGCAGGCTTCACCTAAGACCAGCTCTGCGGTCGAATCACCTTGTGCAGCAGCCGTGGTGCTATCAGCCTGGTCGGCTGCCTGCTCAGGCGCAGCACTCGCAGCTGCAGCAGCCCCAGCTGCAGCACTGGATGCCTGAGAGGCATTGCTGTGAGCTGCGTGCGGCGTGCGGGGCACGAGGGGCGAGTCGAAGCGGCCAGGAGAGTTGAGGTATGCGGCTTCTAGTCTGAGGTCTCCACTCAGCTGTGCTGCCCGCATGTCCTCTGCTGCGGCTTTGCCAGTGGCAGTTGTCACCTCGGCGGGAGTTTTAGCGACCAGGATGTGTTCTGTATGGCCAGGAGCCACATTAACTCAGAACGTCCGCCTTTGTAATGATAGTGCAATGCAGGGTCAGTAATGACTTGCTTAGCACCTCGTCAATGACCACAATGCCACTTGCAGTCATTGCTCCATGTTCTGATATCTCTGGGCACAGATTTGCAGTAACTGCTGTATTTAAGAGCTCAGATGTCCTTTGGCATCGCAGGAGCTGCCTTTGGGTCTGTGACACATCTAGATGCTTTAGCTCTACCCTGCTGGGTCACAGCAGCCCTTACCCTGATTGTAGAAGCGTTTGCAGACTCGACACATACAGTCCTGGCCAGGCACACGCCCGCCATACCGTGCCGCCTGCCCCTCCGCTGAGCCCGCTTTGAAAACCTGTAGGACCATGCTGTCATGCCCAATTGAAGGCTTGACATGGTCTGAAGCAAGTATTTGCATGTTGCTGTGCAGCTATGAAGTGCTGTGCGTCTATGCAGTTGGCTTCTGCCAGCTGCCAGCACACCCTGGGGATATTTCCAAGGTAGTGGGCCCTTTGACATCCTTCACCCATAAGCAACAGCAAGCAACCCTTCAAGACATTTTTGCTTCCCTTCAGCACTCACCATGCTCTCGAGATATCAGATACCACAAGCATTGTCATGATGCAGGGCCTTGCGCCTGGCATCATGACGTGGCAGGCGCCTCATCTGGCCTGGCCGCTATTGCACCAGCGGCTCAGAAACAACCTGACATGAGGCGCAGGACACCTGTTCTCCACCTGGCCCTCAAACATTACTGTTGCAGGCTGGCCCTGACCAGGCCTTACACCTGGTCCATGAGGCAGACAAAGGCAGGGTCCACAAGACTGCTGCCTTGCAGGACCTCTCACCTGAGCCTGCAGCTGGTGCCAGATGTCAAAAAACATGTTGAGGGTGACCTTAGGGCACCACTCCTCCCACCACTCCTTGCCAGAAGGGCGCAGCGGCATCTCCAGTGGCTGCCCCTGCACCACGATGCCGCCCTGCAGCGCAATGTACATGCTGGGAGGCTTGGTGCACAACTGCAACACATGTCTCTGAGGGCAGCTTGGCAGCAATGTGACTTGCAACAAGAAAGGCCTGTCTCTGGCCATCCAATCTGCAGTAGACAGCGACACATACTGAGATGATGATACGACGATGAGACTGGAAGGGTGTCTGTGCAGCTTTGTGCAGCGCGCCCTTGTGCACGGCACATGCCCCAAACTGTGTTGCCCGCCCTGCAGGCAGCTCCAGCTGCTGCATGACCAGCACGCAAAATTGACATGATGCACAGCTGCGACGTGAGGCTTTTCAATCTTGCCCTGCAGCACACCCAACATGTTGAAAATTTGCCATAAAAGGACTCCATCCAGCAGCATGGCTGGCTGCGTGTAGACATGATAAGCAGCCCATGCACGACTGCCAGAGTGGTGGGGGCGCCTCTGCTTCCTCTGTGTCCTATCTTGGGATAGGCTTAAAGGGCACCCATACCGCATTGCTGGTGCAGAAATGCTGTGACATGGGTGAGAGATGCTTTGGTCCACTCAGGGCGTTAATTGCACAGCATGTACCCCACGCGCACAGACAAGGGCTGGGGAGTTCCTTGTCTGTGAGCTGTGGCTCTGTGGGTCATGCCACAGGGTGAGCAGCTCACCACAGGCTTATGCCAATGCGTGCACAGCCACACCATCATAGCTGCCAAGAACTTGGGGGGGTACTGAAGACATAGAGTGGTCTGCAAGCAAGAGAGAAGATGTTTCTTAGCGCTCATGCAGGCCTGTGCGATGCTGCCATCAGGCTGAGGCTGCCGCAGCTGCCAGCAGGGCGAGCAAGTGTGGGGTTCCCATGTGGACAGCATGCTGCTGCAGAGCCACTGTGGCTTGCAGGCAGAGTTCCGACACACACCTCCTTTCATGCACATCATTCGGCATGACTGCAAGGGTGGATCTACCTGCAGCCATTCAAAGCTCAACAGGTTGAAGGCCTGCTGAGTCAGCTCACGGATGTGGTCAGGGTCATCAGGGACAGACGCCTTCCATGCCTGGTTCACCTCATACCTGCAGCGTAATGACAACCCTAAGGTAGGGTGGCAGATCTGCAGTTACAAAGTGGGCAAGCATCAAGAGGTGGGTCAAATTTTTTGCGCACTGAAGCAGCCATCTCATATGTTTGACAGATGTCTGCCTGCTAGATATCAAGCTTGTGGCGCACTGGGCTACCTGAGCAGACAGCAACTGGCGTCCACCCAGTTGCAAGTGCTCCAACATGATCTGAGGTGAGCAGATGCATGCTCACTTGTGAGCACATGCCAGCAAGCAGCTGTGGGGGCTCTTTATTGAGAACTCAAACCCAATGGCGTACAGCAGGGCCCGCTCAGCCGTGAATGCGCGCTCCTGCAGGCAGCCCAGCACAGCTGTCCGGTGTCCAACATGGCCTCTGCATTGCCAGTTGCACACTGGGTGACACAACAGCTGTCAAGCAACCTGCAGGGTCGGCATTTTCGATGCTTGGCAGCATCAATCAGCATGAGCGCCAGCACCATGCATGGCAAGCACAGTGCGAGACAGCAACGACATCTGCCCTTGGAGGTTTAGGCTGGTCCTACACTGGGCGCAAAAGACAGGGCGCAAAGCCTCAGGCTTCAACTGGCATTGAGCAGGGCTGCCCAAGGAGCATGCTCATGCAAGCCAGCCAGCTGAGAAATGCCCGATGATGTGCGCCAGACCACCTCAAGGAGACGCCAGGACATGGGCAGCATGCGCAGCAGACCCACCATGATCTCAGCATTGATGAGGGGGTCCCGGAACTTGCGCTGGCTGTACTCATTTGTTCCGTACTCTAGCCTGTTGACAGCAGCTGGCTGTCAGTACTATTCCAGACCTGCCTGCCTCAGCACCAGGTCTCATGCTGGTCCGTGCCATGGTATGCAGCTCAGCCAAGCCCAGCAGTGCATACACGGCAGTTGGATGCAGGGCAAGGCAGTCCAGCAGTGACAGGCCAACATCAAAGTGCTGACCCAGGCAGTTCCTGCAGGCCCCCAGACCAGAACCATCCAGGTCTGCGGAATTTGCCAGGCCCGCACCAGGCAGGCAGCTCGATCCATGCCCACCTGTACAGGTGCTCGACAACATCTGAGATGCGCCGCGGGCGGTCACAGCACTTGGCTGCCAGGTGCAGGCATGCCACCGCCATAATGAATGGGTCGCTCTTGGCCAATTTGTGGGTCAGGAAGTACCGGTGATAGTAGGTCATGGCCAGCGACAGCACCTGCAGTTGCAAATGAGCTGCTGCAAATGAGCTGCTGCTGTGAACTCAAAACAGCCAGCAGCAGCTAGCCTGCACCTGACCACCAGCTGCTTCCATCCAGCAGGCTCCCTCTGGCTTCTTACACCATGTCTTTGCAGGGACCAATATGAGCTGACTGCCCCTAGTGTCATCCCCAATCGCACCCTTGAAGGAGCAGCACACCAAGTCTATGGGCTCCCTCTGCCAGCAAGATCTTGTGCAGTCTGGCTGGCGCCTAGGTGAGAAGTCCCAACTTGCAGCACAGCCGCTTCTGCAGTCACTGCAATTCCCTCCAGCCCAGAAGCTCGCCTCCACATCCAAGTCGAGCTTGTTTGCATTGCAGGCCTGGAAGATGTTGTTCAGATGCTTCTTGCGCTCCTTCTTCACCTGCATACGGCACATGTGTGTGAGAAGGTGCACGACATCGTGCTTCATAGCACAGCAAATGTACACATTACATGCAGCAAAGCAGTCAGGATGTTGTTCAGCACCGGGCAGAGGAATGCTTGCAGAGCGCCCTGCTGTCACTTCTTTGACAAGCGGAAGTCCATCTGCCACGGCCAAGAAAACACCTCGCTTGCTGGAGGCATGAGCCAGTGGCCCCACCTCTGAATACTTTATGTGCTCCTGCTTGTTCAGCTTTTTGAGCAAGCTTTCAATGTCGGTCCGTGGCAGGTACACAAATGCATCAGGCGTGTCACGCACAGCAGGCTGCTGCTGGGCAGGAGCGGCTGCAGGAGCCACCGCGCCTCCTGCACAACACAGAGCTGCAGCTGGTTCCAGCTGAATTTGCGATGTTGCACCAGATGCCAGCCAATGTTGCTGCTGCAACTTGGTTTGAGAATGCACTGGCGTTTGGAAATGCAGCTCACACGTCGGCAGGTACTGGACTAGATATCCATGCGACAGGCACACATATGTAGCTAACAACGCTCGCACCTGCTGCCTCCTCAGCTGACTGCTCCACAGCGCCAACCTGAGGCTCCCCTGCACTTCCTGTGCAGTAACAGATCCAGCTGAGCTGTCTGGCATGAGGCGCAACGTGTGCTCAGCAGCGCCTGCCAGCCAGTCTTGACATAGTCGAGGAGAAAGCAGGGCAGCATCAGGACAGGTAGCTATCTTGAGCTCCCTGGAGCAGTCTCAAAGTTTGAAGTGACAGGAATGGCGTGCACCTGCGGTCTCCTCTACCGCCAGCTCCCTGAAGCCTGTGTTGGCCTCATCAGCTGCGCCTGAGGCACTTCTCACCGCGGTAGCTTGCACGATCTCACTTTCTGCGGCAGCCCGACCAGCAGGGCCATCTGCTGCAGGCTTGGAGGCCTCAGACTGGGCAGCAGTCAGGCCAGCACCATTCACAGCATTTTGAGCAGCGACCATGTCGGCATCTGGCTTTTCCTCTGTGCCAGGCCTCTCAATGGTGACAGTCTCTGCTGCTGCAATGGCAGCATCCTCTGTTGCTGACGCTGCGGTCTGGACGCCATGCTGCTGATCTACAGCGGGTACCTCACACGCCTGAGTAGCAGCGGGTGCTGGCTCTGCAGCCTTCAAAGTGGTCAGCTGAGCGGCGCCAGTGGTGCCAGCAGCTGGCTGCTCCTGAGCCTGATGAGGCTCTGTCACCCCCTGAAGATTGTCATCAAGCTGACCAGCACAGGCATCGTCCATGTGCTGCCTGTGCTGGCAGTGGCCTTCAATTCAGACTAGCATGCTGCCACTGAAAAAAACAGTCTTGACGCTGTGGAATGTTGGCTTGTGATCTTGCAACGATCTGCCTGCTGTTCGGGAGAGCAGATGAGCTGGAAGGAAAAGAGAACGCGCTATTGCTGTGCTGTGTCTGGCTGTCATTGAGCTAGTGCCTGCCCTTGAAAGCAGCGCCTGCTGTGAGGCAGTAAAGCCACTTGTCAGCTGGCCAGTATGCAAGACGAGTCTGGATCAGCTTGCCTCAATCAATAGATAGGAGAATCAGACCAGCAGCGCTGCAGACGCCCTGAGCGCCGCTCACACAGAACCATTGCACGTTTTCTCGAGACTGCTGGCGATGACTTGCAGGGGCCAGTGAGATGCCTACATCTGGCTTTGATGACTGGAAGGAACTTTGCGCAGATAGCCTGGGCAGCGAGGGGAGTAAAGAGCAGAACACTGGTCAGGAAGGGTTCCATCTTGGAGGTAATGATGCAGATCAGTGCATGCACATGCTGGTGCCCAGCGCTGCAGGGCCACCAGAAGCAACCAGCAAGAAGATCATCAGATCTTTTGCAAACTGACACATCATCTCCTTTCCTCCTCCCAGATCTCTGGCCAAGGCCTCAGTGTGCCTGCCTGCCTGCAGACAGTTCAGAGGAGGATGAGGAGTCCTCAGGGTTTTGCGTTGGAGAGATGATTCAGGTGTGTTTGGTCTGGCTGTGAGATTTGCAGCACACAGGCTTTTCCAGGGCGTTGTGTTGATGTGTACAGACAGCACGGCAATGATGGGGCTCTTCTCTGAAGCCCCAGTGTCTGAAGGAGTTGCATCTGGATAAAGGTGCTGACTGTGCCCGCTCAGGACCACACTCCTTAGCCAGACGTGGCTGCTAGCTGCTGTGGCCTTGCTGAGAGGCACCGTTTCTGGGCTTGAGGAGTACGCAACTCAGCCCCTGTGCATCAGGCTCACAGCCTTGATCGCTCCGCCAGAGGCGTGGTTGCTGAGAGTGATACCTGCTGCTTGCTGCAGGAGTACATTCCTCAGCTCGGAGAGATGCTGCGCATTGGAGCCCATGGAGGGGTCGACCAACAGGTCAGGACCAGACAGAGAGGCTGTCCTGACTTATTCCGAGCTGTCTGACAGCAGATAAGAGGTGGCAGGGCAGCATGAGGCATGGCAGCCACAAGCAACGTTGACCAGAGCACTGTGTCAGCAGTGTGGTCAGCGTGAGCAGGCTCTGCGCACTGACCCATCCTGCATTCACACAACAAGCAGCAGAAGCACTGCCTTTTGGCTATGCTTGCCAAAATATGGCACATGTACTTTGCTTGCAGTAAATCTTGTGCGCTTCATGGTGCTTGCATGCATGGACACGTCTCACATGGAGAGCAACAGCCTGCAGGGCTGCGGCGCTGGCGTTGTCCAGCAGCACAAGGGGCGATCACTGACTTGCAGGCGCTGGAGCTGCTGCTGCCAGTGGAGCCCCTCCCCCTGGCGCTGCAGGAAGCTCTGGGGCTGCAGGGGGCGGATCTCATCCACGTCACCCTGGGCTTCAGCAAGAAGGTGCTGGGACAGGGGCCGCCGCCATCAGTGCAGGTAGTGGGTTGGCCAGCTGCATGCAGCGCTGAGGCACTGTGTGTCATGGAGTCTTGACGCTCTGTGCGACAAGGTATTGCTAGGTGTAGTCTGAGAGCTCAGCAGCCTGGTAATAAAGTGCTGAAGAGTGGGCACAGCAGAGTGCTGCACTGCCTTTTCAAGCTGCAGCCTCCTTGTGCGGTCCTGCAGGTGGCCTGAGCTTTGCAAGCACAGGAGCTGCCCCAAGCTGCTGAGGGCAGCCAACTCTCGGCGCTGTATGTGCCATCGTAAAGGCAGCACCGCTCCTTTGGGTGCCCTGCAGGTGTCCTATGCTCTGCAAGCACAGGAGCTGCTGGTGCCACAAGATGAGACAGGGACGCCTGACCACGCAGTGGCCGGCATTCATGCTGCGGGCGCTGGGGTGCCAACAGCACTGAATGAAGATGTGCAGGCCATAGGTGTGCCCGCCGACTCCTACTGCCCGGCAAGCTATGCTGACCATCTGCAGCCAGAGTGCAAGTGCTGCATGATCTGCCTCACAGCCAGCAATGTCATGGCTTGCCACAGCCCATCGGGGCCACTGCCAGCATGGCAGGCAGCATCGGCTTGGACTGCCAGCCCACTGAGTGTATCAACGCCATTGCTGCAGAGCCTCTGCCTGACTCTGGAGGCACTGATGCTGGGGCGCAGAAGAGTATGTGCCTTGGCAGCCAAACAAAGGCGAGCCTTCCCTTATCGCTGTGTGCCTGTTACCCGGCATCATGTCACCATACATCTCCCCTGCTGATGATTGGTGGCTTGCACATAGTGCCTGCCTTCTCCAGGCTGCAGGTCACAGCTCATCAGCCAGGCCTCAGCTCTGCAGGACTTGCTGCTGTGCCGATCAACACAGCAGCCTCAACTTCACAACAGCACAGCACCCTCCCTGACCTTGTCTGCACCCCCGCAGGTGTCATACAAGCTGACCAGCATCCTCGCAGCAAGGCTGGCACAGGAGTGGCCAGCCCTGCGCACTGCACCCTACAGGGTTGCCCGGGAGTGGCTGCCAGCAGTGCACCGCTGGCTCTGCACTCGCCTGCTGAGGTGCGGTCTGCCTGCTTCACCTCGAGCCTGTCTGGCCTGCAGCGCCCTGCACTGTTGTGCGTGAGCATGCAACAACGTGCAGGTCCCCCCTCCTCATTAACCGGAGGCAGCACACCTACCTGAGAGGGTGTTCCCGCTTGCCTGCAGCTTGGGAGACCACTGCCTGATATGTGATGACATCCAGGCGCTGCCAGGTGGGCTGCGCGCCGGACAACTGCTGAATGCCCTGGTGTGTCTGGTTTTGGCTGCACGCGTGGACAATCCTGATGTGCCCACTTGTCTGGCTTCCTGCAGCCACTGAACCTGGGAAGACACTGCCATTTTGCCCAGCATGCCTGCCTGGGAAACAGGCCTGCAGCACCAGATGCCCGGGAGAACATGTGCAGGCCAAGCAGTGCCAAGCAGTGCTCCACTGGCTTGTCTGGACTGATGCAGGGCTCAAGCCAGTTGCTTGCCTCAAAGACATGTGCAGCCACCAGTATGATGAGGTGAGGCACTGACTTGGCATTGCTCCCATGGCTGCTTCGTACTCAGCTGTGGCAAGACCAGCTGCTTTGTAAGCTGCTGGCCACAGGTGCCTGCCATGAGAGCAAGGTGCGTTTCCAGACGGTGCATTCAGGCTGATCACAGCACTGATTCCCACTGCAGCTGGGCTTTGGAGGTGCCCTCACAGAGATCTATACAGCCCCAATAGTGGTGGATGTGCTGCTGTGCATGGCTGGCATGGCCGCCACAGCCAGCAGCCACCGCAGGGCCCACACCTTCCCTACAGCGCCAACAGGTAAGCCTGTCTGCACCTGCAGTGCAACAAACACCTGGTGCACCACCGCTGTTGATTGTCTCTGCCCTCATGTGCACTGTGTAGGGGACCTGAAGCTGCTCATGCATCAGTGGCTGGCCTGAGCTTACCCCTGGGGATGCAAGCACCAGGGCTTGCCATCTGTGACTGCTTGCGCTGAAGGTGGCTCTTGCTGCAGATTTCATTTACATGATGCCCAGCCATGATGGTGGGCCAGCGCAGCCCCACATCAACTACATTGAACTTGGCAAGGTGACCACTGCCATGCCCTGTTGTTGCCTGCTGCCTGCAATGTAGCTTGTCTGTGCTCCAGCAGTGGCACATGGCAGCACTGCTACCTGGGTACAAGCAGTGCAGCCTGCTCACGTTCGACAGCGGCGGCTTGGGACAAGCAGTCCTGCTTAGCTGCATCCTGAGCTGCGGAAGTCTGGTGCCACTCCAGGCCTTCCACTCTCTTCCTGCCGTGGCAACCATGGCGGCGGCCCCTGACCTGCGAGCCATGCTCAATGGCTGCCACCCTCATGCCTACAGCCTGGTGAGCACATCTAAGCAGTGCCAAGATGACAGGGCAGCTCTCTCCTGGTTTCAGGCCCTCTTGAGCAACTGGGTGCAATGTGATAGAGAGACCTCGCGGCGGCCACCCTCATGCCTGCAGCCTGATGAGCACAGTGCAGGAGCACCAGCAGCAGCAGCAGAATCAGAGTGCACATGTGCCCTCATGTACATCTGCAGGCCTGCATGCCGCCATGGCTGTCCTATGCTTGATGCACACAGAGCCAAAGCAGCAATTGGCCAGCAGTGCAGCAAGCCCCTGGAGCAAGCCAGCCACCATGCACACCACCTCTACTGCCTGATGCAGGTGCGGTGGGTGTTGTCCAGCTGCAGGGGGCACTTGGTGGAGTGCACGCAGAGAATTGCAGGCATTGGCGGACGCCAGTTCAAGCTGCACATGAACACACCCCAGGCAAGCCCCAGTCGCTGCTGTGTGCCTGCTGCATAGAGCAGGTTCAGGCAACAGCGTGGATGCCACTGCGGGCTGCATGCACGAGAGCAGACCTGCATGGCTTCCTGGCCTGAACTTGACCACTCCACAAGCAGGGCTTGGTCTCTGCTGGCTGCATGAATGCATGGGTAGCACGCAAGAGGCAGTGCAGTGCCTGCCGCCCAGACTGGCTATGCACTGCAAACAATGGCTGGACCAATGCTTGCATAACGCTGGTCACTTGTGCTGTTTGTTCCCATGTCTTCTCAGTGTCTGTGCTCCGCTGCAGCGTGAAAGAGCATTCCAGGAACTGAAAAGGAAGCACGGCAGCCATCTGGCATGGCATGGCAGCCCATCCCCCAACTGGCACAACATTCTGAGAGGCTCACTAAAGAATATGTCCGGCACCAAAGGACAGCTGCACGGCGCTTCGCATGGGAAAGGCATCTATACAGCTGTCCAAGTAAGACCTGATGGCGCTGCTCTGCATGGAAGCAGGAAAGCCCTTCATGCATCACACCTGCAGGCATGCTTGTAGTGCAGGTGCAGCTTCCCAGTGGAATTAACTGACGCTGGACACCTTGGCCTGTCTTGAACAAACATCTGCCGACTGACCTGTCTGTGAAAGTGCCAGTGGCTGCTGATATACAGGCCTCCACCAGTCTAGGCTACTCTGGCATGCACACTGGGTATCCCAATGGAGGATATACCAAATCAATCTTTGGCAACGACATGAGCTGCCTGGCACTGTGCGAGGTCGTAAACAACCTGTCCAAGGGCTCTGGTCATGGCATCCAGGTCTCTGCCAACGAAGACGAAGTGGCGACAAGGTAGGCAGGGCTCTCTGGTGCTGTCCTCACGTATGGAGGCCTCTGCTGAGCCTGACCCTTCTGTGTTGACAACCACAGATATTTTTTCCTATTTGGCAAGACGACCTCAACAGAGATGGACACAGGACTTTACAACCTTCAGGCACAATTGGTCAATGTTGAGCTGCCCATGCTGTAGAAACAGCTGTTTGACGCCCCCTGAACACAAACTCGGTGACTTGTTCATCTTTTAACTGAGCTGCTCTGCTGAAGCCCGTCTGGTGCAGTGCAACCCGCCCCACAATACTGCGCTCTATGTTCTGTCACTGACAGTCAGGGTCTTGATCGCACGCTGAAAGCATTTGTTGTAAGCAGCAGTGGAAGCAAAGCAGAGAAGGGTGGGCAACAATAAAGTGTGAAGGCAGTGAAAGTCATCCTTTCAGGCATGTCACACATACTCTAGCTCTCTCACAGGCAAAAGCGTGCATTTGCGAAGGCAGCGTCCTGTCGTGAGATAGAAGCTGTTGTGTTACAATTACAGTATCTGGTCGGCTCGTGATGGCAGCCTGCACCACATTTGATGCCTTCACACTGGCATCAAAGAGTTCCTCATGCTTCTGCTGTGCAGGAACTTGAAGCATGCAGCATCAGCCATGCAAGCTCACCGACCGAAGAACGCTACAGGGGGTGGCGGCATAGGGTCTCGCATGAAGGGGGGCCTCAGCTGCAGCACAGGTGCGGAGCTTGCCAACAGAATAATTGGGATGGGAACACCAACAGTGTCAGCATTGGCCAAGATGTCAAGGTCCTTTTCAAATGAGTTAGGGGAGTACGCGCGTAGCCTCACCTGATAGCAACTGACAACAGCAAAGACTGTCGGCAAACCAACCACTGGCAGCAGCATGGCACCAGCGATGCAGAACGCCAGAAACAGGAGTGTGGCAGAGGGGTCCTGCAGAGGCACACAATAAGTCACACTACAGCAGGGGGGCCCTGCAGAGGCAATACATGGGTCACACCACAGCACTCTTTCATGCCTTCACTCAAAGTCGTTCAGAGCAGCATGGAGGGCAGTGCATGGCAAGGAAGTGCTACATGCAACGTGTACCTGCCAGGTAATGCAGGCTCGCATCCGCTCGAGGAAGCTCGCCGCATCGTCGAGCAGGTTCTGAAGGCTCAGAGCCACCATCACCTGTCAAGGGGACAAAGTATAGGTGCGTTTCTGAGTATATGGCAGAGCAGCTGTATAAAGCCACGGGGTGTTCAGCAGTGACACTGGTCAAGTTCCAGCTATCCCTGGATGAGGGGACCAGAGCAAGCTGCTGAAGCAACACATGACCAGGTTCCCACCGTTCAAAGGGGTTGCTGCCAGGGTAACAGCTGCATGCCCGATGTCTCACCATGCTGTCGTACTTTCGCTTCAGGTTCTGGTACGGGCCTGTGTTCTGCGAAGCAACCTGCAGATGCGCAAGGGCACCTGCTCAACACATGCGACCTGCCAGAGAGTAAAGTGCCGCACACAGGACTGGCTAAGATCATAGCCTGAACAGCAGGGATTGCCCAGAGGCTCATGCAACAGCGTGGTGCATGGCGCAGCTGCTGAGTCACAGCCAACTGTCGGCCACAGAGCAAGTATGGGCTGCCATATTCAGCACTGTGCCTCACCTCATCACTCTCGTCCTCCTGCTGTTCCATGGGCTCCTCCATGGGAGCTGGCTTGCCCAGGTAATTGCTCCGGTAGTTTACGAGGCTGTGCAGGGCTACCCAGAGCTGCATGCAACAGCAATAAGCATGTGGACACCATCATATGTCAGCAGACATGAGCAACATCAGTCAAGCTGATGTTGCTCAACTGCACTGCTCATCAGGCAGCTTGCTTAGACTCAGGGCAGCTCAGATGCTTGCCAAGCAGCTAGTCTGAAACCAGGAGGATGAGAGGCACAGGCGATCAGAGGCTTCTGGGCTCAGATCGCCTGGACACTGACCAGGCAGCCTGCCAGCGCGAGGTAAGCACAGAAAGCAAGGGCTGTCAGCCCAGCCATGGCCCCCTGGCCAACATCAGAGGCTGCTGGTCCTCAGTAATGCCCCATCGAAAGCTTGCAGTGCAGATTTGCTGAAAGACTTTGCAGACGAGCCAGGAAACACAAGGCAATCAGAATCATGGCAGCTCTGGCCTCTGTGTCCTTGGCAGATGCTCCCCAGCCCTGAGGGGCCACATCCACCAGTTGACTCACCAGGCAGCCCGCCAGCACAAGGTGAGGATAGTAGGCAAGGGCCGCCATGCCAGCCATGGCGCCTGCGCTCTCCCAGGGCGCCTCCCAGCACTGCAGGTGGACCCAATAGTCCTTGAACTGAGTGAAGTGGCTGCCGATCTCCTTCACGCGGCGCCAGTTGGCCTTTGAGCGGGCCATAGTGAACTCGTGCCTGCAGTCAGGGATGGCAGGGTATGACACTAGGCGCCACTCAGGCCTCTTGAAGCCATGAGTAACGCCATGCTGCACTTGTGCCTGCAGTCAGAAGTGTCTGGTATCGGTGCAAGCCCTGCACACAGCAGGAGAGGCCAGCTGTCACTAGTCAGTGACCTGTACCGGTTTGGTGAGCTTCCCTGATCCCATGAGCCTCCAGTCCCAGGCTGAGGTTGGCTTCAGTGGACAAGAGGCAAGCGCACTATTCGATACACAGTGCACCCGCAGAGCAAGACCTGCAAGCTAGGGCACAGCTCGCAGCATGCAGGGGATCATGCTGGTGACTTGATCTC
>JAAMXJ010000077.1:34764-72128 GCA_019693375.1 Asterochloris erici
CCCCCCCCCCCCCCCTGCATCTGACACCTCAATGTGTAGCAACCTGGCCCTCCAGCCCCTGCAAGCGGTTCAGGGCAGGCTGCTTCAAGCCCCAACAGGGACCTCTGTGATCGGCCAGGGTGGACTTGGCCAGCACCAGCCCTCCACATGCTTTCTCTGGCCAGCTTCGACCAACAGATGTTGCCTGCAGTCTCACTCAGGGTGCCACGACATGACCCCAACAAGCCCATTGTCACAGACACATTTTCAATCGAAGCAGGGCTAGCAGTAGGCTGCACATTGCCTCACACCGCGGGCCCCTCCTGGTACAGGATGTGCGTGACACCTGCAGGCCAATGCTGACCACCACACACTGCGACGTACTGTGGGCCCCCTCTCATGGCCCAACATGCGCCTGCCCCTTGGCAAGCCCACTCTTGCAGCACCACACACACACTGTCTGCAGAGCAACCGGCATTGGCCGCTCTCTGTTGGCAGCACACAATCGTACGCTGCAGGCGCACCTCTCATTGTCCATGGTGGCCTTCACCAGCATGGCATTCAACGGCGGATTGGCACTGCCCAGCCAGCGGAGGATGATTTTGTTGTGCTCCCGTCTCAGTAGCTTGGCAGTGTCTGCCTGCACCATGCCAAACCTGCACATGGGCACAGGTACCTGTTCATGCAGCCGGCCCAAAGACGCAGAGCGTCCAGCTGCACACACAGCCACAATCACATGCCAAAGCCACACCGCGCATGCACGCAAGTAGCAGACATGTGCAGCTGGGTCAGATCCTGCAGTCCGTCCCTCCAGCCTGCTGCAGCAAGGATGCACCACTGCAGCCCACCTGTAAAGCCCTTCTGGCAGGTCCGGCTTCAGGTAGGACAGAAGGAGCGCCTTTTGGTCCCAGTACACCACCTGCAGCATGCCAACTCAGTCTGGTGCTGTTTCTTGAGGCCCTGCCCAGTGGACTTGGGCTGCTGACCGGAAAGCAGATTTCACGACACAGCAGGCAGCACCTGCTCACTGCTGCAAGCTCAGCAGTGCCAGAGCCAGAGGCAGGGTCCTTCACTCACATGATTGGATGCAGCAGGCCATTAACCAGGACCCCGGCCGGCAAGCATTCGAACCAGCAGGCCTGCACTGCACATATATATATGGTGGGTCTGCTTGCCTTTATTGTGAGATGGGCAGTGGCCACCTTCTTGCCGCTCTTGCTGCTGTCAGCCAGCATGGGGAGATGGCATTCATGGTCCTCCTGCGGCAGGGCAGAGACAAGCACTTCGTTCATATGAAGTGCAAGCGGCCTTGTGAACCTGACGGAAGATTAGCAACAGCAGCCATGAACATGGTTCACGAAGCAGCCACCATGTAGCAATCTGTCCACACGGTGTGCATTCCCTCACAATATTAGTGACTGGACAAGTCCACTGGCTGGACAAGTACATGCAACCAGAAGCCAAGCAAACTGTCCTGCAACAGTGTTCAACACACTTGCCAAGGGCCGCGTTGGGAGAGCTGCACAGGTTACCCACATAGCCACCAGCAAAGCAGTCTAACCACAGGTTGAATTCTTGCCTGGAGGCTTGGTGAGCTGCTGCCATGAACCTTCAGCAAAACATCTCATGATGTGTGCCGGCCCAACCTGCAGGTGGTCCCCCAGGGCTGGCAGGCAGATTGCTGCACGCACCACAAGCCCAGCAGCTTGTGCAGCATCCTCACCCAGAGACTGCAGGGTGGCCAGCAACACATGCTTCCCACCATGCGCCCCGCAAGCAGAGCAGCCCATCCTGCAGCAGTGCACCAGCCCCTCTCACCCAGGGCTGCAGGGTGGACAGCCGCACGCGCAGCTTCCCCAGGAAGGTCGCGTCATTGACCCACATGGAGCGCACTGCGCGGGTGATGATGCGCGCCTTGTGCACCTGCAGGGCAACGTGACACACTGCCAGCTGTGGGTGGCAAGCCATGCGGAAGCACGTGGTGAGGGGCTGCGCCAGCAGCTGCACACCTGCAGGGCAGTACAGTTCTTGTCCTGCGCAGGTACTGCGCGTCGACGTCGCTGCCACATCACCTCAATACGGCAACTTGACTGCTACTGCTGTGTGCACTGCCTGCTGGAGGCAGGTTTGCAGCGCACTGGCAGGCACAGCTGCCGCATGTATGTCTGAAGCAATCGCTGGCCAAAAGCTCTGGCCATACGCCTGTCTGCTGAGACAGGGGGGCAGCCTGCCATCTCTGGTGTGGCACCATCCTGGAATGTAGACGCAGGCTTCTGACCTTGCAGCTGCTACCTCATGCACCGCTGCAAGGCAGCAGCAGTAGAGCCACGCTGACCACTGGTGATGCTGGAAACGCCTTGCCCAGCGCAAGAGGGGCGGCCAGCAGCAGCGTTGTTGCAAACCAGCAATCGCAGCACAGACACAGGTGCTGGCTGGCCCACCTTGTCTGGCGTGCTGAACACAGCCAGCAGCAGCAACGTGGCAGGGTCATAGAGGGGGATGTGGACCTGCATCCAGCCGCAAAGGGGATTGGCTTCTTGCCTCGCCCCCATGGATTGCCACAAGCATGTCGTCCGTGCACCATGAAGGTCATTTCAGTTTCCATGAACACTCAGAGCTGCCCACAGTGGGCGTCCGGAGCAGGCACACTGCAATGCGGGCTGTGAATCTTAGGTGACTCATTATACCAAGGTTTCTCACCTCCCACTCGTACACTGCAGACTTTGAGCTGAACTTGATGTCAGTCTTGCCCCAGTGCGGCCCGCACCTGCAACCCAAAGGCAGGGGCAGGCCCGCTCAGTGAAAGCGGCAGCAGGGCTGCACGGCTGGGGAGGAGCCAGTATTGAAGGTGATCAAGCAGCCACACCAGCCTGCATAGAAGCCCATTGGTAACTCGTATAAAAAGCTTCAACATGATTAGTGTGCCGCGTGTCATCACGCGGTACATGCGATTTTGAGTTTGCTGGAGATGAGGTCCTCGTGCAGCAGTCACCATGGCCAGCAGAGTCAACCATTGCGCCTGGAGCTCGCCAGAGCGTTGGCCCTACTGCTAGCTTGAGTACAACCACCTCCCTGACCATGGCAGAAGATGTGAACAGGACTCATGTGGAGCTGACAAGGGTCTTGTTGAATTCCTCAAGCCCTGGAGGTGGGCTTCACGACTAAGCCGGCTTCTTATGACGACCTGCTGGCAGCCGATCAGGCAGGCCTCCAGTGTGCCCCAGGTGCAGCACTGTGCACAAGGGTCCAGCAGCTCTCACTTGATGATGACAAATGGATTGTCTGACTCCTCCAGCTCCAAGTCATGCAGGATGAGCTTGAGGATGCCAATGGGCCGCTGAGGAACCTTGCTGGCCACCTTGGTGGCTTTCTCTGTTGCCCCCAGCAGCTGGAACCTGTGCAGGCGGTGCTGCAGACGTGCCCACACCGATCCAGGGGTGGGCAGCTCCTTGCTGGTGAATCTGACCAGGGCGGTGAGGTTGCGCAGGCTCGTTGCCCTGCATGGAAGTGCCATCAGGCGTGAGTGGATGGATGCCTCTGGAGAGGAGCACTTGACAAGGGCGATAGGCTGCACAGGATGCTTACTCCGCACAAATGGTTGCACTGGCTTGCAAACATGTGGCCAGCAGCAGCTTGGATGCATTCTGGAGATCTCTGAGGCCAAGCTGCACTCTCCTCAGCAGCAGGACCATCAGCCCAAAGGGTCCACTCTGCACATGAGGCCCTCCAGAGCCCAAGTCTGCACCTACAGCATACAAGCATGCTGCTGCCAGCTGTCTTGCAGGGAGAGGCAGCCAACAGCAGCAGGTGTGCCATGCAGATCTGCTGGGCAGCATGCTGTTGTGCGCGTAACAAGAATGAGGGTCTGAAGCTGTCCTGGGCACCTCAAGGGACCAGAATCTGGTCAGCAAGGCGCGTGCCGCACTCCGCTCGGCTTCAAGCACTGAGCAGCCTGGCATAGTGCATACATATATGTGAACTGGGGGTTTTTGACAGACACAGCAAGCGGCAGCCAGAGGGCAAGCGCACCCAGCTGTGAGCTGGATGCAGGTTGCGTCTCAGCAACCCATGAATTGGGGTTTCCACTCACTTGTGTACAGAGGTACCCTCCAGAGCCTGCCTGACGATGTCTCCCTCATCTACAGTGTTGCTGGGTGATCGCTGCACAGGCAGCTCCTGCGCCAGGGATCCTGAGTGAGACAGATCCAGCGCAGGAGGGCCGCTCTGGCTGTTGCCGCTGGGCAGACGCAGCAGGTCCCCACTCTGGCTCTTGGATCCGCCGCGGCCGCTGCTGGTGGCAGAGGGCATCCGCTCATAGGGCGCGCCATCTGCAGGCAGCAGCCAGGAGTGCCCAGTGCTGGGGGGATGCAGTGGTGGGCAGGCTGGTGGGGATGCTGTGACAGCTGCTGGTGGCAGACAGGGCATATGCTCCCAGGGGGCAGCACCTGCAGGCGACTGGCAGGTGGCTTGCTGGTATTGATGCAGCTGACAGGGTGCTGGAGGCAACATAGCTGGTGGCACAGGGGGCATGAGAGCACTGCATCTGCAGGCAGGCAGCCCACTGGCATCGGTGCTGCTTGCAGGGCTCTAGCCCCTGCCTGCTGCTTGGGAAAGAGGGCATTTGCAAGGAGCTGGGCAGGTGTCTCACGGTGCACAACGTAAAGCTTCAAGACGCCATGGCTGCTAGCGGCAGGGGGCATGTTCCAGGCAGCATCCCAGCTGGTAAGCATCAGGTGTGCCTGCAGTGCTCTTCTGCATGCAGCACCCCAGCTGCATGTAGGCATCGCGGTGGGTGTCGGATGACCAGGCAGTCCACCCAGAGAAAGAGCACCATGAGTCATTAGTAAAATGAGATGGCTCTGCAGCTCCTCTACATCAACCTGGCAGGCACGTTGCCCACGTTCAAAGCCGTCTGGGGTTATGCCACCAAGCGCAGCTGCCAGGCTGTGCTAGATCACAAGATGATGCCACTGGTCCATTGTTTGAGCTGCAAGCTGTCAAGATGTGCTGCTTGGAAGCAGGTGCCCACATTGTGACCTAGCACAGCCCACCTTGACCAGAGTCCGGCGAGGCCAGCGGCTGCTTGTACACAGCCCGCCTGGTATCAGCATCGATGGCAGCCACAGCCAGCTTGATCACCCCAGCATCGGCAGCCAGCTTGTTCTCCACGTGCAGGCGGAACCATTTGCTGTCCTCGGGATGCCGGGACTCCACCGTGCCATCTGCAGAACATGCTGGACACCATGGCTGCAAACCACTGGTGCGGGGGGGCACTTCATGTGCAGGCAGCAAGGCACGCAGTGCTCGGATGAGCTTTGTCATCGAAGACGCAGCTTTGCTAGCAGTGCACAGGGAGGGATGTTTGCATGCGCGGCAAGAGCTTCCTGCGGTATGCAACTGACGTGCCCCCACAGACCCTTGCCGTGGTGATGGGAATTACGCCGTGGGCTGCACCCTGGAAGGCCCTTGCCTAAGGTCACGAAACCAAGGCCGCCTGCCCCCAGCGCTTGGGGCACTGGCGGCAGGCGTCCAGTGTATGACTGACCTTGCGGGTCCTGCCCAGAGTTCATCGCGCTGAACAAGGGGATGTAGGCATGCGCCAGAATCTTCCCCTGGCGCTTTCGATCATACGTCCCCCAGATCTCCAGCTTGATCACTCGATTGCGCAGTGGGACGGCCATTGCAAAGGCAAAATTCTGGTTCCAGGTGGCTGTGCGGTGTTCTGTGGCCCGCCGCAGCCGGGAAACATGGGACTGGGAGCCCATGGAGACCTGCAGCCGCACACCAATATGGTATCAATACAGCAGTATGTGGGATGGTGCACAGCAGTTGTCAGGCCTGCTGTGGGAGACCTGTAGAGGCAGGCAGGGGAAGAGCTCCTGTGAGAGGGGTCTGCAAGGCGTTGCTTGCTCCTGCTCATTTGCTGCAAGGGCATGGCGGTATGCACTTGCCAGGAGGAAATGCCTCTTGTACCTCGCAATATACAGCTCAGCAGCACATCGCCCACCATCAGCCAGACCCAGGATTAGAAGAGGCCCCCGAGGTGTGGCCAGCCACATCCCCAGCTGCTGCCAGGCCCCAGCCTTTGCTGATGACAGTGACACCCCACCCACCGCCTTCAGAAGAGCCGCAGGCTGCTGACCCCCCACCTTCAGCCAGACCCAGACATTGGAGATGCCTGCCGAAGCGAGGGTCTCCCCCTCCTCGTCGCTCCAGTTCTCTTCGTCGTCCTTGCCCTGCTGGGGAGGCATGCTCGTGTCCTCAGGACTGGCGCCGTGGGCATCGTCATCATCTGCCCAGTCCTCAATGGACCCCCCCTCGGAGTCCCCCTTCTTGGGACTGCAGGCAGCAGATGTGGACAATCGCATTTGAATGCTGCCTCTCTGGTGCACAGCAAACAGCCTTGAGGCGTCAGGTTGAAGGTCAGTAAGCAGCTGAGCGTGTACCCAGTCCAGACGCATCTGCCGTCAGGATGCCCTTCCTTGAACTGCATAGCAGGGTACATGCTGTGCTTGTCACCACAGGCAAAAGACAGAAAGGCATGATTTGGGTGCCCAGAGCTGCCAAGCTTTGCCTTTCAAAATACGATTGATGAAGCCTCCTGTCAGGGAGGTCCTTCTTAGGACTTCAGAGCAGGAAAAGGGGCACCTGAGCATGCCCAGAGGCTCTGAAAGCCATTTCTGGAAGTCCCAGCCTGCATGAAAGCAGCCAAGACGGCAGCCCGGCTGTGGCTGGCCCCAGACCTCTTCATGACAGCAGGCTGCACACCATCGGGATCACCCGCCACCTTTAACTCCTCTCATGAAGGCCCTGCCAGGCTGCACAGCCTGTGGTTTTAACAGCAGGGAGCCCTGGCCTCTCATCCCACCAGGTTTCCCTTGAGTACCCTAGCTCAAATGTCCTTTCTGGCACCAGTGCTGCAAACCAGTTACCACCCCACCTGTGGCTGTCCCCGCCCGTCTGCTCCCGGAATTTGTCGTAGCTGTCAGCGCTGAGGGTTTCGTGGACCTCGGTATCCCTCGGCATGCTGGTTTCGCTGCGGCGCATCTGCCGCGCCTTTTTGGGCTTCTTAGAATCGCTGGCTTTGGGCCCCTTGCGGCGGCTGCTGCCTGTGCTGCTCGTGCTGCCTTCGCTGCCCTGCACCTCGTACTGCTCTTGGGACACGGTTTTGCCGGCGCCGCCACGGATACCCTTGGCCTGCACAAGGTGAGGCGCTCTGAGAGACGCAGAAAAGTGCGCCTCTTGCTGCTCTTGTGGTGCAGTGCCGCCCCCATTGCTCTTAGCCTGCAAGGGGTGGGCACAGCATCGAGTACAAGGGTCTGATGCAGCTTGCTTCTATTGCGTGACAGCATTGCCAGCGCCACCACAGACGCCCTTGGCTTACCAACTGACGCAGCAGGTCAGTCCAATCTTGAAGAAGGGGACCTGCATCCAATCAATTGACACCAGCTGCAGAGTGACCCAGTAACTGGTGCTGACTTGAGGCAGCTGCCATCTGCAGAGTGTCTGTGGCAGGCAGGGCAGCATGGCTGCCCAGGCAGGCCTACTACACATCTGCAAAGTTGTGCAGATGAAGACACCTCTCAAGGGGCCATGCACGTCCTGCCTGCACAGGCGCAAGCCTGGGCTGCGCCAGTATCATGGTCGCTTCCATGCAGTAGGGTTTGGTCACCCTGAACCTGCCAGTCGCACACTCAGACCGCCCGCCAGGTGCAGCTGCTGAGATGTAGTCATGCCTAGCAAAGACCCTGCCTTGGTGTCGCAGCAGACTTGCAGCCTGCCAGGCAATTGTCAGTCTGCCATGCAACAGAGCATCAGGAGGGCCTGCCTGGATACATCTGAAGGACTCGACCACCAGCTGACCTTGGCCACATGGAGATTGAGGTAGGCGATGCAGGGCTCCTCATACAAGGTGTAGCTCCCGGTGTGCACCACCAGGGGCAGGCTCTTGTTGAGGCCTGGAGGGTTCACCAGACTGCTCAGCTGCGCCTTTGCCCGGTGCTGGGAGTCCAAGCTCAGCCCTGCAGACATGGAACACAGTGAGCCAGGGCACTGCAGAGGTGGCAAAGCAAAAGATGAGGGCATGCTGCTCCCTGCTTTGTGGCAATGGCTGTGGAAAAGCCCCTGCCTGAGCCAGCAAGAGTGGCTGACATGACTGCTACTCTAAGCAGCGCCTATGCACAGGGCCCTAGAGACTCAGACACTTCCAAAGCAAGAAGCCGCCAGCATCTGAGGAGGCTGCAATCCAAGGTGTCCCTTGCCAGACTGCTCTGTGTAGGTGCTCCCCAGCACTACTGGCACTCCTTCACACCTGTCACTTCTGCAAGTCTCCCTGTGCGCCTCAGGGTGCACCCTACCCCATCATACCTCCCACAGACGTACGAGGCAAGCCCCTGGCAGCTTGCTGGCCGACTTGCTGCATGCGCCAGGCGCCTGACCATGCCCCTGCAGCTCACCTGAGTGCCCTGAACCAGCACATGGTCTTGAGGTTCAGCCACAGCAGCACCCAGATGTGATGCCTGTCTCGTAAGACAAGCCCCATGTCTCGACGCTTGTGCTCACCTGACTGCTCCTTGGATTGGCAGCCCAGCACATAGGCCCTGAGCCCAGACTACACCTTACAGCCCCAGCGCGGTGCGCCCTCACCTGTGAATGCTGTGGCCACTACCACTCAAGGGTTGTGTGCACAGAATCATTGTTTTGCTTGCACAATTACCATGATAGCCCAGTCAGCTCCTGTTTCTCAGAGCTGCTGCCCAGCATGTGGCTGGGGCGACTCAGCCACTGCACCATCTCCTCGTCACAAGCACCAGGTGACAAGCTTTTGCAGTCCAGCATCGGGCTGACCAGCAAAAATTTCTGACCTGACAGGTCCTTAACAACATGCTGCAGCATATGACCCTCAAGACCCAGCCACATCGCACCCTTTAGCCCAGCTCCGATATTGGACAGATAAGACCCTGCACACCTGACAGCTCCTGTTATGTTACCTAATGTGGGTTCCTTTGGGCTCAGCTGCGGCGCCCAAGACCTGAAGTCCCCCCACATAAGACATCACGCAGCCCTCAAGCTCAAAACAGATTGCTTGCCGGTCCTATTTCAGAAAGAACAGCACTGGCCACCTATCAGGCTCACTAGAAGGGTCCTCAGAGATGCGGCCCAGCACATGGCCCTTTGGCCCCAGCCACAGCGCAACCTCCAGCTCCCCCCAGTCGACACCGTCATCCTCCCTGCCTGCCTTGCTGGCCAGCTGCAGCCACATGGGTTGCCCCTGCAGCTGCTGCTTTGTGAGGTCTACCTCTGCCTGCAGGACAAGCTTCCAATGTTGCGCAATGCTAGATGGTCTGCAGGCTGTTGTGAGATGCTTCACATACTTTGGACCACTGGCGGCAATGGACAGCGCCAAATGCCTCAGAGCTGCTGTGAGATGTGTCGCACAGGCTGACAGAAGGGCAGGATCCAAGCACAGGGCGACATTGAATGGCCTAAAGAAGGCTGTAAGGTGCTCCAAGCAGGCTGACACCTGGGCGAGGTCCAGGGTGGGACAGCCCTGGAGGGCTTGGGCTGCTGTGTCATGGCAAAGCGTGCTGGCAGCAGGGTCGCAGGTGCAGCGCTGCCATGCAGCTGCCACACCTGCCTCAACAGACTGTGACTGGCAGGCGCTGTGCACCATGCAATGTGCGCAGACAGGTGCGCCATCTTGGATGTTGCGGCAGGAAATGGCAGGTCAGTGCTGACGACCAGTGCGTGGTTGTGTGCAGATGAGGACTACAGGCAGGTCATGACTCACCTGTCCCAGGAAGTCGTTTCTGAGGACGTGGTCATGATCCCAGACCTACAGGCAGCCATCTGCATCCTCAGTGTGAGTCAGGCATGGCACTGTGCACCTGGTGTGGACAGGCAAGCACCAGGTGCCATGCACACCAGAGACTTCTGGTAAGTGCCAACCAGTGAAGCTGACAGTGCAGGCAGCTGTGGTCTGCTGAGCATCAGGGTCACAAACATGCTAGCAGGCAGCTGACATGCAGGCAAGCCCAGCAGGGCTTCAGCTCTTGCCTGCTCAGCCTTGAATGGGAGGAAGCCCATTTGCCATTGAGGGATGGAGCAGCTTTGAGCAGGCAGTATTGCTGCAGCCCACAGCAGTGGGCTGCATACGCACCTCAAAGTATACTTTGGGATCAGCGCTAAGAGCAGCAAGATCCTCATCCGCCATGTCCAGGCAGAAGGTCTCACTCCACCTGCAGGCAGAGTAACTGCACAACTGCACCTGCAGGCACCCTGCTGCAACAGTGCACAAGGTAGCACCATCTGCCCGTAGCTGCCTTCAAGCTGCCAGCACAGCTGACCCTGAGTTGAGACAGATGCAAGCGCCAGCATGCGCTGAAAGCCTGCAGCTGCCTGGGTGCAAGCTGGCCGCATGGCTGGCTGAGGATGCAGAACAGAGGCTGAGGGACAGAAGGTCCCTCTCCACCTGCAGACATGGCAGTAGCGCAATAACCAGTGGTAGCATGATGTCAGGTCCAAGGCAGAGGCTTTCAGGCACATTGCTGTCTCTGTGCAAGGGGCAGCATGACCCGCAGGCACATGGCTGCCAGACTGCAAGCTGGCCCAGGTTCAAGCAGAGTGTCTCCAATCCCCTGCAGGCATGATGTGCCGCCTCAGAGCAAGGCGTCAGGCTGCAACAACAACTACCTGCCTCCACCTGCAGGCATGAAACTGCTATTTGCAAGCATGATCCATCGGTTTGCAGGCATGGTGCCGCCTCAGAGCAAGGCGCCGCGCTCAGACATCAACTACCTCCTTCCACCTGCAGGCATAATACTGCTGGTGCAAACTGTTGCACTTGCTCCGTATGCAGGCACAGAGCTGACTCACTGCAAGCCGGCTGCCTGATTTGCATTTTAGGGTGAAGGGCTTTGCGGGCTGACATCTTCCCAGTGAAATTGCCTTCCAATCAGCGATAAGCTGGCACTGCCTCAGATCAAGCCAGAAAGAGCTGGACTTCGTTGGCACCAGGGGTGCAGGGGCCTTGGAAAATCTACAGGCCAGCCTCCCAATGACTCACTTGGGCGCCAGGGTCTTGGGTATGACCTTGGTCTGGTGCCTGATGGGGCCGCATCTGACCTTGCAGAAAGGGTCGCTCAGCCCATTCCTGTCAGCTGCAGGCAGCCCCCTGGCACTGACCACCTGCAGCAAGGATGATTGGGACAGGTGACAACCTGTCAGCGCCCAGCTTGATCCTGTCAAGAAAGCTGGATGCAGTGCGCAGTTGTTTGCGGTGCAAAGCCTGCAAGCTTTGCCTGCTTGCATTGCTGTTGGCATAGGCGTGTTGAAGGAAGGGTACCTGTCTCTTGGGCTGCTGACGATGCAAGTCTGATCTGACTTGCAACTGCCGTGTGAAAAGTCCGGGGGCCCCACCTGAATGAATAGGTCTTGGTTGCGCAGGTGCTGCAGCTGTTTGCTGTGTTCCAGCAGTGCAGCGGAGGAGGTGTGAGAAGGCCCGCTGCTGTGCTCAATGCCCTGCATCATCCAGACATCCTTGGTGACGTAAGCTGCTGGCATCCTCACTGCGGCAGAGTGAGGCTGCCATGGGCTGGTCAACAGTGTCTCAGAGGCACCAACCTTCTCCTCTGCAGGACTGTCTGCCTGGCCATGCTTGCTGGTGCTGGTGTTGTGGCTGAGCTTTTTCTTGAGTTTCTTGAATTTGGTACTCAGTTTTTCCCTTGTGGAGTGTTGCTCCTCGCCTGTACTGCCATTCCCATTGGCTGCAGCACATTCCTTGCTATTCTCAACTGCGTTGAATTCGACTTCCTTGGCCATGGCGTTCAAATGCAGCTGCTGATCAGCTTTATCCGGTTACCACTTGCTGATGTGATTAGGGATTGCAATGAAAGCATCTGAATGCAACGGTGTGCATGCTATCTTCCAGCTGCGCTGGTAGAATCTCGCGGCAAGGCACCACCTGAGCCTGTAACATATGCCATGCAACACCACAGCTGTGCGCGAAAGCAAGAAGGCAAGAAGCTAGCTGTGGAGCCAGCTGCGGTTCATGTAGCTCAGAAACGCATGTGGCGATAAGTCAAGCTCTCTTCATCATGGCCACGCTGTCCAGCTTTGGGCTGGGGGCCAAGCTGAAGAGCGAGCAGCTGATGTCGAAACTGATATGCACCATGCTGGAAGTGCAGGTACCGCTATGGCCGATTGAGCGTGACAATGCTCAGTGTCCACAGATGGTTGATATGCTGCTGCTGCCTGCGCTGCAGCCTGGCAACGATAAGTATGAGCTGACCATGGACTCAGCACTGCAAAATCTGCAGTATCATCGGTTTGGAGACCCAAATCCGTCAGAGGTGGAGCAGAACTATCAAGGGTGAGGCGGCATGGCCACTGAAGCCGTTTGGCACTCCAAGGCAGCCTGCTTTGGGAGTGCATGCCTCAGCTTGCCCCTGCATGGCAGCAACTAAACACCTCGTGCACACCACAGATGCCTGCCTCACAATACTGGCAATCCCTGCCGTCTTGAGCTGCATGGTGCATTGGCCTGAATTTTGGCGCCATGCAGCGCGTGTCTAAGGACGCCCCTGCTGCTTGACAGCAGTTCAAAGGCCCCGTGCAGAGCACAAACATCAAGCAGACACTGCTTTGAAGCCCTGGGGCTGCCACGACTGCAGGCTGGCAGACCGCTTCGGCAGCAATGCCCACTTCAGGAAGCAGGAGGGCCTGCAGCAGCTGGTCCAAACCCTGCTGGCGCAGAGCAATGGCTCAGATACGCTGGAGCTCCAGCACCGCCTGCTGTGCATGCTGTGGTACCTGGCACGGAAGCCCATGGAGTGCAAGTGGAGCACAGGGGCTGCTGCAGCAGCCCTGACTGGCCTCCAGGGGGAACCAGGTGCGTAGCAGATGGCAGCAGAGCAGGCTGCGCTTCAGAGGTGCCTGCCTGGAGCAGGGCAAGTGGGTACGTGTCCAGATCAGCTGTGCCATTTGGCTGACTTACTTGCAGCCAGAGCCAGGTATGTGCCAGCCTACGGCAGCGAGCAGGTGACCCTGATTGCCTTGTATGCTCACGGTGGAGCTGCAGGTAAGTTGGGCAGCTGTGTTCCCTGACAGCCAGAAGGGCACGTCCCTCAAGCTAGCAAAGCTACATGCCTTCTGCCCTCACAGAAGCCATCTGCGCTGTGAAAAGCTTGACACTTCACTCAGCATGGCGCCTGCTGTGAATGGGATGCAGCCCTGTCCACTAGCAAGGACATGCTGCCTCTTTGGACGCTCCTGTTAGGAAGCGTTTCTGCACTGCGGGCCTGCAGGGCTCGACACATCAAGCGCTCAGGATGACAGCAGCATCTCTGACTGGAGCGAAGGTGACCGCCTCTCAGGGGAGGAGTCAGGGCTGTCAGACTGGGACACTGACTCTCATGCTGATGAGCAGGCTACCGGGACAGCACAGATTGGAGCAGTCCCAGAGCGGCAGGCTGCACCAGTGGCAGATGAAGGTAGGCAGGGGTTGCCCATGCATGCCACAGCAATGGCTGCCAGTGCATTGGCCCCCAGCAGCTGTCTGCAATTCTGTCATCGCTTGAAGGAGGTAGCATCGGCAGCAGCCGCAAAATCATGCAACTTAGCTCTGCCTTAACAGTTTCTGCCTCTGCTTGCTGTACTGATGTAGAAGTCACAAGGGCCTCGTGCTGCAGAGCCTACAGCTGAGGATGAGGGGGATGCAGCCAGGCAGCTGGCAGCAGCAGAGGCACACACCAGGCTGCAGGCAGCTCTCCAGCCAGTGCTGCAGAGGCAGCGCCGTCCTGGCTGCGTTTCGGCGCAGCTGTTGCAACAGCCCAGTCTGAGGGCTGACCGACGCTACAAAGCTTTAGTGGATGTGCTGCCCACTGCAGAGACAGAGCTTGTCGTGCAGGCAAGGCCACAGCTGCCCAGTGATGTGCTCTATCTCATCACCTTTTCCGAGGGCTGAGAGGTAAAGACAAGGCTCTGGGGATGTGCTGATGAGTTCTGCAGAATCAGCTCAAATGAATCCAGAGGAGCTGGTGCTCTACGCCGGCATTGCAGCCCTTAGCTGCGCTGCTGCTGAGCCGGAGGGGAAGTAGCAACTCAGCAGCTGCCGGGTTTTGCTCTGGCAGTCAGTGGTGGCGGTACGGCAGTGGCATATGATGTGAAGTGCCAGGGCACAAGTCACCCATGAGGGCATCTCACTGGCTGCAGGTGTGGTGCTTGACACTCGACATTGCAGTCAGGCTTGACCCCTTACCCCGAAGGCTTGTTGTCCCATCCTGCACATTCCCAGAAGAACTAAAAGGCCCCTCGGCTGCAGGTGCTGCGCATGCTGCAAGGCTGCGCACAGCCAGGAAAGGGCTTTGCACTGCAAAGCGCCTCTAACAGCTATCGTGTGGCTGAGGAGGTGCACGTGGAGCATCTCTCCCTGGGCAGCCTGCACAGCCTTCTGGGGCGCTTTGCTCGCTATGGCACTGACATGCACAGGTGAGGCCCTGGGACTGCCTGTGGATTGTCCGCCCCCCGTGCAGTCTGCAGGACGCCTTGCCGCCTGCCACACAGACGTGCACATGTTTGCTTTGTGCTCTGCTGGCTGTCACTGTGCAGTCCCAGGGCAGCTATCATCATTTGGCAGGCAGACTTGCTGCCCAGCTCTGTGAGCACTCCTGTGGTGCCAGCCTTCTAATGTCTGTTGACACAGCAGGCACCTGCGTGATGGACAGCAGCATTGCTTGCAGCCCACCCTAGGAGCCTCGCAGCACATGCATGTGCAGGGCGCAGAGCTGTGTGCAGCACACTGGTCACCTCGCAGTTGACCCATACTGCCACACTGCATGGGCCCTGCTGTGTGGCATAGGCGTGGCCAGAGCTCGCTGAGGGAGACATGCTGGTGCAGGGTTCAGGCCTTTTCAAGGCACATCCTGGGCACCTCAGCTCAGTTGCTCAGGTCTTGGCCTTGACTGGTGTGCATGTGCAGGGTGCAACGTTTTGTGCGGCGCATCCTGGGCACGCTGGCCACCTCGGCCACTGCCCAGCGCCATGCAGTTGGCTCCAGTAAGCGCCCAGAGGCCACCCCCACCCTGGCAGCCCTGGCAGCTGGGCTCGACCAGCATGTGCAGGCTGTGTGCAAGCAGGTGATTCCCCACTGACAGTGTGCCTGATGGCTTCAAAGGCTGATGACACACAGTGGCTTATAAGCTGTTATCTGTTGTCACACTCTCAACAGCATTCAGCCTGGTTGAGACTGAAGACGCTCTTTGACACATTGTACCATGCAGCTCTTTGAGCTTGTGGAGCTCATGAGGTTTCAGGCAGCCTTGCAGCCATGTATCTGACTTGACTTGCTCTCACCTTCAGCTGGTCCTGCTGGAGATGGAGGTGACAGGAGCAGCAGGATTTGTGCAAGAAGGCGGTGGGCCAGCCACACTACTGCAGCTGGAGCAGCAGCTTCAGGTGAATTCTTGATACTGCCCAGTCCAGGACTGCTGTGCGAATTGCCTGTACGTTGCACTGTGGCATTACCTTGACAGGAACTGTTCATGCTATGAGGAGCCTGTTGTGCTCATCTGCACTCTTGCCACCAGGAGGAGGCGTTGCGGAGACCTGCACTCCTGATGAAAGGGGTCATGTGGCAGGATGTCTAGATGAAGCACAGGTGTCCTGCACTGTCACCAATGGAAGGCCTGTAGCAGGAACTTGCCCCTGGCTTGCCTAGCTCTGTGAAGAGTACTAATCTGATTTACTGGCGTCTTGAGCCCTGCCCTGCCACCAGAGACTCTGCGAGCGGGGCTGGGCACATGGAAGTGATACCTGTGCCACTGCCACCAGGGCACTTGAGGACGCCCTGTACATGTCTGCAGGGGACTTTGTGCCCTGCTGAAAATTTGACTCCAAGCCCTGCGCTGCCTGCAACATGCCCTTGAAAGGCCTGAATTGCTGCCTGCAGGGGCCCATGAGGCGCATCGCCCTGATGAACCACATCGTCACCAGCATGAAGATGCCGCAGCCACAGGACCCCGCGCAGCAGCAGCCCTGCAGCGCGGCGGAGCTGTGCGCCCACATCCTGAGCACGCTGCACCAGCTGCTGCACACCTACAGCATGCAGGGCAGCCGCCAGGGTAGGTGCCCTGAAAGCAGTGCATAGTACATGGAGGAGCAGCACAAGCAAGAGGTGTATGTTGTCTTGCGCTGCTGTGCACAGAAAAGATCACGCTGGTGCAGGTTGCCAGACACCAACAGCATGCAGGGAAGCCGCCAGGCGAGTCCCTCAAAGTGTGCTGCTTGCCTTGCTTGACCCATGTTGGACAAGCTGTTGCAAATCAACAGCATGCAGGTAAGCCGCCAGAATGGGTTGCCCCAAGGTGTGCTGGTTGCCTTGCTGGCCATAAATTGCAGTGCACACAGCTGCTGTACACCTGCAGCATGCAGGGAAGCCGCCAAGGGGAATCCTGTCCTGCCTGCAATCATGCTGCTTGCAGCTGAAGCACCGTGTTGCCCGTCCATGAGGACGAGCGGCAGAAAGCAGACGCAAAAGGGATTGGGTCTGGCAACATCAATTGATGGTTGATCGGGTGCTGCTCTGCTCTACACAGAGCAGGTTGCACGTGGCTCTGCCATCCCCTGCAAGCATGCTGGTTTGCGCCTTGGATTGTGCTGTCTTTGCTTTTGCACCCCTGCCAGCGCCTTCAATCAATTGGCTGCAGGCAGCCAGGAGACAGCGCTGCTGCTGAGACTGCTGTGCTGTGCAAGCAAGCCCTTCATGCACCAGCTCCACGCCTGGCTGTACAGCGGCCTGATTGACGACCCGGCAGAGGACTTTTTCATCGTTGAAGGTGAACCCACACCACTTGCACCCTTCTTGGTGGTTCATTGCTCTGCACTCGCCGCAGGCAGGCTGCATACGTCAGCCACGCCATGTTGCTTGCTTGCAGCGCTGCCCTCTGGGAACAATCAGTGTTTCAGAGACACTGAAGGGCTGTCTGAGGGCTTCTGCCGGCAGCATGATGCAGCCATTTTATTGCCAACCAATCTAATCATGTGTCAGATTGTGTCTTCTGAGAGAACAGCGTGGCCTCCTGTCGTGCAGACAAGTCCATCTCAGTGGAGTCCCCGCAGTTCTGGTACGATGCCTACAGTGTGCGCCTCCAGCGCGATGGCTCTCCTGCATGCCCCAGCTTCCTGGGTGCCCTGGTCCCAGGCATTCTATCGGCTGGAAAGAGCGTGGTCTTAATGCGCACTCACCAGAAGCCGGACCTAAAGTAGGTCAGAATTTTGTGGCTGGCATGGTCTTGCGTGTGAGCAGCATGCTGTCAGCTGGCAGCAGACTGGTCACGCTGACCATCCACCAATGGCCACACCTCAGAAGTGCATTGCGCCACATCTGAGATGGTCTTGTGCATGCACCAGTGTCTCTGTATCCAATTCATCATGCAACAGGAGCCAAGTTGAGGTTCAAACAGGAAAGGAACAGCATGCTGGCTTTCGCTGGTGGCACAGTACTGTCAGTAGTGCAATGGCCTTGACAAGGCGTGTTTGACCACCTGATGGGGTGGATTTCAGGAGCTGTTGGCCTTCATGTGAGCCCTCTGCTGTATGGAGGCCG
The DNA here is from genome assembly GCA_019693375.1 of Asterochloris erici. Lineage (NCBI taxonomy): Eukaryota > Viridiplantae > Chlorophyta > Trebouxiophyceae > Trebouxiales > Trebouxiaceae > Asterochloris > Asterochloris erici. The sequence continues at coordinate 52,346 of JAAMXJ010000077.1, forward strand.
TTGTAGGCCCCTCTTGCCCTCAGCAGCATGGCAGTAGGGGTGTGCTTGGACTTCAGCTGTATCACAGCAATTTTTGCTCGCTCAAGATTCGGTGCAGCTTCGGCCCCACATTAGCATGATGGCTGTGCAATTCAGCTGCAGTCCTGCTCTCTGAGCTGACTTGAAGTGTCTATGCTCCTACAGGAAGCCCGCAGGTACTCAACCTCAACACAGGGGCAGCCAAGGGGGCCGAGCCCGCCAGCTGCTGCAGCAGGAGTCGCAACATGCTGGCCTGCACAATTGCTTCATGGCTAGCTTGCAGCGACAAGTGCAGGTAGGTCTTTGGCTGTGGCTAATGCAACCCCCGGGCTTTTGCAGGACTACTCTAAATATTTAGCCTGCAGAGCAAGGTGCAGGCAGGTGCAGGCAGGTGCTTTGAAGGTACTGATGGGAGGCCTAGCAATGTGCTTGGTGCTTACGCTAGCATGTAGCATCTGATAAAGTGCCTAGTGCTGTCATATCTTGGCCTGCAGCGCCAGATGCAGGCAGCTGTCTGCGTTTGCAGTGGTGGAGGCCTACCTTTGTGCACAGTGCAGCGCCAGGTTCAGGCAGGTGGTTGGCTCTGGTTGGTGTTTGCAGGCCTTGCTGTGTGCTCAGTGCATTGCATTAGTCTGCACTTAGTTGCTGTTGGTTCTGCTGATGGGATGCATGGCTCTGGGCATCAGCCCTGCACCAGATGCAGTCAAGGTGCTGAAGGGGCGCATGTGTCTGTGCACAGTGCATTGGCCTCAAGCCAGGGTAACATCAGCTTGATTGCGTGCCACACCCCATGTCATCGCTTTCCGCCAGCCGCGCCATACGCGGAGCACCTGGTCTTGTCTGGACAGGGTCTGCCTAGCCCAATGCTGGTCATCCAGGCACGCTTGCAGTTGGCGAGCCAGGTCTGTCCAAGCTGGACACCCACAGGATTGAGCATGCACACCTTCCTGCTGCAGGGGCACTACCTTTCAGGTCAGGCACCGCGGCTAACACCTGTTCGTGACGCTGCGCAGCCTTCTCAACAGGGACATGTGCTTACTGTCCTGGATCCCGGTCCCTACTATGTGGGCGCCGTGCCCCACAGGTGTGGCGTGTGCAACCCAATATGCCTGGGCATTGAGCTGCAGCCGGTGCCTGCTGCCTTGGTTTGTGGTCACTGTGCCCCACAGGTGCAAGTGCAGCCTGCACAGGAGCAAGGTGCTGCCCCGCAGCTGTGTTGTGTCAGCCTGCAGCATCAGCAGGCACTGCAGTTGAAATGACACCTCATGTGCGGCCCTGGCACCCAGCCTAGCCTCCTGTCAGCAAATGCCCAACCATGGCAATATCAGCTGGTAGACCCTTGGGATGCACTTGCCGTGTCCAGAGTTCACTTGCAAGCTCGCAACTCACCTGTGCTGTGTAGGCCTGACGAGGATCATATCAGGCAGCCATCAGGGGCTGCCATGGGGCAGCGCATGGAGGCAGCGCAGCAAGCAGCTCCTCTCGAGCTGGCCTCCTTAGTCAGCCTGAGTCAGCCCGCCGAGGCTGCTGTGGCAGCGCCTGCCATGCCAGGCCTGGACTTTGACGGGCATCAGCAGCAACAAGGCATGCTGGATGGAAAGCATGGACGGCAGGAGGCTGAGAGACGCAGGCCAGATGGGCTGGAACCTGCGCATCAGGGCTTGGACACCCAGGAGCAGGAGCATCAGCAAGGGGAGCATGACAGGGAGTGTGAGCCAGGCACAGGCAGAGAGGGCCAGGCGCAGCAGCAGACGCAGTCTGACAGGCAGGGGCAGGGGCAGGGCACAGGCAGGGAGCATCAGGCGCAGCAGCAGCAGGAGGAGCCTGACAACCACATGCATGTCGTAGCCAGTCGCAGGGGGAGGAGGCGGGCCCGGCGGCTGCAGCTGATGATGGACGCTGCAGCTGCGATGCAACCAGAAGCAGACCCTAGTGCCAGACCGGATGTGTCCGGCTGCCAGCATTGGGTCAGTGCTCAGGCACTGCAGCTGCTGGAGGCCCCTGGTCTCCAGCAGCCTGCGGGCAACAGTAGGGGCGGAGACTCAGCTCTGGAGAGGCTCATCCAGCCGCCCTCGTTGCTCTCAGCATTCTCAGGTGGGCTGTGGCTGATACAACACTGCCTGCGCTTGCCCTGCCCCAAAGGAGAGCTCAAGCGTGTGAAGGCGTAGGCAGTGTGAGGCACATCAGCATGCCTTGCGACGGTGAGAGCCTGCATGCCCCGCGCTCGTGACCAGCTGTGCTGTGTGCTGACCACCTTGCTGCCTGAGTCGTGCAGGCTTAGTGCTCACAGCCGTGGGCTGGCTGTATCTGCGCGGGTGCAGAGTGCAATGGCAATTCAGAGCACAGCGCGTGCGCTGCCCTGCAGGGTGCGTAACAGAGCAGCTGTGGCACCATCACGTGCACCACCACAAGCACAGCAGCGACTGGCCAGCAGACAGTGAGCAGGCTGACAACGAGGCCTGCACCTGGATGAGCGCCCTGGGCGAGGCAGACCTCCCCCCCACGCAGGTGCTCATGCGCCACAGCCTGGCAGAGCCTGTACAGGAACAGGTGCGCTTGAGATTGTGTGTTCAGGCTGCTGTAACCAGAGATGGGTGGTATGTCCGCCTGCCAAGCAATGTTTGAGAAAACACAGCCTGGCGGAGCCAGTGCAGGCGCCTGTGTGGGTTTCTCTATGTCCAAGCTTCTAGATTCCAGGAGGCAGACCTCACCCACGTCTTCTGAACTATGGAAGCCAGGTCTACCCCTCACATTCCGTTGCAGCCTGGTACAGCCAGTATAGGAGCGGGTGAGGTCCCTGTGTGGCATAGTCTGGTGGTGCCAGCGCAGCGCACTGCCGGATGTGTTTTGGGAGAGAGGCAGCATTTGGGATGATCTCATGCAGCACCGTTTGGCTTATCCTGTGCAGGAGCAGGTGCAGTGTGCTTGCAGCATGGTCCGGTGGTGCTTACAGGCGACCAAAGCATTGCAGCACCACGTAAGTGACAACTGCCTCTTGGCTGTGCCTGCCTGCGGATTGACCTGGTGGGTGTGGAGCTGAGGTGGCTGATGGCTGCTCAACAGCAGCACACTGGCCAACCCTGCAGCCCTGCTGAGCCTGCAGGTGGCTGTTGTCCAGGGACGGCTGCCGGGGCGCCTGGTCAGGCTTTGAGACAACGCCCTGCAGTGCTGCCTGCACATTGTCCGGGGAAGAGTTGCTAAGGGGCGCGCTAGAGAGTGCCTCTGAACCCGTGCAAAAGGCAGAGCTGTTAAGCAGATGGGATCTCTGTTGAGCTTACGTGCGGGCAGACCTGGTGGGAGCACAGCTGTTGGGCAGCTGCCTCCCTGCTGTGCCTGCCCGCAGATCGACCTGGTGGGGGCGGAGCTGTTAGGGCGCCTGCTGGGGGAGTGGGGCCTCATGCGGGAGCTCACCGTTCTGCGCAATACCTTCCTCCTGGGCTCCCCCCTGCTGGCGCCCTTCTGCCACTCCCTGTTCACCAGCATCGCCAGGTGACTTCAGTTGCTGGCCCGTCCTGCCATCCCAGACCTAGTCTCGCCCACAGCCGCCAGGTCACCTCTGCAGGTCAGGCCACGACGCCCTGACATGAGCAGGGCAAGGCTTGCATGCCCACATGCACCCATCCTTTGCCACAGCATGCTGGGGTGTGCTGGTTGTGTCCTGGGGAGCAGCCAGCCAGTCAGCGGTCAAGCAGTGCAGGCATTGCAATGCAGGGGGCCAGGGGGATGCCATTCCAGCCTGCAGCAGCCTGCTGCAATGCTGCTCGGTTTTGACTGGACATGCCTGCTGCACTGCAGGGGCCAGGCGCTGGCAGACATGAGCGAGTACGAGTTGGACCACCTGCTGCAGCAGAGCCTGGCTGACGCCCCCAGGCAGGCCGGCGGCTACGAGGTGCCTGCCCCCAACGCCCTAAGAGGTGCGCGCGTCAGTGCCCTGGAAGCTGCCATCTCAGATTTCTGCCATCGGTGTCAGGGCAGCCTGCTAAATCTGTCGGGGTGTCTTTGCTGCCTGCCCCCGCCAACCTTCTGCTACCAGGTGCCTGCCTGCTTCAGCTGCATCATGGCTACTGCCCAAGCCCCTTTTGGCTTTCCTGCTGAGCATCGTCATCTTGATGCGCAAGCGCTTGTTCAGAGACAGCTTCGCAAGCCTGTGACCTCCTGGCCGATGCCGTGCTGGCCCTGGCCTGCTGCTGCAATGGGTTGGTCGGGTGCCCTGCAGCACAGACTTGTGCCCTGCTGGTTGAGGCCTCTGTGCCCGCATTCTTGGAGGGCTGAGACTGTGGGTGGCCTGGCCTGGCCTGCTGCAGCTGGCGTGTGTGCCTGCAGTGGCCCCCGTGGGAGCTGAGCTGGGGCAGGCGGCCCAGGGCGCCAGACGAGAGGGCGCCCGCCAGGCATCCACAGTGGCGGAGCTGCTGCCCCTGCGCCTGGACTACAAGGTGCCTGAAGACCTGCATGGCTGCAGCATGAGCTGCCACAAAACAGCAGGATCTGGACTGGCGGTCCAGGCTGCAGCAGCCTTGGCAGTCAGGCCGCAGCATACAGTCATAGAATGCCTGCCTCACATGGGGCCAGGACTGCTGGCTGCCCGAGGCAGCAGTCCAGCCCCAGGAGATACCAAGCATGCTGGAGCTGCAGAGGTGTTGGTGGCATCAAGCTTGGGCGCTGCAAGCTTGCTCCTATATAGTAGGAAACATCTTGCTTGCAGTACACATTGTTCGATTTTGGCCAGGCTGCCGCATCCTGAGAGCCAGCTGTTGCCTTGACCTGTATGGCAAGTGTGGTTGTTGACTCCCGTCCAATTAGTGCCTGGGGTGCACAAAGTACCTGATCTGAGGCGCTCAGGTGCTGATGCAGTAGCTGACACCGTTGCAGGTGTCCTGGCCTCTATCCATCGTGGTGGATGATCAGGTCCTGAGCAAGTACAACCAGATCCTCATCTTCCTCATGCAGGTGACTTGCTCTCCACTGCCTGTTGCACAGCTGGCACCAGCTCTGTTCAAGCCTGCACCCCTTGGATGCGTGGGCAAGCCTGCCGCACAGCTGGACATAGCTATTGACTGGAGCCACCTCATATGCACACCAACCTTCTGGAGGCTCCTCCTTGGGGCTTGCCACATCGCCTTCTCCAAACTCAGACCCTCCCTGCCTGCAGATGCGGTGGGCCAACTTTGCCCTGCAGCATGTGCGCCTGAAGGCGGGGGCAGGGGAGGCGGGGCGCCCGCTGGAGTGCAGCGACGCCTTCCTGCAGGAGATGAGCCACTTTGTCGGCAACCTGCAGCAGTTCGTGATGGACCGGCTGCTGCACGGGGCCTGGTTGGAGCAGCAGCAGGTGGGCACCACCCACTACTGTACATCTGCACAGCACGTGTCCACTGGCAGGGGAGGCGGTCTCTGCTCGTCTGTGGGACCTCTCTATCCCCTGATTGGCGTATGCTGCCATCCTGCAGCTGCTTGCGTTTGGCGCCAATGGCAAATTGGCTGCAAGGCCTGCAGAGGCTGGGGCAGGCCACGGCCCTTGACGTGTGTTTTGACCAGTCTTGCCGGGTGCTGCTTCCTATTGCGCCAGCAATGTGCTAGCGGCTTTGCTGCCTGCAGAGCCTGCAGCGCGCCGCCGGCCTGCAAGGGAGTGGGCGGCTCCTGCCACAGTAGCTGCGCCATGCTGTGCTGAGGATTAGGCAGGGCAGATGGTGGCAGCACGTGTGCTCTCCTGTCAACACTGAGCTTGCCGTGCTGCCTGCAGAGTCTGGAGGGGGCCACCAGTCTGGAGGAGGTGACGGCAGCCCACAGCGCCTTCTTGGAGGCTGCCATGCGCCAGTGCCTGCTGGCGCCAGACAAGACCTGGAAGCTGATCGAGAATGCTGTGCACAGGATACTGAACCTGGTGCTGCAGTTTACCACCGTGCAGCGTGCCCTCAGGCAGAAGGTAGGTGAAGCTCCCCATGAGCAGAGCTGCAGTGTGCACCAGCTGCTGGGATTGTGCATGGATTGAGTAGTGCTTTCACCGCATTTCTAGATTATTGGTGATGCTGAGTAGAGTGAGGGGTCCTTTGGACGGTGTGTGCAGTGCGTTGCGGCTGAACAACTGTCCTGGAAGATTGAGTGACAACACCTTGCAAGCTTGTGCAATGCACAAGCCCTTTGGACAGTACGTGCAGCATGCTGCAGCGCATTGGTGGTCAAGGCAGTGCACATCTACTTTTGCTGCACCTCTCAGGCAGCGTGTGGCGTGGGGCAGCAGGATGGCTGCCATGGTCCTGTGTAGACCGTGCTCAGATGTAGCATGCCAGTGCCCAATGCAGGGCCTCTCAGAAAGAGCAGGCTGGTGCCCACAGCAACTGGTGGTCAAGAGCACAGCGCATCTGTGCAATTTAACCAAGCTTGACACTGCCTGTGCAAGGCAGGGCCTGCTGGACAGCGTGCGCAAAGTGCTGCAGCAGGCCGGATTCCATGTCACTATGCAGCCACACACTGGGCTTAAGTCTGTTGCTACCTGTGCAATGCAGGGCCTATCAGACAGCGTGCGCGGCGTGATGCAGCAGGAGCAGGTCCAGCTTCACCAAGCTTTCAGAGACAGGCATCGCTACCTCATGAAGGTGTTGACGGCCAAGACGCTGAAGATCAGCGGCCAGTCTGAGCTCCACAACCTTGTCACTGTCCTGAATTTCAACGACTTCTACAGGGAATCCAGATTCTGATTGGCTGCTGAAATCACTAACATCATGAACTCACACATGCATGTCTTCTGGCGTCATTGCTTAAACAGAACTGCTTGTCCAACCTAATATAGCATGAGCACCAGCGGTCTCTTGTGGTGATAGAGGGAGGGATTGTACCCAGTAGTTGTAAGGACACTCCAAGACAGGAATGCTGCACGGGAATGTGACCTGTGACCACAGAGATCCCGTTTGATTGAGGTCCAGAGCAGCTCCCCCCCCCCTCCAGGTCTGCAGGCGCCTGGACACATTGGAGGAGGGACCAATACGAGGTGGCAGCAGCAACAACCTTGCATGGCCCACCTGCGCCTTATTTCATATCAACTCCCATCAGCCCTGCAGATACCATGCAGCCATTTTAAACAGCAATCTGGACAGCTGCAGCCCCTCAGCATACCACCCACCCTCTGCAAGAGCTTCTGCGTTGCAATTGAGCGTACATTGTTTTGCTAAAAGAATGCTTGCTGCAGACGGCTTGCCCAAGGGGACAGCTAGCTCAAGCCCTGAGATTGAAAGACTCGCCATCACAGTGACAAGGTACCACTACATCATAAACATGTCTCTCCTTGTGCTTGCTATGCTACAGGCCAACATCCTGCAACACAGGTCACAATAGGGGCGGAATGGCAGGATTGCAGCACTGCAGCGATAATGGCTGCCCAGAAGTGCAGGCAAGCCTGGATAAAGGCAGCAGGCCACACCAAAAAGCACTGTATTGCTGGAGACGGCGCGTGCAAGTTCCGAAACAGGCCAAGCGCAGATCTGAAGCTGCTCACTTTTTGCTGGCTGGGAGACGCTGGTCGATCCGCACCCTGCGCCTCTCCTGCTCCTGCTCCTGCTCCTGCAGTGGGCAGAAGGCAGAGCTGTGAGAGAGGCCCTTTGTGTTTATGGTCTCATTGTCTGGCAGGCATGCAAGCAGGAAGCAGGAATGCCAGAAGCTGACTGGGTCAGTGTGTAAAACCTGATGCTCAACAACCAGTCAGCTGCAACGCTCACACTTGGACCTATGCAGGCCTGTGCCTTCTGCATCAATCAGCTGCAGTGGTGCTGCTGCAACCCCACCTTTCGCAGCTTCAGCCACTGCTCCGACGACATGCTTCAGCGCCAGCTCCACCCCTCTCAAGGAGTCCACCGGAAGTTCCTGCAGCAGGTGGTAGCACTGTCGCGCTCAGCCAGTGCAGGGGGGGTTTTGAGCCCTTGTGCAGCACAGCGTTTATGCAGCATTGCCTGAGCCAGCTGCGCACACCTGAAAGCGCTTCTTTGGACAGTGTCAAGGCTTTGCAGAGTCGCATGCAGCTGCCAAAGCCCACCTCCTGCTCTCCTGTGCCAGAGGCTTGAGGTCCAGGCCCTGCATCACAGGTGCAGCAAGCTGAGTGGTAGATTGGTCAAGGCCCGCTGCCCAAGGCCCAGACCTGTTAGCTCAACCTAGGCAGCACATGCATGTGTTCCATTGGGGCATTGCAGCAAGGGAACTGCTGCTGCTGCTGTACAAGTGCAGCCTCCTGCGTTGAGCCCACTGCCTTGCAAAACGTGACTGGTGCTGCACATCTACCAGTAGCAGGCAGTTGGCCGCATTCTGGGGGTGGTCACCTGCCTGCAGCCTCTGCGCCTCTGCTGCAGCCAGCCCGCAGCACAGCAGCAGGAGAGCTTTGAGTGCCCAAAGTCACCCGGCGTATATCTGCAGGACACTGAGGCCCTTGGGACACTTTCCCTGGTCTCTACCCATGCCCTCAGTGCTTGGTCACTGTTAAGATGACTAATGCCGCCTTCCAGCATTGCCAGGCCGTCAGCACTGCCCAGAGGCTCATCTGCATAAGGATTGCCCACTGTGCCTCTGTGTGGTCCCCCCCGCCCCCATTCTGCTTCAGCTGATGGAGCGGCACCTTTGCCATCAATCACCTCTGGCTGGGAGCCACACCCTGAGGGGCCACGAGCAGCTTTGCCAGCAGGGGAACGTATACTCTTGTCAGCGCCGCTCCCAATGGGGGTCAGAAATGGTGAAAGCGGCGGCTAGGGCTGCACCCTTCCCCCAGCAAGGCCTGCTGCCACATCTGGGCCCCCCGTGGGCCCCAGAAGGCAATCTCTGCCTTCTCTGCCTTCTGAAGCTCGTCAGGGAGGGGATGCATGTACAGCTGGCAGCCTGGGGAAGCACCAGCACGTGTGGCCCCCCTGGCTGCCAGCGTCACCTGCATGACCTCCCAGCAGAGCTCCAGGAGGTGAATAAGGCAGCGATTGCCTTCCTGGGGCCCATGCTGAACCCAGTCGAGGGAACAGGCGTTGCCAAGGGAGTGTTGCAGCCCTTTCTGGGGCCCATGCCAAACAGCACGCGCATGCCTGCACCAGGAGGGTGTTGCTTGCTGCACACTACGCATGCCATGGCAAGCAGACAAGCAGGGCATTCGCTGCCTGGTTCAGACCCATGGCTGATGAAAGCCGTTGCTGCTAGGTGGGCGGCAGCACCTCATGCAGCTGTAGCTGACAGGCAGCAAGAGCAGTCACTGAAGCAGCATGATGCAGGCCTTTGCCTTTGACAAGAGGGACTTGCACAGGCTGGACTCAGGCACAGAGCAGGCACAGAGCAGCAGGCTGGCCCTGAAGGCAAGCTGTGCATGCAGATGGGCTGCTGCGGGCTGGCTAAGTCTGCAGCTTGAGTGGTGGCTGTGTCACAGCAGGACGTGGCATGATTGCAGGAGCTGCATGACTCACTGGGTGGGCTCCCACAGGTGGGCCCCCAGACATCAAGCTGCAAGGATGCTGAGTGGCTGCTCGGCGCTATCGCTTTGCTGTGCTGAGGCGCAGAAGGTGTGCCCATGGATTGATGAACACAGTAAGGTCCTCACCTAAACCCCCTGACAGCATGCTGCAGGGCCTACAGGTAGCCACCTGGCACTGCGATGCTACCGCGTACAAGCGCTGCAACAGTCTGTGGCAGCGCTTACACGCAGTAGGTTCGCAGTGCAAGAGGGCGATGAGGATGCCCTGCAACGCACTGTGAGGGGGTTGCAAGGGAGGATCTTCTTGTGGTCAGTAAAGATCCGTGGGCACATCTTCTGGGGCAGGGTGCGCCACTACAGCACGAAGGCGTGCACCATCCTGAAGCCGATGTGCTCGATGCTGGCCAGGAAGTCGCATCCAGCCAGTGCACAGGTGAGCTGGAGCATCTTTGGGGTGGACCCCCGGGTGGTCAGCGCTGCAGGAGGCAGGGGTCTTGTCTGAGGGAGTGCCGGGGTAGGTCTGCATGGGTGGGTTTGCAGAGGCTCAGCACTGCAGCAGGAAGTGGTGGAGTCTGAGTGAGAGAGCAGCAGATCTAGGCTCTGGACAAGCTCAAAAGTGCAGCAGGCAGACCGTTGTCAGGGGCCAGGCGGTGTGGCTAGCTGCAGAGCCCAGCACTGCAGGCACAAGGCACTGTCTTTTTCCATTGCATGCACTGTGCTTTTCCATTGCATGGTGCTGGTTCGACTTGTCGGCAGGTCTACTCTGCTTGACGCCGCTTCATATGGATGCTGTGCTACCTTGGAGCGGGGTGTGTTGTACCAGCACAGCACTTGCCTCCACAAAGTGAGACCTGCCACTCCTCAGTTTGATGACAATCATGGGACAGAGCGCTGTTGAAGAGCAAGTCCAACCTATAAATGGTGCACAGTCTCGCAGCGCAACAAGCTGGCCCCAGCAGAGACGGCGGTTGTGCAGGGTGGGGAGGCCAAGACAGGGAAGAAGCAGGGGAGCGAACCTGGCCATGGAGGGTTCAGGCACAGCGCCTCAACTGTGCAGCGCTCGTAGCTTGATGTTGAACAAGGTCACTGGGCAGCCATAAGGCACCAGGTCGCCGTCTTCAATTGTCACTGCCGCCAGGCCACCCTGGTCCTCGTCCAGCTGCAGGCACAGGCAGCCACTTGGTGGGAGCCACGCAGTGGTGCAGGGTGCGTCTGATGAGTGTCTTGCCAGGGGCTGCCTGCCAGGCTGCCCTGAGTCTCGTCCAGCTGCAGTCGTAGGCGACCTGCAGCTGCCTCCCAAGCCATGCTGCAGAGCGTGTCCCGGCACAAATGCAAGGTATGCGGCTCCTGTTAGGGCGCCCTGGGCCACACAGCTTTGGAGGCAGGAGCAGTCGATGGCAGGCCAGCGGGGAGGTGAGATATGCAAAGCTTGGTGTGCCTTGCCCTGAGTACAGGCCTAGCGTGTGCGTGCCACGTCAACGTCCAGCTGTAGCGCAGGCAGTCAGCAATTTGTGGCCTGTTAGCTGAAGGATGCAAGAGGAAGCCAGGCTGGGTCTGGCTCCTGACACATGCGGTGCATCAAGTGCCCAGGAGTGAACCACTGCCTTGGTGCTCAGCCCCTGTGTGAAGCAGACCTGTCTTGGCGGGCAGGACCTGTGCCTGGGGACATGTACAGCATGCAAGCACAGGCGGCCAGGTGCTGGGCACACAAGGCTTGGCTCGTCTTAAGGGTGCCTGTGACGCGAGGAGGGCCTGCCATCAGCAGAGTGCCTAATCAGTGACAGGGCCAGGAAGGAGAACAGGTGCCACAGCTGCAGAGGGCCTCACCAGAGACAGGAAGGCCAGCTACGTGCCTCGGAGGGGCTCACATTGCATTCAATCTTCAGCCGCTGCAGCTGCACAGCAAGCTCATGCGCCGTGTCTGGCCATAGTGGGTCAGCACTGCAACTTTTGCAGAAAAACATGATGCATGGCGTTGTGCAGCCCAAGGCACAATAACTCCTGTATACTCTGAAAATGCTGAAGATGCTGATCGACTGTGGTATCAAGATGGTAGTGAGTCCAGCACTTTGAGGGCTGCCCATCTTGTTGTGAGGCTGCGAGAGGCGTCTGCTGACACCCAGCCTGGCAATCCACCTGCATGATATCAAGGGCTGAGTGTCCATCTGCAGGCAGGGGCACAGGGGCAACCAGGCGCTGTCAAGGTATGCACCCAAGATATGTTCACGTCCAGCTCAGCTACACAGGCGGTGCAGCGCCACAATAACAGGGCAGCAGCTTGTCTGGTCAGAGCTGTACCTGACCAGGATGAAGTCGACGGCCCCGTCCAATGAACCCCACACATCAGCAACTGTCAGTGCCGATTTGGCACAGGTCTCCAAAGAGACAGACTGGCAGGGCATGTGAGTCATTCCAGATGGGCTGCAGACAGCTTCAAAAGCCCAGCAAATCCCCAGGGTCACAGTCAGGCTCAAGGACCACTCAGCCCTGGAATGCAGCTGTGTAAGCTCCACAGCACATGCTGGCCCTGGAAAGGGGAAAGGGCATGACGTCTCGATGTTGTTGCTGAACTCTTCGAATGGTTGCCACCATGGCAGCGAAACATTCTTCCCTTGTCTCTGTCTCTGCTGTCGTGCAGTCAATGCTGGGCTGCAGCAGGAAACAGGGCCCTCCTCCAATTTTAGCGTTATAGCTCCACAGCTGTGGCTGACCTAGTGATCTGGCTCAAAGCATGTTGAGAGGCCTCAGATTGCACCCCCAGCTCTGTTGCAAGCTTTCTAACATCAGGCCTGTGGCAGGTAGGAAGTCGACAACAACCATGGCCTCTGCCAGTGCGACCATCCAAGAGCTAAATAAAGAGTATGAAGCGCGCCATAGAGCCTTTGAGGACAACTTCTGGGCAACAAAGATGGGTCTGAAGGTGACTGCCACACCCAGTGCAGAGCTAGCACTAATGCTCTGATGCAGCATCCTGCCAGATTGGACAAGCTACAGGCTTCCGCAACCAGTGCTTGATGCAGGACTCTGCGTTGAGGCATGACTTGCTGCTGACGTGTTTTCCATGAACATGCTCAGGCCTCCATCAGCTTGCACCTCCCCTGCTCAGCGCAACAGCTCAGCAAAGCTGAAGCAGAGGGTACCCCAGATGATGGCTGACATGCTGCCCGCTGCCTCTGGACGTGCCCCAGAAGCCCAGATCAGCAGATGGCAGCAAAGACAGTACACTCTGTGTGCAGGGCAATAGCTCTACCCAGCTGGCGCAGACAAAGACTGCTCTTGACGACTGGTTGGGGGACCCTGCAAACCTGAAGCGAGTCAAGGAGATGCTACAAACACCTGACCTGACGCCAGCCCAGCGCCACGTGCTCTCTGTGTTTGACAAGACCTTTGCCTGCTACATCACTGAGGACCCAGAGGCGCGAGAGCTGAAGGTGTCGTCACTTTGAACTCTGGTCTGCTTGCTCTGGAGCTGATGGCCTGTTGCTGCCTGTGCTCTCTGGATGGGATCTTCAGTGGGGCTCTAGAGGCGCGGCACTTTGAGGTGCAGGTAGGATGCCAAAAGGGCTGTGGCGTACCCTGCAAGGTCTTGAGTTGGGTCACGTCAGCTGAATAGCAGCTGAAGGTGGACACTGGCTGCCAGTCAATCCCGTCACTGGCGCAAGCAATGATGCATGCTTTTGGTGCAAGCCGTAATGCATGCCCGCATGCCAGTCGTCAGAAGCTGCTTCAGTGCCAGTGCTTCAGGGGCTGCTTGCGTGTCGAAATGGAGCTGCCCTGCTGGCGAGCACAGAACATGCTTTCTGCCCTCTATAGCAAGCACATCCGTCCACTTTGCATTTCATGCGTTTGCCAGCACCTGCCTTTGCCAGATGGATGGCAGTGCACCGTTGGCCACCACAGCAGCAGAGTTGCAGCAGATGGAGCTGCAGATGAAGGCCCCCGGGCCTCATTTGCCAGTGTGGCGCGTCACCACCAGCCACAAGCTTAAAAGCTATGATTCTCCCTCCTGGACTGGCCAAGGGGAAAGGTCGTGCTCAGCAAGTTGCCACAACTGCCTTCTGCCACGCAGCCAGGACCTTTCCCCTTGGCCAGTCCAGGAGGGAGAATCATAGCTTTTAAGCTTGGCAACTTGCTGAGCACAACGCATGCTGGAGCACTTGGGGGATCTTTGTTGTCTGCTGCTGCAGGAGAGGCTGAACCAGCTGGAGGCTGACCTGGCACAGTGGCGCAACAAGATGCAGCTGGGCTACAGGGACCCTAAGAGCGGCGAGTTTCGCAAGGCATCCTCGGTGCAGCTGCGCAACACCATGAGGACCAACCCTGATGAGGCCACCCGCAAAGCCTGCTGGGAGGTGTGCGCTATGGTGGGGTGCTTGCCTGGGAGGCCATCCTGTAAGCTGGCCTGCTTGTGGCAGTCAGCGGTCAGACATGCAGCAGGCACGCTGCAGACGGCACACACCAGGGCACTCTGCAGGAGCAAAAGCAGTGAGGCCACCACCCGCAGCATGCTGTGAGGCAAGCAGCCATTCTGTGCAGCAACGTTGCGTGAAGCTCGCATCCTGCAGAGGGGCCGGGCAGCAGCCTGCACACCCTGTGACGATGCACTGATGTGGCTGGAGGGTGCAGGCTGGTGCCTTGCAGCCTGCCTTGATGCAGCGAGCGAGGCTGCAACTTCTGGAGAGCAGAGCATCACTGTCAAGATCCAACTTGCAGGCTGGCTCTCACGTCATGTGCTTGTGAAGGGCTGGTGCCTGGAGTGCTGTCCCCGTTGTGCAGCAGACTGTGTGCTCTGCATGGACGACGACGTGCTGACAGGCACACCCAGCAGTGACTGGCCTTGTCCCTCCAGACTTGGTGGGCATGTGCAGGAGTCAGTGCCTTTCCTGCCGCATGGCCCCTCACCCACTAGGCTGTCCTGCTGCCTGCCGCAGAGCCCACAGCTCCTGAGCCTTCTGATGCTGTGCAGGCCATGCGCTCCATTGGACCCCACATCGTCGAGAAGTTCTGCGAGATCGTCAAGCTGCGCAACCGCCTAGCCAAAGTTGCGGGATTTGAGGATTACTATGACATGAAGGTAAGCATGGGGGTGGAGCGGCTGCATAATTGAGCGTCCTGCAGGGATCCATATGCTGGCTGCAATGGCGGACGTTTGTGTGTTGCAGCCGTTCTCTGCCCACATGGGCAACCTTTGCTCAGGGCTGTCTGGTAATGCCAGAGGCTAGTCAAAGACGCACCTGCCCTGTGCTGCTGGTCATGGATCTGCAGGCGCAGCAGGCTGAGGCTGGAACAAGCTGAGGCTGAGGCTTCAGCAGAATATACAAAAAAGGGTGTGCACCTGCAGGGGCAACATACCCCGCCAAGACCCTCAGCAAGCGCTGCATGTGTGTACCTGCACTGCAGCCCTTGGAGGGCTGCCCCCTTCCCCATCATGTGTCAGCAGTGCGGGTGCTGTCATGGCCTGTGCCTGCACTGCTGCAGGTCCAGCAGGCTGAGGGGTTCAGCAAGCGCCGCCTGTTTGAGATGCTGACCCCTCTGGAGGAGCAGTCGCGGATCATCATGCAGGGCGCCCGCAAGCGCCTGGCGGCCGACAAGGGAGAGGCCGCAGGGCAGCCCTGGAACGAGAACTTCATGCTGTCAGGTGCCACTGCTGGGCGCACCAAACGGGCTGTGTTGGCAGTGCATGTCTCTGTAGTGGAAAGGGCTGCAAGGCAGCGACATGCTTCCAGGTGTCTCTGCTCCTCCTCCTCTTGTTCTGTTTCTCTTGTAATTTTACAAGTGAGCGACAATAGGGCAGCCCTCACCTGCAACTGTCTACCGACGTGTGTGCTGCAGCTGCCTGGGTTGCTGGTGCAGAGAAGGATCAGGCTGCCAGGGCAGCCCTACAATCGAATGTAAAATCTAGATTGTGTGAGATGATGCTGGCTTGTAAGCTCCTCCTTCTGGCAGTCATCTGTGGCATGCTAGCCATATTGCAGTGCTCACGGCACAGCTTTGACTGCTCTGTGCCCTTTGCTTTGTCACTCTCTACCCACTGTTGAGGCTGGGAACGCCCCCAGTGCAGCAAGCCTGCTCAGCAGAAGGTGCATACGGCTGCGCACGATCCCCTACATAGGCAGAGCATCTGCTTCAGTGCTGGACTCGACTGCACTGCAGGAGACCTGGACCGCGAGCAGGACCCCTACTTCCAGTTCACTTCTGCAGTGGTGAGCCTGATGCCTGCAGCATCCAAAAAAGCCTGAGCTGCTAAGTTGGTTAGTATGGCTGCCTGCCTGCCATCATCTTGGACTGGCTGCCAGGAGTGAGGCCCTGATTGCCGTTGCGCACGCAGCTTCAAACAGCCTGAGCTGAGATCTGCACCTGCTGCTTGCTGTGGCACGCAAGGTTGCCTGCCTTCAGCCTGACCTGAGTGCCAAGACCTGCCTACAGACAGGCCTGTGAGTGTCAAGACCTGCAGCTCTCAGTGGCAGACATGCCTGCATCAGACTATGTGGCTGCCAGGGTCTGCTGCTGATAGTCGCTTGGGTGTCGGCGGGAGTCTGCCTCCTCAGCCATGAGCAAGGCTGTCATGACATCGTGGCTTTGGACTGCTGGCTGCAGGCGCCTGTTGTCACAACTATGTGCCCAGTTGCTCCCGCTACTCAGGCTGGCATGCTGCCCTTGATTGCCTCTGCAGTTGCACTGTCTTGGCTGGCCGCCCTCACCTGGGGCTGCCATGCCTGCCCAGGTGCACAGTAACACTGTGCCGCTTGAGGACAATTTTCAGGAGCCAACTGACGCTCTGATGCGTACCTGCAGGATGTGTGGGCGAGGACCTTTGCTGCGCTGGGCATCAGATACCGAGGGGCCACCATGCAGCTGGACTTGTGCGACAGGGAAGGAAAGTACAGCAATGGCTTCTGTCACTGGCCACGCTGTGCCTGGAAGCAGGTGGGATCGCCCCTTTCTGCAGCCAAGGTCCCATGGAGTGTGCATATGTGCATGGTAGCCTGCGTTGCGAGGTGTCTTGACAATTGGCAGGTCAACCAAGGCTGGTTGCAGAAGGCACATGAAGCAGCGGCCTGATGCGCTGGAGTGCCAGACAATGCATTGCATGCCAGGCATTTGCGCTCAGCTGGGAGCCTTGAGCTGTAGCATGAGCACAGCACCAGTCCTGCACAGCAGCCCCCAGCACCGCCTGCCAGGCTGCCTGCAGCAGGAGGGCAGATGGACCACCAGTGAGTTGGCCACCATGATGTTGCCTCGGGTCTTCGTTGTGGCTACAGGAGGACGGCACTTGGACCCCCAGCCAGGCCAACTTCACCAGCCTGGCCGATCCCTCCGCAATAGGCAGTGGGAAGACAGCCCTCGTGACTCTCCTGCATGAGGGTGAGACCTGCCTCACAGCCTCACAGCAGCAGACTGCCTGCAGTGCATGCAGGTCGCATCTCGCATTGCAATCACCAGCTTGCCGCGCTTGCCTCTGCCTGCTCTGCACTCAGAGTGGTGAAGCGGCTGCCCTCAGCCCGCCTGCCTGCCTGTCTCCCCTGCCACTGCCAGGACTGCTGCTGCTGGCAGCCTCACTTGCAGGCAGTATGCATTGACCCATTTGCTGGGGGATGTGGTGGGTGCAGCTTGAGTGGCTGCTGCTTGGGTGTTCAGCGGGTTCTGACCACTGCTTCGGCCTCTCAACCTGCTGTCGCAGCGCTGCCCTGCTGGGTGCCATGCAGGTGGCCATGCAGCCCACTTTGCCAACGTCACGCAGGGGTCGCCCCTCTTCTCTCAGGTCAGCCTGGCATGCTGGCAGCCCTCGCACGCACTGCAGACAGCCTCCTGGATCCCTCGATGAGGCCAGCTGGGGGGCGACACGTGCTGAGCTTGCATCATCAGACTCTGTGCAGGCCACCGCTCCAGGCCAGGCATGAGCTGACGGCTGGTGCTGGGGGCCCTGCAGGAGCGTGCACCAACATCCGTGGCCTATGCTGAGACACAGAGCATGTTCCTGGACTCCCTGGCGTCCGATGCGGACTGGATGGCCCGCTATGCGCTGGACAGGTCAGTTCAAAGCCCTGGAGATGCCTGGAGGGTTTCAGACAGCCCCTTGGCTGCACTGGGGAGTCTCCGCTCTGCACTCTGGAGCCTGCTGCAGATGGGGGACCTTGAGCAGATCTGGTGAAGCATCGCTGCGCCCCCAGGGACACCTGCTCTGCTGTCTGCCTCCACCCTACGAGATGCTTGGCAGAAGTCTGGTTGCAGTCTCACAGGATTGCTACATCGCTGCCCGCCTGCCGCACCCCTGCAAAGCACAGCACAGCACTGCTGCCACCCCCTAGAAAGCCTGCGCTCCTGCCATCCTGCAGCCAGGTCACCCTGTGTCCTGGACCTGCAGGGACCTGCTGCAGTTCACGGGATGCCTGCTTGCTGCCTGCCTACAGCTAGGGCAACTGCTGCACGGAGCCCTGATTAGCACCTGCATGGCACTGCTGCAGCACCACAGGACACCTGCACGCTTCGGCCTGTTGGGCGGCCTGGGCAATCACGGGCGCTGGGCCCTTTCCAGCTCCCCTGCAGCACCCGCGGCAGGCAGGCGGCAGGCAGGCAACCTGTGAGGCCACAGTGAGCACACACTGCCTGCCTGCGGCATGCCTGCAGCGAGGGCACCCCTGTGCCCTGTGGTCTGGCGGGCCAGTGCTGCACATTGCAACTGTCTTTCTGCCTGCAGTGAGGACTAGCCCTGCCCTCGCCTTGCTTAAGCAACTGCCCACCCCTGTTGCGCAGCCCTTGAATGCCTGCGTGCAGCGATGGCAACCCCATGCCATGGGACCTCATCAAGCGCAGCATCGAGCAGACGCATCCTTTCTCAGTATTTGGGCTGCGCGCAATGCTGGCGGTCCCCTTCTTTGAGAAGGCCCTCTATGAGCTGCCAGAGGACAAGGTGAGGCAGTTGTTTGACGCCTGGCAAACCATGTACCAGCTGCCAGCTGCGGACTGAAGCAGGGACGGGTTGGAGTTTGGGGCACGAAGCAGGTTGGGCGGGCTGTAGCTGCAGGCTGCCCCACATATCCATGCAGAGGCATACTCAAACCAAGCTGCCAGAGCTCTAGCTTGAAGGCAGCCTGCAGCTGCAGATTGGCAGTCACAGTCACACATGTGATGTTGAGCATTAGCAGTGGCTGGCTCAGGGTATGCAGGCCGTCCCCGGCAGCTGGGAACATGAACGCCATCGCTGTTCAAGCCCTGGCAAGGCTGAGATGGCGCACTGACAGTGGGGATGGCGCACCTGGGGCTGCAGGTGACTCCAGAGGAGGTGCAGGCTCTGGCTGCCCGAGTTGAGATCGACATTGAGGGACGCCCCAGTCCAAGGTGCGGCCTGGCCTGCCCTGGAGATGCTTCAAGCCCCTTAGCCTTGTGATGTCACCCGGCTGTACCCGTTGTCTGCGCCTGGGCACAAACCATATGTACCTTGCGCAGGCCTTGCACGCCAAGTCTGTGCAGCGTGCCTAGTGCTCACCACTAAGGCAAGCCCCCTGCTCATGAAAGCGTTGTCTATGAAAGCGCTGTCCTGGATTGCTGCCTGTGCAGGCCGCTGCTAGCCGTACCCCACATCTTGGCAAATGAAGCAAGCGCCTACTGCCACGCATATGTCCTGGCTGAGATGGCTGTGCACCAGGCAAGACTCTGTCTGATAGGGTTCATGCTTGCCTGCAGGCCTCTTCTGGCTGTGCCTCACATCTTGGCTGATGAGTCCAGCGCTTACTACCATGCTTACGTGTTGGCTGAGATGGCTGTGCATCAGGCAAGGCTTGCTAGGGTTTCTAGGTGGTAAGATATTTTGTCTGCTGCCCACGTGAGCCAAGCACGGTGTTTATGTGAGCCAACTGCACAGAGAGGGCTATTCACCTACATGCTGGGCCGATTCGCATTTGCCACCCCTTGCTTACATTGCCTGTAAAAGCGGCGCCTTAATCCATGTCTTGCTGCCATCAACCTTCACTGCTTCAATACCCCATATCACTGAAACTTCCAATTTTGTCTGCAGACACGACATTACCTCAAGGCAAAATATGACCAGATTGTCGACAATGACAGGGTAAGTGGCTTGAATTCTGACCGCAGAGGTGCTCAACCCCTGAGTTGGGTGCATGGAGCTTGATGTCTACATTGCAGGTAGGGAAGGAATTGGAGGAGGGGTACTGGAGCCCAGGCAATGGGACGGCCTACCTTGAACTGGTGCAGAGCCTGACTGGTGAGCCAGGCACCAGCTCCCCAATTGCCTGCAAACGGCAGTTGCGGCCGCCCTTGGCCAGGCTGTCCTGCTCAAAAGCGCAGTGCAAGCTCTCCTGTTGTCCAATTGCCCCCCCCCCC
>JAAMXJ010000077.1:72141-105876 GCA_019693375.1 Asterochloris erici
CCCCCCCCCCCAAGGTGGTGGATCCCTTGGCCGCACATCCCAGCCTGATGATTGAGTCCTGAGCCTTCGTGAACAGAGGGGCTCATGCCACACTCGCCAGCCCTCAGCTCCCCCTGTGGGATTGCAGGTGCCCCTCTGTCTGCTGATGCTTGGCTGGCTGAGCTGCGTACAAGTGTTTCAGACAAATTGAGAGAAGAGGAGAAAGATTATCAG
Organism: Asterochloris erici; assembly: GCA_019693375.1. NCBI lineage: Eukaryota > Viridiplantae > Chlorophyta > Trebouxiophyceae > Trebouxiales > Trebouxiaceae > Asterochloris > Asterochloris erici. The sequence continues at coordinate 72,355 of JAAMXJ010000077.1, forward strand.
AAGGCTGTCAAAGCAGGCCCCAAGCTGAAAGCAGGTGGGCACAGGCCAGCTCCCATGGCCAGCTTGCATGGGTGAGGGCTTGCTGCTGACTATATGAACGATTGCTGCCGACTCCTGATCGCGATGCTGCTGCAGGGCAGGAGCCTGACCTGGATATGAATGTCAGGCTAGTGCATGGTGACCAAGGTGCGCCCTGAATTGCCCCTGTTGTCTTTGTGCTGCCGGCCTTGTGGTGCTTGTGCTCATGCCAAAAAGTTGCGTATGTGCTGCAGTTATTGCTGACAGCAAAGAGGCAGGAGGTATTGGCAGTGCTGTCGGGCGCTTTTCAGAGTGGATCAAGAAAGAGTACGCAACGTGAGCGACACGTAACACATGGTTCTGATCTAGGTGCATGTTTGAATGCTGTGCAACAAGGCTGTGAAGTTGTTCACTTGAAACATCACTGGAGGCGTACTGATCAGCACCTGCTGCAAAGGGGCCATTGCTGAATTTGAAGACTGAAGAGGGACAGAGAGTTTAGACTGAGGCGGGGCAGTGCTGAAGGGCCTGAAAGGGGCATATGTATGGTGTAAAGTGCCAGCCAAACCTGCTGCAACAATAGACACTAATCATGGGAGCACTGAGGGTTGGGCAAAAGAATAAGTCTGCCGTAGCTAGCGGCCATCTCATTGTGATGACTCTTTCTGCGTTCCCCGTCTCCTTTTCTCTACCTGCAGGACAGGCAGTGTGACGAAGACTAAAATGTTGCAGAGCAGTTGCTCCAGAGATGTGATGGCTTGCATCCTTCAGGCTGACAGTGCAGCAGATGTGCTGGGCAGTCAGGCTGCGCAGCTTGCCTGTTGTACAGCGTCCTCAATGGCCTCTGATACAGACCCATCCAGGTCCCTAACAATCTTTTCAACGTTCAGGTCCTCGCCGGCCTGGGACACCAGCTCTTTCAGAATGTCATGGTACAGGTCCTGCAGGCAGGGGCACCAGGGTAACTTACGGAAAGGGTCTGGGCAGGGTCTGCCAGGACCCTGACTTTGACTCAGTATAGGTCACACCCCTTTTGAGGCCAGCAGCAACGCAGGCACTGCTGCTGGCTGGCCACCACAGTTCTGCGGGACAGCACTAGAGGAGGGCATGCCAAGGTGCAGCTCCATGAAAGAGCTGGGTGCTTGGCAGGCAGGACAACAGGGTGCAACAGGCTCAGCCGCCCAGAGGGGCAATCTGTGGCGTGATGGAAGCAGCAATGATACAGCAGAGTTGGCTGAGCAGCAGCAGGCTGGAGGGCGCTCAGGGCTCATGCTTAGCAGGGCATCAAAGGCGGCATGATGCCGCACAGCTGCCGGGCCCACACCAGCAGTGGAGCATGTGCAGCATTCGTGATCCTTGGCAGCACCTGGCAGCTATACTGTGCCAGGTATATGTGTGCCAGCATGGCCGGGCAGCCCCACGCTAGCAGTTGAGAGTCTGCAAAATCCATGGCACCCTGCAGCAAGCAGTGCTGATCTGGTCACCTCCATGTGCTCCTTGATAGCGACGCCCTTCACAATGGAGGTCCTGCAGGTGGTACATGAGTGAGCGGTCAAGCAGCTGGGGCAGCATGCCAGCAGCAGCAAACCGCTTGGACACCATGCCTGAGCAGACGCATGCATCATCGCGTGCACACATGAGCTCTGTGGGTTGCAGGCAGCCAGCAGGCGGCAAGCCAACCCACAGCAGGGGAAGCCGATGTCAGCGCGTGAGGCCAGCACCAAGCACAGCGAAATGGGCGTCAATGTCAGGCAGGCTGTCATGGCACAGAGCCACAGGGGTACAGACAAGCTCAACAGGCGCCCAGCTCATCCCTCCGGGTGAAGAATTCAAGTTCATGTCCAGATGCACCATCCCCACAGTACAACAGCTCTTCAAGTGGCATAGCTCACCAGACGGCCAATCCAGCACTCACCAGTGCCCCAAACTGGACAGAGTGAACGTGTTGAATGACAGCCTCACACTGTACTGACAAGTCAACCTCCAAGACAGACGGTCAGACTCACCAGGTGGCCAGCTCATCCTTCACCAGCGCCTCAAACTTCTCCTTGGTCTCAGCATCTTTCCCCGCAGTGCCGTCTGCAGGGAAGCTGACAGGGGTCATGGCGTGCTGCTGGACCGGCATGGCCTGCCTGCCGGTGATGTTCGAGGGAGCCTCTGGCAGGCCTGGCCATGTCAAAAAGTGCTGTCTGTGCCTGCAGTCTTGGAGGCTGAGCTGCAGAGCAGACCCAGGTGGACAGGGACAGGCACACAACGGCCTGCTTTGCATTGCATACCGATCATGCATGCAGGTGCCTCTCAGCTCGTGACAAATGGGAGAGAAGGCAGACACGCCCCGAGATAGGCAGCTGCACATGCACATGCAGACCCCCATGCACTGGCAAAGCACGTCCATACAAGGCAGGCAGACTGACTCTCAATCTGCAGCTGCTCCAGGAGGGTGTAGTAGTGCCAACACCCCTCCCTGATGCGACCTGCTCTGCAGATGCAGCAACAGGCACAAAGGCAAGAGGCAGCACTACACTCACTCTGCAGCTTCCCCTCACCAGGCAGGCTGATGCGGGCATGCGCATGCAAGGCCATTGACCAATGACATGACCGATGTGATGGTCTCTTACTCTGCAGCTTCTCCAAGAAGGTGTCCAGGAACTGCCCCTCCCTGACTTCATCGCTGGACTGCTTGCAGATGCAGGCAGTGCCATCGGGGAGCATGACCTGCAGGGCAAGTACTGACTGGGAGTGGGGCTGGACAAGGCAGGTGCCGACACTGACAACCGGCACCACAGAGCAGGCAGCAGGCTCTCAGCTGCAGCTGGGGGTGAGATGCAGGCAGTGCCACAGTAGTACCCCTCGACCATTCAGCCTGGGGAGGCAGGCGGATTCTGCCTGTGTGCTGTGTCACAAAGTACATTCTGCTACTGGCCAGGGCGCCACTAGCACCGGACACGCTCAACAAGTCAGCACCTGGCAGAGGATGTCAAGTGCCACCCCGCAACAGCTGTGGCTGGCAGAAAGCAGCAGAGTGAAGGCATTGCCTGTCCTGGGTGTGACTGCTTTTAGGGGCCAGCAGCAGCAAGCCTGCTTGCATGACAGTCAGAGGCCCCGTTGCGGGGCCTCTGACTGTTGCATTCCATGCCATTCAGCTTTGTGGCCCTGGTCCGGGTTGCTCACCACTTCCATGCCGATGTGCTTGTAGCCCAGCATGCCTGGCACCTGTAGACGGAGGCATTCTTCAGTCTGTGACCTGCTTCCAGGCTGCAGACAAGACTTGCCCCATGGAGAACACTGGCACATGCACAAGGACCTAGCCCAGAGCTATTGAGACAGACCTTGGTCACGATGTCATTTGCATTGCGCACCCTCCAGCTGTGAGGCACCATGCGGTCTGCAGCAGATATCGGGCGTCAGTCTGCACTGCCACCTGTCCTGGCCGGAACTGAGACTGACAAGCTCAGGGGCGCACGCGCATGTGCTACACAGAGTGGCGCGCATGCTGGCTGATCTGAGGAAAACCCCAGCATCACAACACACTGGCCTCACAATGACGTCAGCGCTTTCCCAGCCATGCCCATCCCAGCAAAGCAGCCTCGCATGCACTGAGCAGCCTGCTTACCATAGTCCTCTGCGAACGGCACGTTGCCCACCCTGCAGGCCAGCATCAGCAGTGATCAGTCCAGCAAGAGCATGTCATGCTTGAAGGTCTCCTCAGGAACCACAAGCAGCATTGCCTTGAGACAAGTACCACGGGGGCAGCAGAGGGGGACACACAATGACGCGTCACATTCTGAGTGCATGTAGAGTCCAGTGGGAGCCCACCTTGGCTGGCCAAAGCTGGTCATGCTGATCTGGTGCTGCAGCCCTCCGTGCTGCTGTCGGCAGGCAAGCTCGTAGGCACACAGGGTGGCCAGGGCTCCGCCCATGCTGTGCCCTGCACGTGCGGGGCGCACATGCTGTTGTACGTTTCTTTCTTCCGTACCAGGGTATGTTCCAGTGCAAGCATTGTCCAATCTGGTCTCTGGCAGACAAGGCCCACATCAGGCAAAATGTTGGAGGATGTTCCTGCGTTGGCGTTTTGATGGTTATGCCCCCTGTCTGCAGAGGCGACCTCAGCTCTGGCAGGCGTGCCAGCAGGGCGCCATGTCCCAAACTTAGTGCACTGATGCAAAGTCTTCAGCCCAGCACTGCAGCCCAGCCACCTATGGGATCAGAGTGGTGCAGGCGGGGGCTGCCAGGAGGCTTGGCTGCCCTGCACGCTGCTGCGGAGAGCTTAAGTGCATCAGGGCTGCCGAGCATGACTGCACCAGCACATTGCTGCAGCCAGCAGTGCATGCAGCAGACCATGGCCTCGCCTGTGAGGTATATCTTCCAAGGTTGGCCAGACCCATCGTCTGTGATGTCGTCCAGAAGCCACATCACCCGCTTGTGAACAGCCAGGTAGGCCTGCAGGTAGGCACCATGGATGCTGATATCAGAAAGGGCACCGCGCTGCTGCAGGAGTGCAAGTCCCATGACACGCAGCTGTCAGGCTGCAAGCCTCAACATGGGCAGCTTATCAGACCAACAGGTGGTGGGGTACAGTCACAAGAGGCCCCCAAGGTCATACGACAAGCATGGACACAGAGCACTTGGGCCGGGAGCATGGCCAGCAGGGGAGATACCTGGCTCCAGCACGTTCCAGCAACATCCTGCAGGACATGTGTCAGGAACGCAGTGCAGTCACACCTGCAGGAACCCCCTGTGACACCAGATGTGGTCGTGCTCAGAGGAGTACAGCAGCAGTGCCTGCAGCAGGGATGGACTCATGTCATTCCGCCATGTGCGTGTTGAGAACACAGACACCACGAAGATGTGAGACCTGTGGGAAGACAGTGCAGCGGGACAGCACTCGTGGTATGTTGCGGAGATGCAGCACAGCGGCCTGCATTCTTCTTCACTCATGGAGCGTCAAGAATGTTGCTTCGCTGGAACAACAAGCAGCAGCACTTCCTGCCTGGAGACACCCGCTGGCAAGCACCCCAGCTCCCCAAGGCGCTCAGCTCACAGCCACCCTTGTCTTTGAGGCAGCACCTCGCACAGGCCAGCTTGGCATTGAGCCCCTTCGTCCCACCTGTACGCGCGCCCAAGCGGACAACGATCCTTTCTTGGGAGGCTTCCTGCTGGTCTGCTGACTGGTCTGTCTCTTCTTGCCCTTCTTGCCGCTCAGGGGCAGCTTCATGCGCCCGCCACCAAAGTCTGGCAGCTTGAAATGGGTGAAGTTTGTGAAGTCAATACCTTTCAGTGAGGCATTATCGACAGCCTGCCGCAGCAGGGACACAGGGCAGTGAGGAACTCAGCATGGTGTTCAAGCATGCCAGGGCTGACAGCAGCGACTGCCAGACAGGCAGGACCGACAGGACTCCGCAGACCTGCACAGTCAGAAATCTATGCATCAGCTGTGCCAGAGTGCCTGCACCTGCCAGGAGCTGCAGAGGTGATGGGCCTCAGATGTGTGTGTCCAGCACATGGCCCTCCAACATGTCTTGCAGGAAGCTACCCAGCACCAAGCCTCAGCATGCCTTCCAGCAGGCGTGAAAGCACATCTGGGCCACTGCACGAGCCAGTGCGCTAAGCCAAAAGGGTTTGCAACATTGGACCGCATGCCCACCTCCAGCATACCAAACAGCGGCCCAAGAGGCCCCTCCTTCAGCTTGGCCATGTCCATCTCCTCAGCCACCTGCCAGCATCAGATGACTATGTTTACATCCTGCAACACACGGCACAAGGCAACCTGTGAGGCTCGAAAAGGTGGCTAGGCATGTGGCCACAAGACAACTTGTGGCTTGAAACGTCACAGCCGTGCTGCGTAGTGCAGCCCAGTGGGCTCCGCCAGCGTGATGGGGGTGATGAAGCTTGTCATAGTCAGGGCGATGCAGAGGCCCCTGGCGTTCTGCCTGTCAAGAGCGCTGTCAGCAGAGCTCACGAACTAGGTGACCAGCTCTATCTGCTGCACCTCAGGTCTGCAACGGCCAACCTGCCAGACACTCAGCGCTCCTTGTCCAAGCGCACAACATGGATGGCAGGAGACAGCGTCAGGACCACCGCTGCGTGGGACCAACCAGATGGTGAGCGTGCCTCACCCAATCAGGGGGCCTTGCTCTGCTTGTCAAGCCCACAGACTTTCCCTTCAACACTTTCATACAGCCTTTTGTTGAACAACTCTCCTTTCAGGGGCCCTGCCCCTGACTTGCGATGACAGGAATGTTGGACCTCAATTTGAGAATGCTGGACCTCATCAGCTCCAGATGACCACCAGGCATCTGACATGGGACCCCACCTGATTGGGGGCCTTGCTCTGTCTGTCATGCCCAGGGATGTTGAACTCCATCAGGTCCAGGTTGAAATCAGTGAGCATGTCCTTTGGGCTCTCAGTCCCCCGAAAAGCCACCACAGCTTCCCTGTCTTCCTTGTTGCGGTACATCCAAAGTTCCGTGTCAGCCTCCTACAATGGGCAGAGTCAACGCTCTCAGCACAGACACACCCAGAGCTCTGTGTCAGCCTGCTGCATCGGACAGGTCTAGGGTGTGGGTGCCCAGCAGCAGTGAAGTGCATGACCCCAGAGTGTGGAGCGAGATGCACCAAGAGCCCTGGGGATGGCCAGGCTTCCTTGCAGCAGATGGCAGCTTGTCAAGCAGCAGACAGTCACCTGCATGCCAGCCTGCACACCTTGCAGCAATGCCAGTCATGTCTCAAAGTGGCCTGCACGTGAGAGGCCCTTGCCAAAGCACCCAGGCCTGGCAAATGGCAAGATCCTGAGGCCTGCTGCCCAGAGGCTATGCGTATGGTGTTGAGTAGGGTCCCTCACAGATGTTACATGCTGTCAGTTGGCAGGCTTGTCTCTCATGAAGCTGGTACTAGTCCACCTCCAGATTGCGATTCAGCCCTGACTGATGCTGGAACCCTATATAGGGTTCCACAACAAGTCCTTGGCCACCTGCCAGAGCTGGCACTGGCAGCATGTGGCGCAGCTGGCTTACTTGAGAGTCACACAAACCCATGACGCTGCACCAGCAAGCATTCTGCAGCCGAGATTCTCACCCTGTTCTGCACGAAGGCTGTGGGGGTGAACTGCTTGGCCAGCTGGCGCTCAATGACCTGCTCCCTCAGGGAGGCCCAGCTCTGCCAGGGTGCCCTCTCTGGGTCCTCTCCTAGCGCAGCCAGCACTTCCTTCTCTGCACAGCACAGCTGACAGATCCGTGATCACGTTGAGGCTTTGACCATTTCTGATTTTGCCCCACCGCAGCCAACCACAGCCCTGTTAGCACAGCACAGTGATGAGTCCCTACCGCTGTGGCAAGCTCTGTAGCCAGTGCCTCTGCAGTGCAGGGAACACCTCCGGATTCAAGAGTGGGGAAGCCTGCTGGAGGCGCCGTCATGCCAGCACCCTCATCTGATACAACTGGTCTCTCCCTGGCCCAGCAGGAGCCAGCTTTAGGGCCAGCCAGACTCAAGACAAGTGCTGCTATGCAAGGCGCCTCTAGCAACAGGAATTGCTCTGCACGTCCCTGCTGCCTTTCACTGTTGCCACCCGCACTTGGGTGAGGCCCTGTCATGAAAGGACCACTCCTGGCGGCAGGTTTGGCTCTGCACAGCTGTGCTTATGCTGGGCATGTTTGTGCAAACAACAGCCAGACCAGGCACTGAACGAGACCCTGGCCTGAAAGGCAACCTCTGATGGCAGGGCCTGCCTCTACACAGCCGTGTTCATGCTCTGCACAACAATGAGCTGCACATCTTTGCGTGTCTTACACCAAGTCTCACGTGAGGCGCCGTTATTAAAGGCGCCCTCGGGCGGCAGGGCCTGCTTTTGCACAGCCTCACAGCGCCACTCGTCCTGTTCCCGAGACCACCAGTGGATGAGATGGTGATGCATGCTGCGCCAGCTGTCTGCCACATCTTGTTGCTCCCACTGCACAAGCAGAGGGCTAGTGGCACTAGCCTGGGCGGTGCCGCATATGGTGTCAGTTGTGTGCTAATGGCGCGTCAGTTCCACTGCCCAAGCACAGGAGTTGTGAAGCACGCCTGGAGCCTCTGTGTCAGTGATTTTATGACGTCGTCCGGCTCCCTTGCACAAGGCAAAACAGCCGCAAGCTGCACTCCTTTGAAAGGAAAGCAGCGCCCATGCAGCAGGGTGGACAGAAGGAATGTGCCCCCGCCCCTTTCAAGCACTGTTTTGCTGTCTGTGAAAGGTAAAATTGCGCTACGCCTCAGCGACCATGCCGCAGACGCACATTGGCCTCGCCCCTGATGTTGTCAAGAGAACTGCTCCTACTTGGAGAGCTGTCTGGGCAGGGCCAGCAGACTGTGCAGCAGTCATAGCGTGAGCGCCCTACAAAAGAGCTGGTCTGCATGTGTCTCAGCTCATGCAGCCAAACCTGACACACAATGGTCGCAGACCAGTTGGGCAGTGCTCACCTGGTGAGCTGCCATGTCCAGCAGCACAAGCTGTCTCAGCAGCCACAGCCACATGAAAGAGGCAGGTCCGCATGGCAGGCAGGCAGAGCTTGCCTGGTAAGCTGCTGCATCCAACAGGTCGTCCTTATTCGCCATGGTCAGGTATTGGCAGGAAAGTTGGACGGCTCCACATGTCTCCTCGCTTTCCTGACTGCACAGCGGAGCAGCTGAGTCAGGTGTGATGACCCAGAGATGCACTGCATTGCAAACCTTTGTGCTTCCCTGACTGCAAGTCATGAAGCCACTTGAGGCGCGGCTGCACAGCATCATGAACCTCCAAGGTCCCCCAACTTTGTGACAGAGTAGCTGAGTCAAGCATGCCCGTCAGCTGCAGAAGCCTCTGAAACATGCTTGCTGGGCAGCACGCAGCCATGTCTGGCTTCTTTGCACAAGAGGCAGCATGTCACGGATGCCTGCCCTGACGCAGTCCAGAAGCCTGTATTGTTCCCTGACTGCACAGCAGAGCAGTTGAATCAAGGACACTGTGCTGGAAGCTGGGTGTTACTCCATCGCTGCAGCCCTGCAGACCTGCCTGCCATGTGTGAAGGCTTGCTGATGGCAGCTGGTCACGCAATGAGCAGCCAGACAAGTGCCTTTATGGAGAAGTGGCACAGCTAGGACAGCAGTGCCCAGAGGAGCTCAACTCCGGAAAGTGACACAGCTCTAAGCTGCGGCAGAGTCGTATTCTGTTCCTGCATACGGCTTGGCCGTATGTGCAAGACCACCAGAAGGCTGTCATGCCGCCAGACTTTGGAGGCCCTGACACTCACACTCTGAGGGTGAGCTCAACCTCATGCAGCCCCCCATTGCAGATGTCCTGAAGGGCAACCTCTGCCCGCCCCAGCAGGTTAGCCCACTGTCTGGACTCCTGTGAAGCCACGGCCCCCTGCTGATCCTGGTCCCTCCCCTGCAAAGGCTGCTTGCTGCCAGCCTGGCCGTCCTCGCTGCTGCCGTCAGAGTCTCCATGGCTCTGGCCATGCTCAGACGCCTCAGGGTGCTGCTGCGGCTGCTGGCGGCTGCTTGCCAGGTTGCCTGGCTCTAGGCGTTGTTTGATATTGTGCTTGACGATACAGTTTTTGTCCTCATTCTGGTGCCAGACTTCAACCTGCAACAGCAGCAGCAGCAGCAGTCGCACACTGGTGGGTGCACAGCCGCCTTGCTGACGCAGCAGTAGCCATGACAGCAGTAATGGCAGCATTTCACACACTGGTGGGTGCAAAGCCGCCTGGCTGATGCAGCAGTAGCAATGGAGAGCAGCAGCCAGGAGATCTGCAGCTCACTGCCACAGGTCCTCATTCCTGGCTGGCGGCAGCTGCCACCACTGGCTGCTAAGCACAACTGGTGTCAGGGTACAGTGCTACCTCTCACCTTGAGGTTCTGCTCTGCCAGGGGCTGCCTGTTGCGCACATACAGGAAGAAGGTCTGGTCCCACTGCGGGTTTGGTGCGTGCACCTGCCGCTGCGTGATTCCTGCACAATGCAGGGCAGTGCCATTGCTGAGGTCTCAGACAAGCATACCCAGCGCCATCCAAGCTGCCAGGGTGCAAACTGCAGCAGTGTGCACGCTCAAGTGACCCAATGTTGTGCAGCTGACACAGCTGTGGTCCAGCTGAGCAGTCGGTCACATCAACTGCAAAAGTTGGCGAACAGGTGTCAGCCGGCAGCGACACCTCTGAAGCATGCACGGGCAGGCAATAGTGCCTGAGGCGCTCCCATGCACGCGGATGGTGCCCACATCAATCTTGGAAGGATTGGCAATGAGGTGATTACTGCAGCAGCACCCTGAAGCATGTGACCATGCCTCAAGTGCAGGCATGCCTGTGCGCACCTGCACTGTCCGCGACCTGCACCAGGCAGACTGGGTGGCAACCCTCATCAACAGGCTGCAAGCCTTGTGCCGGCCTCAGGTGCACCTGCAGCCCAGGCAGGCCAGAGGATCGCATGCAGCACAGAAAGCAGCACAGGGACACGAAAGGGCCAGGCCAGGCACCTGCATGCGGAGCGGCCAGCAATGCAGGGAAAGGCAAATTCTTGCATTCTGGGGTAATTGAGATAGTGCAGGCACACATCAACACTAATGGACCAGGTGATGGCAGGCAAGACACACAGTCTGCACCAGCCGGCCCAGCATGCAGCTGGAAAGTGCTGTGGCGGGGCCTGCCAGCCATCGATATGCCTGACTTGTAACCCCAGCAGACGGCCGTTCATGTTAGCAAGGAATCTCATCACGGGTTTGCGCAGCTGCACAGCACCCCAGCACCCGCCAAGCTGCCCTGCACCAGCCACTGACTTGCCTGCAGGATCCCGTCCACCTGGTCCCGCAGAAACTCTCTGCACATGTAGATCGTCTCAGTGCCATCTGCTCCCACATCCTTGACCCCTGTAGAGCATGGATGCCTGTAGCCCTTCTAATGCAGGCCAAAGGACCACTGGCATCTAAGCAGTAGTGCGGTGTCTTACCATGCATCTCAGCTGGGGAGGAGTAGCACTCAAACGAGGATGCCTGCAGCAAGCAGACATTGTACATCTTGCCTGGCGATTGCCCTGCTGCAATGACAGCGCGGTCCTGAGGGAATTTGAGTCGCTTGACTGAGCATGCAGCACTCACCCCCAAGCTGACTGCCAATGGTAGCTGAAATTCCTGCGGATTGAGGCCATCTGTTTTCTGAGCCCTGCGCAGCTTGTCCGATGCATTGCTGAGAGCACTATTGTTGTCTGACTTGGGCTCAGTAGCACTGTGATGTGTTGCTGTTACTTCTGCACGCACAGCCTGCAGTGGTCGCCCCGAGGAACGCAGCTGACCATGCCTGCACAGCAGGCAATGAAAGAATTTGTCAAAGCACTGATGCAGATCTGCTGCAATGTTTGCCCCACCATGCTTTCGAAGCAAGGATTGAGCGAGGCAGACCCCCGTCTCTCATGCCACCCTTGGCGGTGCATGCTCGTCTGTGATGCTTGACCTATGTTACTCGTGCAAAGAGGCACTCATGAACGGATGACTCTGCAAGTTTTGCTGTTCCCAGTCTCGGATTCCAGCCAGCCCGTCTCAAGCGCTCCTGCAACTTCTGACCATGCAGGCCACTCCAGACAGGTTGACCTACATGGCCCGCTGGCAGATAGACATGCCAGTTCACGCTAAAGGCTTTTCCCGCCACTGTCTATGTTCCCGTTTTTACTGATGGCAGTGTCCGTCTTGCAGATAGTTTTGAGTCTGTTCAGCAGGATGCACGGATCGAGCAGCTCCAAGCAGCAACTCTATTGGAGTTGTTGCGGACGGTGCAAGGGCATCTGACAGCCAAGCTAGAGCCCAGAGAGGGAGAGGACAGAGAACAGAGTCTGATTTCACAGCAGTATTGGTGTAACAATGCCTGCCCCGGCCACACTCTGGTGTGGTGGGAGTCTGGTGGTGCGCCTTTCGTGAGGAGCAGGGAAACACACGTGTGTGGCAAAGCTAGGGAGCCCAAGTGGTTCAGAGCTCCCAGACCACAATCAAGAACTGCTATGCTGAAGTACATACAAGATGCCTGTTAGTATTGCTGAAGCCACACTCATGCTGGCGTGAATGCTTGTTGTGCCCGATCTGAGACACAACACACATGCCTTGAAAGTGGCTGCAGTCAGCAGCAACAATCACCCTGGCCGTTCATAGGCAAGCAGTCCTACATGTTGCAGGGTGTCACATACTACGTCCATGCCAAACCTGCAGCAGGTGGAGAGTGGTTACAGCCACCTGGCGTGTTCTCGATGCTGGTGGCTGCAGGCACAGATGCTCAGCACCTGGCCGAGCTTTGGAGAGAAGTGGAGAAGGCTGAGGAAGCATGGCTGGCTGAAAAGGATCAAACCACAGCACCCAGGCGCAACAATATATACATGCAGGCAAAGGAGGAGCTGGACGGTTCTCGGAGGTAACAGATGGCTGGAGGTGAGGATCCCAAGCAGGCTGCAAGATCTGGTCTGCATGGCGTGCGGCAGCAGGGGGTGCACCTTGCGGGAGGGACTGTTCAGGGCCCTGCCACCAGGGCTGGCAGAGGCCTGTAAGCTTGGGCAGTCAAGGGCACTTGCTCTGCCCACCACACCAGGGCTGTACATTGTGTTGCTGATTGACTGGAGAGGGCTGACATCTATATAGTCTACAAGGAAAGCCAGGGGCTTGCTGGGTTTCCTTGCTGAGTATCTGTATGCTTTGGAACCCTTCTCAACACCCCATGCTGCCCAACCTTGCTTGCAGTGTAACAGTGTGCCAGCAATGCATGAAAAGTTGGTGGTGTTCAGTGGTTGATATGATGTTCACAAGGCCTGCACCTGCAGGAAACTTGCCTGGGGTGCACAGTGGTGTGAAATGTTTCCAGAACCAACATCAAAGCAGAGGCAGGCGCCACTCTGGCGCTGCCCACAAGTCATTTCTTTTTTCAAATGCCTCTCAGCCCATTGTGTAGCTGGGCTTGTCCAGGTTGAGAACCTGCAAAACCCGGCAGAGCTTCAGGTTTGTGTGATGCGCACTAACCAATGGATGGGTTCCAGCAGCAAATGCTCACCGTTGTCTTGTCTTTGACCATCATAGCCAGAGAGTTCTTGATGCCCTGAGAGCCAATGCCGGAGTCCCTGAATCCCTGCAAAAAGCCAAACCATGTAACGGTGATGATCATCATTACTTTTGGGACCCTGAGTCCAATGTCAAACACCACGACAGAGCTCTGACCTGGAAGGGGAAGTGGTCGGGCCCTCTAGCCGGTGCCGAGTTGACCTGCACAAACGAGCACAAACAGCTCAGCGACAGGCCAGCAATGTTGCATGGGCAAAGACGCCGCCACCCAGCAACTGAGAAGGAAAACAGGGAGCCCAAGGCGCAAGTCCCATTCAGCAAACCCGGCTGACCTGGACGGTGCCAGTCTCCATGGCGTCTGAGATGCGGATTGCCTGGTTGATGTCGCGGGTGAAGACACAGCCCTGCAACAAAAAGAAAAGGGCGACGCCACCGTGTTCCAGTCAGCACATCAGCACCAGATGACTGATGCGTCTCACGCACGAGAATGTCTGCAAAGTTGCCTTGAACATGGCAACGCAAGAGCTTGAAGCACAGGGCCATCTGCAGCAAGGCCTGTGTCACACAATGGAGGCACCCCACAAATCATGTCCCACAACTACTGCGAAAGCAGGCAGGATGAGCTGCAGCACCGGCTCCAGTGCGCCCTCTACAGGCAGGCGCCTCTGGCCACACTGAACGTGCCACACATGCTGGGAGTGCTCACAAGGTCACAGCTGATCACCTCTAAGCACTAAAGCTCAGACACTCACCTGCAGAGCCAGGTTGTTGGCGTTGCAGTGGTCAATGGCGTCCTCGACTGTCTTCACGCGGATGATGGGCACCACTGGGCCAAAGGGTTCCTCCCACGCAATGCGCATTTTCTGCAAATCAACAGAGGTGGCTCAAGTCATGCAGCTCAAGAACCAATCTGCTGTCTCGGCATTAGGGGACGCAATGGAACTGGCAGGTGCAGGCTGCACTGCAATTGCCAAGGAGACAGCGCACAGGGCCACAGCAATGAGGCCTAACTGCCTTCAAAAGCTTGCACTTCTCCAACACAAGGGTACAAGTGATGTGTTATGACAGAAGAGACACGTTGCTCAAATGTGTTGTGATGTCAGCATGGCGCGGGACTGCTGCCGGGGAGGATGCGCAACTTAGCCCCACGGCTGAGAAAGTACCAGGAGCAGCAGATCAGGCAAGCAAACTGTGGCTGCAGGTAAATGCCGTCTTCTGCAGTTCTTCAAGCAGTCCATGCAGTGGTGTACAAAGACAGTAGTGTACAAAGACAAGCAAGACGTGTGATACGTACTCAAGTCTTCAGTGCCAAACCTTGTTGAGCACAGAGGGTGGGGGCCTGGCAGGACTGGACAGACCATGCGCCTGGCATCCTGAGCATCGATGACAAGGGGCGCCGGGAACGACTCCCTGATGCATGGAACATGAGCCTGCTCACCTGGGTCACATGGTCAATCAAGACAGGCCAGATGAGGTTGCCCTCCCGCTTGTAGGGCGTCAGCAGCTTGGCACCCTGCTGCTCCGCATCCTTCACCAGGCCCTCGATGAAGTTGGCGCTGGACTCGCTGATCACGGGGGTGATTGCGCAGTCGTCCTGCAGGCAGCCAAAAGCAAGCAGTGGCAGACAGGTGGTGGGCCCAGTGCAGGTTCTGATGAGGCTGTCTGGATTGGTGATAACACCTGGTGTGGATATCACCACCGTTAAATTCTGCCCCTTTGTCATATGCATGTGCGATGACCAGATCTGCAGCAGGCAGCACTCATCCAGAGCTTGCCCACGAACATTTCAAGATCAATTGTGACAATATTTCTGGCAGCGCCTTGAATTTTCCTCAGGGAAAGTGGGACACAAGATCACCCTGGTGAAACCCACCTCTGGCTTGCCAACAGACAGCCCCTTGACTCCCTTCAACACCTTCTCCACCAGCTCATCTGCGACACTCTCGTGCACCAGGACCACCTTGACTGCCGTGCAGCGCTGCCCACTGTAGCTAAAACCACCCTGCAGGCAGGAACACACAGTCTGCTTCAGGACAATTCAAGTATTGAAGGAATGTGAGGCCTCCTGCAGGGAGAGACCCTGTGAGGCTTTGACACCACAGGGTGCTCAGGGACAGCCGTGCAGCAGTCGGGGTGCATCAACTGTGGACACCTGCAGCAGGGTGCTCAAGATGCTCACATGTTGGTCAAAGCAACTGCTGTGCGCTACAACAAAGCTGGACCAGGGCATCTGCTGTGGTCGGGGCCGCCCTGCACACAAAGAGAGGTTGGCGCATCCATGCTGGCAGGCCAACTACATGCTGCCGTGGGAGGCTGCCAGGCAGGCCTGCCAGGCAAGCACAATAGTGTCCTCGCAGAGGGTGCTGAGTACCCTGCTGCCCTGAGCACAGAAAGGTGGAGACCACACAGCAGTGCGCTGGGTCATAGATGAGAGCGCTGCTCAAGCCAACCAAATGAACACAGGGGCACCAGATGCCAACTACTCTGAGCCATGATTGCCCCAGGGGATGACATCTACCATGTGGGGCAGCCAGGGCCAACAGTACCAGGCCTTTTTCCACAAAAGCATCAGGCTGAGGTGGAGTGCAGGGGCCAGTGCGGCAGCGGAGCTTGCTACGACGAATGCACTAACAAACATGCAGCGCAATGGCTGGAGACGCAAGGGCAAGGCTGGCATGACCCAAGTCCAGGCCCTCTGCTGCTGGCGCCACGCGCAAGCAAAGAGAGCGTTGACGAGCGGCAAGCGCTGCAGTGAGATGGCAGGGGAGGCAAGGCTACCAGGAGACTTTGAATCTGCAACATTTGAATTGCTTTGGCCAAGTGGTGAGGCCCAATGCTGCTGACCTTCACAATGTTCTTGGATGCCAGCTCCAGGTCTGCGTCAGCGCAGATGATGCAGGCGTCCTTGCCGCCCAGCTCCATCTGGATGGGGATCATGCCAGCCTGCACACATGTGTAGGTGTCAGGCAGCACCCCTGGGAGAGAGGGGCATCTGCCAGCATCACATGTGTCAGCGCACCCCCCGGGAAGAGCAGCACCTGCACGCCAGCATGCGACCCAGGTGTCATCATCAACCCTAAGGAGAGCAATCTCCTTTCTGAGGTAAGCAGCAGTGTCGAGGGCTCCGCGAAAAAGCTGCCCACAGCAGCAGGCAAGTGGTCTGACTAACCAGCAGCAGTGATGCTCACAGAGACACCTTGCTGCATCAGCCCTGCGGCAGAGCTGCCTCCAGAGGCAACAACATCGTCTGCAGCGCCCCAGACAGCCAGCGTTTGAGCGCGCTGCGCGGCACTTGTACAGCTTAGCTCAAGGGCAGCCATGCCTTTCATCACTAGCAGCATGCAGGAGAGTCCCCACCCGGTGCCCTGGCAGCCGCGCGCACAGCGGCAGTTACCATGCATACCACCTTCTGGCAAATGCTCAAGAGTGAGCTTGCACTTCCAGCTGTGTGCCTGCTCTGCAGGTGCTCAGTACTGCAATGCTAATGGATTCTCAGTGTTCCATGCTGACTGTCTGCAGCTCATGAAGGAGCAGCATCTGCAGCACTTGCATGAAAGCTGCTTCCCAACACCGGCCCGATTGCCAGCTGTTGATGTATGTGACCAAAGACTGCTCACATATGGCACTGCCATGGGCACCTCTGGGGCCCAAGCAGACTTACAGGCAGCTGGCCGCCTGTGCCCGCTCACCTTCTTGCTGATGCTGAGGCCGGTGTCGCCGCCAGTGAAGCTGATGCAGTTGACCGCGGGGTGGCAGGTCAGGAAGTCTCCAATCTCAGAGCCCTTGCCTACAGGGCAACACCAATCGTCCAGCCAGCTGGCAATGCAGGCTATGCCATTGAGCTGGCTTGCTGACCACAGCCTGTGTGTGGGGAGCAGCCGGGGCTTGCATGCAAGCCTGCTGCCACCACCACTGCTGAACAGTCCCGTGGAAACTGCATGAGGTGTGGAGTGGAGCAGTGGCTGCTGACTGCCCTCACCTGTCACGCAGTTGAACACGCCAGGGGGGATACCGGCCTTCACAAAGGTCTGCGACATCAGCACAGCAGAGGCAGCGCCCTGTGAGGGGGGCTTGAGCACCACGGTGTTGCCACCCATCAGGGCTGGGGCGATCTTTGAGACAGCCAGGTTGACCTGCACATGACAGGGACTGAGTTGTGGCTGCCCTCCTCGAGCATGCTCAGGACCAGCAGCGCCGCAAGGCATGGCATGTCAGTGCTCAGCCAACAGCTCAACCGTCGACAGGCTGTGCTGCTCACCGGGTAGTTGAACGGTGGGATGCACAGCACCACTCCCAGAGGCACCTGCACAGCAGCACAAAACCCTGTTGAATATGGGGAAGCTCACGAGCACACTGCGACTGTGATATTCTCGCTGAACATCACCTGCACACGGCCTATGGCATAGCATGTCAGGCATGCCAGACTTGCCCATGCCCCTTGCTGCAGCCCCCCAGCACCCAAGCTGCCCAGGCATGGACAAACAGACCTTCTGCGTCCCAAGCTGACAGTTCACGTGACCCCAAAAATGGCAGGCGGCTCAGGCAGATGCTCACGCTGCTGCCTCGGCTTGGTATCGAGCGCTTGCTGCCGGCAAGTGGCACGCTAAGCATGCCAGGCAATGTTTGCTGCTCCCCTTGAGGGTCAGCTCATGCCCAGGGGAGCAAGATGGATGTGCAGACTGACCCTTGACCTACGCATCACCCATATCAGCGCCGAGCTCACCTCCGGGGACAGGCCAAGCTCTCTGCTCTACTGCTCAAGGGAGGACAGGGGCTGCCCCTGCCTGAGAGACCCCCTTGCGAGCAGTTCAGGCAGGGCTGCCCACCTTGGAGGACAGGCACAGCTTGCTGCGCTCCTGTCCTGGGAAGGAGTCTGACATCAGGAACTGCCCCTCCCCATAGTACCGCACAGCCTCCTCAGCGGTGTAAGCGATCAGGTCACCGCTGCGCACAACCTCTGTCATGGCATCCTTCGCTGGCTTGGCGATCTCTTTCACCAGGGCATCCGCGATGGGCTGTGCGTTCTCTTTGAGGAGGGCGTCCACCTACAGCCACAGCATTTTTGAGGCTCGTGCTGGACATTCAATGGCTGTGCATTGTGTTGCAGGCTGTCCACCCGCAGGAGAGGTGCTTGTGAGGCGCAAACGATGCGTGCCAGTCACGACCTGGCCGGGCGCACACCCTCCACCTGCAGGAGGTTGCCCCGTGGTGCTGCTGGTGAGGACAGCTGGTGGCAAGGGAGTGGGGGTTGTGTGGGATGTGGACACAGTGCGCCGCCGTCAGGCCAGGGCACTGCAATCCGCTGGATGAAGCAGCAGGAGTGCGGCTGGGGGTTGTGCACCGCCCTGAAGGAGGGTTTCTGCACTTTAGGGAGGTGCCACATGACAGCATGGGGCTGCAAAGCGCAGGGGACCTGAGGGCACAGCATTGCGATGCAACATGCACAGCTCCCTCAAGCAGTGTGCACAGCAGCACCTGACAGGATTCCATCAAGCCCGGCTACGGCAGGGCATGCCATGTTAAAATGCAGCACATTGATCCCTGAGGGGCTGGGTGCTCCGAGCACAGCCACACAATATGCCCTGCCCCAATCCTGCCGCGTCCCATGCCGTTGCCCCAATCCATGTCGAATAACGTGCTGCCTGGCTGCAGGGCTTCTCGCTGCCCACAGGGTGCCGCCCACAGGCACCCCTCAATGCAGAAGCTGCAGCACCACCAGCTGCGCAGCGCATGCATTGCATGGCATGGCGCAATGAAGTTGTGCATGAACACACCTTGTGCAGGTACTCTGCCCTCTTCCAGAGCGGTGTGCGTGCCCACTGCTTCTGCGCCTTCTTTGCGGCGTCAAAGACACCATTCACTTCGTCCTGGGTGCACGCTGCAGGTCGATTATGTGAAGTATCTCTTGACTGGCTGCTGGCGGATAAGCTGCGTGTGGCAGCTCAGCTGCCTGAGCAAGCATGCACAAAGTACAGGCGATCTGACAGGAATGTGCAGATCCCTGTACAGACTCACCTTGCACCTCGAAACAGGCCTTCTGTGTGGTGGGGTTGGTGACCTTCTGGCCCCGGCCACTAGTCGACTCCTTCCACTCCCCGTTCACCAGATACTTCAGGCGTCCATCCTTGCCGTGCA
The DNA here is from genome assembly GCA_019693375.1 of Asterochloris erici. Classification (NCBI taxonomy): domain Eukaryota; kingdom Viridiplantae; phylum Chlorophyta; class Trebouxiophyceae; order Trebouxiales; family Trebouxiaceae; genus Asterochloris; species Asterochloris erici. The sequence continues at coordinate 91,540 of JAAMXJ010000077.1, forward strand.
ACTCATCAAAGAATCCGCCTCCCATGGTATTCGTCGTTCGTCAAGAGGCAACAATGGATCCGGGTCGGCAAAAGGTTCAGCGGCCCTTTGCTAAAAACCCCAATGTGGATCATGCCTCACCTTATCTGAAGAGGGTGGTGACCTGGCAGATGTAATCTCAGATGTTGATTGTGCTGGAGCCATTGAGAACATAAGGTTGACGGCAATGTCCAAGAGCTAGATTATGCACACGTGACTTGAATCAGAAGGCAGCTTCATGACTGCCTTGTGGACTGCTCGAAGACAGCCTTGATGCCGGAGGGCGACTTGGACTCTGGCAGCATGTTCTCTGCGGGCCATATGGAGACATCACTCAGGCGCTGCAAGCTGCAGACAAGAAATGGGAGGTACCAGCAGACGATCAATACTGCTCACCGCTGACTTCCATGATCTTCCTGATGTCGTCAACACCGGCGCTGGCTGCTGCCTGTGGCTGCTGTCCCGAAGATGCTCCTGAGTTCTCTACACGGGCAACCCGCGCACTTTGTAAGCGATGTGCAGGTGATGCACCTTGCACTGCATGACCAGGGCACAGACAGAGGCCCACACTGGCATCATCATCACGCAGGGACTTTCTCTCTTGAGCAACATGTGGAAGCACCTCTAACAGACCTGTGCGAGGGGAGGCAGGGCCTGTTGATGGTGTGTGGTCGACTACAGATGTTGGACTGGTGCGCATCTTGCCTTCTGCAGGAGAGTCACAGCGGGCCTCAGCTCTCACAGCAGTGGGGTACCACAGCATGTGGAAGAGTCGCGCTGGGCCTTAGCTTGTAGAGCAACAGGGTAGCACACAGTTTGCAGCAAGCATAGAAGGCAGCTATGTCCAGGGCTGGGTTCATACAGAGACACAGTTGCTGACTGCTAGCAATGGCTGACACAGCAATGTTGCAGATGAGTGCGCTTGCACCTCTGCTGGCTGCTGCAAAGTGGAGGGGCTAGGCTGCATTGGCAAAGAGCGCTGCTGTTGCTAGCTGCCAGGGCTGCAGGTCAAGTCTTAGAGCTGGGCCTCACATGTCTGAGATGGCCTGCACTGTCATGGTCTGACTCCACATCTGCCACTGGAGTCGCTGCTGATGACTCACAGTAATGCAGCACAGAATCCCAGGGCATTGCAGTGAGGCAGCTATCCCCTTGGGACCTCTGTTACCAAGAGCAGCTGCAGGCCCCAGCGGCAACCACTGTTGGGCACATTGCGTGGGCCAGAGGCAAGCAGCCTGCACCCCACTCACATTGCCCACTGAGGCCTCCTGGAGACTGGCTGGTGCACAAGAGATGCCACAATCAACACCACCGCAACCCAGGCAGCACTGACATACCTGCTGCCTGGCTGCCCTCAGCCTCCCTGCTGCTGCCAGGCCATGCATGCTCCTGCCGTCACTACACACAGGCTGGCGACACCAGTTTCAGAGGCAGTGCCATGGTGTAGGGCTCCTTTGTACTCTCCCTCTCGTTGCGAAGAAGCAGACATGACAGGCAGATGTCACCTGCCCACGGCGCGGCGCCCCCCAGACTCCCTGCTGCCATGCCATGCAGGCTCCTGCCACCACATGACCCTGAAAACTTGAACACGTCCCCAAGGTGTGGGCACTCCCTCACACTCCCATGTGCTGCCACATGCCAGACATCTCTTGCAAAGGACCTTGGCAGGCAGCTCTCACCTCCCCAAAGTGCCCACAGTCTCTGGCATTGGCTCACTTGCGTGCTCTTCCCCTCCCAGAATGCCACACATGTGCACAGCAAGCAGGACTCACCTGCCCACTGCGTGGCGGCCCCTTCCGACTCCCCCTCGCTGCGTGTGGAATGCCCCATCTGGCGATGGAACTCTGCCAGGATGATGTGCGGCGGCGGGGTGCGCATGTCATGGATCCAGGACACTGGGGGCACCTGCAGCTCCCTTAATTCTGGCAGCACTGCAGCAGTTTGAATCTCAGGTTTGATTGCTGCTGCGGCGGCTGCAGTTGGTGGTTCCTTCAATCCCAGCATCACTGTATCAGCACATGGCAGCAGTGGGCTCCCACCACTGCTGCACATGTCTGCTCTGCAAGGTTGCACACTGCATGAAGCAACCTTGAGGGACAGCATGCACCAGAAGCCACACCATGCAGTTCCCTGGCGGGCTCGTGACTGCCATTCACTACAGCCTTGAGTAGCCCCTTGAAGAGCAGCAGGCCTGTGAGTACTCACTCTCATCAGAGACTGCGTATCTCACTCCAGTCACATCAGCCACATGGGCATTCAGCGCCGTCAGCCCCTCATGCTGCGCTGTCTTGAAGTCTGCAAACAAGCACACGGGCTCAGGACCAAGCTGCATGAATTGTGCTTGTAGGAGCGTGCAGAGGTGATCTGGATCTGTGGCCCAGCAAGTGCAATATCTGTTTGGTCTCAGTTGCGCGCTGTTGATGCAGGCCTGACAATGCCAGTTTCCATTGCGCTGCAAGCCTGGACACCTAAATGCATGACTGTGTGAGAAGCTCAGATGGCTGCTATTCTGGTGCAAATGTGTTCTGGTCACAAAGACCCAACAGCCGCGCTCTTCCTGCCAGCCCTGATACCTGGCAAGGACAGCCCTTGCACTGGCTCCTAGGCTTACCATCTGCCTGCTCAACCCCTCTCTTTGCCGCAGCTGCGATTCCGCTCAAAGCAGCTGCCTCTTGTTCATGCCTGCTCACGACACCACTGGCCATCTGCTGCTGGCCCTCAGCCATCGTCCTCAGAGCTGCAGCCATGCGGGCAAGCCTGTTCAGCTGGTCATGTGCACACACTATAAAAGCAGGACAGTAGACAGACATTGTGCATGCTGCGGGCAGTGAAGATGTGGCAGCACCCGCTGCACATCTGTGAGAGATGCTTGACATCCTGTTGTGCACAGAGTGGGCAGTCAGACTGGCGCAGTGCAGTCCTCTCACCAGCATTGCACTGCTGCTGGGCCTGTACTCCAGCATTGTTCACAGCACTTGTCACATCACCCAGCGCGCGAGCCATGGCCACAGTGTGCTCCTGCAACTGGCCTTCCCTGGCAGCGTGGTCGCTGTCTGAGGTCGCCCTCAGGCTCTCCCCTGCAGCAGACAAAGGCAGCACACTCAGACAGGCTCCCATGCTGGCTGCAGGTGGCACTTGTCCTTGCTTGCACCAGCCCAAAGTTCACAACCCCAGCCAACAGTGGACACTTTGGGTGCAGCCTTTAGGCAGAGTACAGCGAAGGGGATGCAAGCAAACACACCAGCCCAGACCCAAGTGCAGGTGAAAACCCGTAGTAGCAGACAGCAGTGCGCCACTGCAAGCCCCCCGCCGACCTTGAGCTGCAGCGGCGTCCAGGCACCCCACAATGCTGCTGTGGCTGCCCTGCAGCTGCTCCAGGGCCTTTGCAGCTGTGGAGCCTGCTGCTGCCTCCTCAGCCTGCAGCAGGAGAAGGAATGAAAGCAGCCTGGGAAGGCAATGATGATGATGGAGCTGTGTCCTGCTCCATGCATTTCTCCCAGTGTTTTTGCAGCAGTGGGCACTGTGACGCAGACGGTTGGGGATCACACCGTGCACCAATGAGGTGAAATAGGAGGTGACACTTGCAAACTACCAGGTTGCCTCATCAACTCCTTCATTGTCTCCTGCAGCTGTGGAAGCAGGAGGGCCCCATGCATCGCAGTGACTGCACTTCATGCCTATGCTACACATCTTAGATCCAAAATCAGAAGTTGTGCGCCATGCAGCCTCAGCAGCTCTTCCACTTGCTGTCTCCTGCTGTTGTCTCAGCAATGGGACCACAAACTGTTCGCGTCGCAGCATGATTGATGCATAATCGTCCAGACCGGTGCCAGCGTGTCTTTTAGTGACGAAAGTCAGTAGAAGAGACAGGTCCTGGAGTCACCTGCCAACAGCTCTGTATTGGTGAGGCACCTGCCAGGCAAGTCAGCATCTGCTGGCGGGTGGCAGCCTGCATGGTGCTTGCCGGCAGCTGCTCGCGTGTGGCCATCACCTTCACTGCAGGCGAGTGCAGGACCCTGCAGCGGAGCTCCATTACCTCACCTGCAGCTGCTCCACGGTGGCCACTGACATCTGCTGAAGGCGTTCAAAGTGCCCTGCAGCAGCGCTTCCATCGACGACCAAGCTCCTTCTGAGGCCTGCCACTGCTGCTGCCACCTCCTGGTGCTTGCGCTGGCTGAAGTCGCCCAGCAGGGCAGCAATCTGCTGCACCAAGCCCTCCTGCAGGCAGGGTACAGGGTCCCAGCAGTGCGCACATCGAGCCCGCCTGCCTGCCTGCAGGTTGCATTCTGAGCAGGGCGGACGGTGGGTTCGTGGTGGGTGCCTGACAGCCCTGCAACTGTCCAGCAGTCAGGCTGCACAACCAGGGCCGCCCTTCTGTCCCAGCGCTGCAAGCACGCTGCAGCCACCTTGCAGTGCATCTGAGGTGCATGACAAAGCTGAGCCTTGGAGCCACCACGGAACGCAGTCTCACCTGCTCGCGCTGCATGCCTGCAGCAAAGCTCTCCTCGAAAGCCACCAGCTGCTGCTGCTGCGCCTGCACCGTACCCTCCACACTGCCACGGCACTCAGCTGCCACATCGTCAGCAGCCTGCAGACGCTGTCGAGCAACAGCCACAGCTCCGGCAGCCCTGGCCAGCAGGGCATCGCTGGCAGCCTGCTGGGCAACTGCGTGGGCCTCCAATTGCTGCCGCTGGGCCTGCAGACTGCCCATCAGCGCGACAAAGGACTGCGCTGCTGCTGCTGCTGCAGCCTCTGCAGCCTGCATGGCAGGGGGAACATGGAGTGCTGCTGAGGGACTGGCCACATCGCGAAAGTCTACATCCATGCAAGTGCCAGCCTCATAATGTGGTCCACTTGCCAGCTGCATCAGGCAGCATACGCAGAAGCGAGCCTACACTTGAGGGAAAGCCAGTGCAGCGCAAGTAGGTGTTCATGCTGCGCACCCAGAGTTGGAGGACTTGCACAGCAGCAGCTGCAGACCTGGTGCGCCTCAGATGCATACGTGCGTTGCAGCGTGTCCACCCTGGCCAGTCCGTCAGTGGCTGCCCTTGCGGCTGTCTCAGTTTGCGAGGTCACCAGAGCCCCTACGTTTTGCAGCTGCCCCTGCAGCTGGGCCATCTGCGTCTGCAGGTACAGGAGTCATGTCAGGACACATGTAGTCAAAGCAGCTGTGCCAAGAGCACGCATCTAGTAGTTGGTGGCTGGCCAAGGCATTGTGGTCAGCATGCACAGGCCCAGCACAGCCCCAGACAGGCGTGGCTTCAGGATGCTGCAGGCACTCGGACCAGCACTCCATGCGGAAAGCCTCAGCCCCAGACCTGACCTTGAGAGCCTGCAGGTCTGCATCCTTCTGCTGCAGGAACTCCGCCACTGCGCTGCCAATGGTGCTGGACTCCTGCTGCTGCTGTCCCACTGCTGCAGTGACAGCATCTTGCAAAGCGTGGAGGCGGCTGTCAGTCTCAGCCTTGAGATGCTGCACCAGGGCAGCATTTGCCTCATCCCTGTCAGCCGTCTTCTGCAGCCTGCAGGAGCACCAGCCAAAGAGGCCCCTCAACTGCAGGTGCAGACACCTCACGCAGCTCGCTGATCATCTGGGAGCCTCTGACTGGTACGACAGGAAGCTTGCTGCCATCCTCCTTCCTGTGGTTTCCTTGATACGTCTGCAGCTTCCAGGCTGTCCCAAATGACCCCCACAGCTGTGGCCAGACCTCAGCTGCAATGCAGGTGAGCTGCTTCCCCAGCCATGAGCTGCAGCTCTCCACAAAATGCAACGCACAGGCAAGCCCACATGGTGCTGAGAGTTCAGTTGTTACCCAGGCCGCCACATGCATGCCACCTGCTGCAAACTCCATCCCCAAACCGCGCTGGGCCTCACCTGCCATGCAAATTCCCTAGCTCCCCGGCTGTGCGCTCCAACTCTCCGCACAGGTTCACAGAGTGCGACGCCAGGGCACTCTCGCTGCGCTCGTGGGTGGCCAGGAGGAAGTCACGCTCCTGGATGGCCACCCTGGCCCGTCGCAGCGCCAGCTGCGTGGTCTGCAGCTCCTGCACAAACAACACAGCTAGCCTGTCAGCAGGGTGGGACGGCATGAAAACACAGAGATGTGGAGGCTGCATGCAGAGCCAGCTGTGGCATGCGCAGCTCCTGCAGCCAGGACGGCCATGTGTGCACACTGGCGTCGCATGCAGCTGCTAGAGAGGTATGCAGCATGAAGAGGCTCAGAGCAATGCCAGTCGGCGTTTTCAGTGTCTGAACCGCAGAGGGTGCATGCTGCACAACAGTAGGTATATGCAGGACCGTGCAGCCCTGCAGCTGGGCTGCTAGCTGGGTGCTCATACAAACACGACAGAATGAGACTCAGAGTGCGGGGCGTGCTGCTACTGGCAGCCTTGCTGGTCCTTGCTCTCCCCTTCCAGCCCCACCTGCTGCGTGCCCTGCAGCTCGATCGTCAGCTGGGCACTCTCCTGGCGGCTGCGCTCTGCAAACACCTCCAGCTCAGCCTGCAGTCCCTCCACGCGCTGGCTCAGGAACTTCTGGTCCTCCTGAAGCCACACGCAGGCAGTGTGGGTACTCCATGGCTGGCACGCCTATTTGGATGGCCCCGCATTTCCCACTGAATCCATGTGTGGGTGACAAGTTGCCAGCATCAGACAGTATGCCTCATGACTAGAGAGTTCTGAGGCCGTAAGGCACTCGCACCCATGCTCTGCCAATGGATGCCGCTTGGCTCGTAGAGAACTCAAGAGGCCCAGCAACCCATCATGGTGGCGCAACGTGCAACTTGCTTCCAGACTGTCACCTGAACAGGGTCCATTATGTCACAGCGTGCTGCTTTTGGTTCGTGGAGGCCGGACCCTCACCATCTGAGCATCGTACTGGTCGGATGGCAGGTACACGCCATTCTTCTCACGTGTGGCATACAGCTCTGCCTTGAGCTTGTCGATCTCCCCATTGAGCTCCTTGATGTGGGCAGTCTTGGAGATGCGCTGATTGACCTCTGGCCTGGAAGAGGGAAGTTGCCATGGCTGTTGAAACCAGTTACGCTGCAGCCGCAGCAACTGCTGACATCTGTGTGCAGGCCTGGCCAGGGACGCAGGGATTGGACCCACCTCTGCTGGGGCAGGCAGGGCAACCCACATGCACAGAGCAGCTCCGTCACAACATACCGGCTGCAGAGGCAGGCGGGGCACAGTCATGCATGGCAACGTTCCCTGGCAGCAGCCACTGGGCCCCAATCCCACCTGTTGCGAATGTTTTTGGCCCTGTGTGCATAGTCCAGCGTGCTCAGGGTCTCCTCTTGGCACTGCACTGTGGGGGCGATGGTCGCGATGATGCAGGTCTTGGTGCGCCCTCCCAGGGAGTCCCGCAGCAGCCTCGTCAGCTTGCTGTCCCTACACCAGGCAGTGGCTGCAGTGCGCGCACTGATGCTTTTTTTGGAGGGCCTGCCAAGGGAGTCGCTTGTTCACTCGCTGTCCCTGCGCCATCAAGTACTTAGAAGCGCAATGTGGGCGCGAAGTGGCAACGGTGCAGCGTCTGGTACAACTTTTGAGGAAGTGCCCCCCGCAGACCTGTCAGCACATAACAGACGACGTTAGAGCACCCCGCACAGGCGCACTGCAACTCTGAGTCCAGCTGTGGATGTCAGCAGTGCGCACACTGATGTGCAACATGAGTGCATGCTGCAGTGCTACAGCCACCTGCAGCAACCTCTGCTCTTCACAAAACCCAGGTCTCGCAGCAGCTTGCCTGTAGGGGATGTGCCCAGACTGCTCCACTAGTGCTGTGATCACTCGACCCAGCGTCAGCAGGCTTTTGTTGATCAGCCCAGCCTCCTTTGCACGCACATCCACGGCCCCTGACCTGCAGGTGCAGAACAAGTGGTCAGACACAGTCTGCAAGTTGTGCCCTTGCTGGCAGGGCTAGTCCGAGGGGTGTATGGCAGTGATGAGGCAGTGTCTATAGCCTCAGCAAACCCCAGTGCTGCACACATGAGCCATGAGCAACTGCAGGCTGGCCAGCTGTGGCTCCTCCTGTTGAGCTGCCTGTTAGAGTTGAATCTACATGCGTGGCGCACCTTGCCCCTGCCAGACTGAACCTTGCGGCAGCGCAACGCGACCATGTCATGTTGCCTAGTGCCGGCACCAAGATAGTCACACTGATGGCATCCAGCCAGGCTGTTAGCACATGACCTGTGCTGCCTGACAGCTTCAGGCTCCCAAAGCAATGAGTGTGAGCAGCACACAGTGAGTGTCTAAGTAGTACACTCAGCCTGGCCCCTGCTGATGTGCTCAGATCCAGTCAGCCCACAAGGTAGAGCTTGTTGAGTCTAGCGGTATGCCTGCTGGGCCGTCATTTGGGCAGACACACAAAAGTGGCCTTGCTGGGAAGCTCAGGCAGCCCAGCGTCTGCTGGTGCATCCGGTCCCAAACCTCCCCCTCCTCATCAGCCTTGACAGCTTGTGGGGCCCACCTGCTGATGTTCTCGGATCCAGCCAGGTCCACCAGGTAGAGCTTGCCAATCTTGATGACCTCCTCCCCGTCGGGCGCCGTCTCCCGCATGTGCACCGTGATGCAGAACACGCTGTGGCTACGGGAGGACTGCTTGTTCAGCAGCGTCTCGGCTGTGCGCCGCTTGGCAGAGCCTCGGTCCAGCAGGGTGTAAATGTCAGCTGAGCTCTTCACAATGATCTCCTCAAGCCCTGCAGGCAACAATGTTGCTCAGCACCTGGAGCCAGCAAGGATGTGATCGTCAGCTGAGCTCTTCACAGAAACGTTGCTTCAGCCCTGCAAATTCAACAATCAGTCACATGCTTCAGGCAATGTCAGACTTTGAGGAAGCTTTGCCCTGCCATCTGCTGAAGCCGTGCAGGCTTCTTGCATTGCTCAGTCTCTTGAATTGTCAGAACGCACCCATCAGATGAGCTATCAACCACAATCTAGCCTCTCTCTGGAGGATCTGTCGCTACGCCTTGTGCCAGAGACATAAGCCCTGCAGGAGCGGCAAACAGCTAGACAGGCGCATCGCCCAATTTTCTGCCCAGCAAGCACTGAGTGAAGGAGAGCAGTGCGCTTTGAATGGTAGCCATTGTCTGCCTGCAGTGCTAATTGTGTTGCAAGGGCCAATCCAAAATGGCCTAGGGCACGTCACCTTGCACCACAACACCGCTCTTATCCTCCAGCATGCGCAGCTTCTGGCCTGCCTTGCTATCGCCAACAGCCAGCAGGTCAGTGGTCTCCTCATTGTACAGCTCCAGGAAGGAGCACTTGACTGTGTACTCGCTGTTGATGGAGTCCAGGTGGCTAAAGATCTGGTGAATGGCCCGCGGGATAACACCTGCAGCAGGGGCAACGACAAAGTGGTACCGCGCTGTGAGGTGAGGGGTCTTAAGCTGCATCACATATAACCATGTGACTTGCTGGGGTGCAGCATGCTTGGCACTTTGCTAGGTCGATGGATGGCTCGAGGGATGCCACCTGCAGCAGGTCTAGTGTATACAACTCAGGCCATGGGCCAGAGGATGACCAGAGTGGGCTGGCACCAGGACATTACACCTGCAGCACATGAACCAGTGAAAGCGGCTTTGAGCTGGCACTGCAAATGGAAGAGGGGCGTAAAGAGCCCAGGGTGTCATCACCTGCAGCAGGGTCTCATGACAATGAGCCACTGGCTAGCTGTCAAGCCACCATGCAGTTTCAAGCTTACCAGCCACCTCTGAGAGGTCATCTCCATCCAATGTGTGCCTGTCACTGTTGCGCATCTCAGCAGGCAGCCAGCTGGAGAAATCTGGGTTCCTTTCTGTGCACCTCCCAACAAGCCTCAGCAGCCCATCTCTATCAGCGCTGCTCACAAGCACAGCCCAGTGTGGACCACAGCCCCTGGTGTAAACAACAGCTCACTTGCTGCACACTGAGTTCCCCGTCGCTGCTGAGCATAGCAGCGGACACCTAGCCGCTGGGTGGACGTGTCCCCACAGCATCCTGGTGGTGCTCACCAGCCACCTCAGAGAGGTTCTCCCCATCCACAGAGTTCCTGTCGCCGCCCTCCATCGTGTAGGTCTTGCCCGTGCCCGTCTGCCCGTAGGCAAAGATTGTGCAGTTGAACCCATCCAGCACCTCTGACACGATGGGGGACACAGCCCCGTCATACAAGCGCTCCTGGGTCGAGTCTGTTCCAAACACCTGCAGAGCACGGGTGCAAGTTGGCGACAGCTCCAGACAGCTCAAGCAGCACTGCAGCCTCGGCATCACATGACCTCCAGCTCAGTGGCAGCCGGAGAGCACATGCGTGCCCCTGCGTGGAGCGCCCTTAGGTGCATCGCGGCTGCAGAAGCTCAGGCAGCAACTAGCTGCATGGCACCACCAGCATGCCTGCTGTAGCAGGTGGCTGACAATGCTAAAGCCGACGGCTAGATCATCACCGCAGCCGCCAGTGATGCTGTGACCAGCAGGCTCCCACAGCCTGAGAACCCTGCAGCCATGGAGCCCTGCTGGCCACGCCCACAGACGACCGCTGGTGGTGCCGCGCAGAGCTGCAGCTGAGTGATGCTTGTTGCACCTGAGGGTGAGCTGCGGGCAGCACACACTGTGCGCAGCAGTGTGAACAGCTCAGCTGAGGCTTAGAGGGGTTGTGCTGGGACAAGCGCTGTCTCTGTCAAAGTGGACCGGTTCCTCAGTAGGCACGCAATCGCCAGCTGCCGCTGGGTACTGCATGGGCTGCAGGCTGATGATGTTGTTGTCATAGGGGTTGCTAGGGCCTGCCAGGAGTAGCAGCCAGCTGCAACAGGGATGAACTGGCCAGCCTGGTGCTGCCCTGCCACATCGGCAAGCTGTGGGTTGCAAAAGGCAGCAGCTGCTTGCCGCCAGAGGCAGTAGGGGCTGTAGGAATTGCAGGCTGGTGCTGACTCTGTCATGGTGGTGGCCCATGGCCTGCCTGGCGGGTTTTAAAGTGCAGCAGCCAGCCATCACAAGAGGCACCACACCCTGCAGGCCTCATTGTAGTGGAGAATGCGCCCCTTCTGCCTGACAGAATCTAGATGCCAATAGCCAGTGACGATCAGGGCTGATGACCAGAATCAGCTGGCTGGCGCTCACGCTGTCATGGTGGCAGCCCCACGGCCTCCTGTATGATGAAAGCCACCACTTATAGCAGGCTGGTACCAACCTTGTCATAGTGGAAGGCGCGTCCCATCTGCTTGCCAGCCACAGACTGCATGAGGACCACCTCCCTGGAGGCCTCGTTGACCTGCACAATCTGCGGCATGCGTGCGACCACCTCCTCGCTGCTGCATGGCCTGCAGCACGGAGGGCCCAATGCCCTCAAGGTCTGCTCGCAATTGTGACTGAGTGACCTGCAGGGGCTTGAAAGTGCAAGAGCTGCACCATAAGGGTCGAGACAACCTTCCCCTGCCTGCTACACTGCCTCCAGCAAGGACCGACCAATCATGGTGGCCTCAGAGCTTTTAAGACATGCTGTACCATGCCTGACAGCAGGGCTAGGCTGGAGCTGGGTGCTACAGGGGCAGGACGTGCTGGGTTCAGGCTGCAGGGTTAAGCCCTGGCCATAGGCCTAGCCTCTCTGTGCCCTGCCAAAGGCATTCAATAGCCTTGTGCTGGCCCACATCAGCGCTACATGACCAGGGTACCAGGCCCGACAAAGACATGCGCCGATGCTGACTGCGCAGTGGTGCTGCAAGGCCCTGCCGACCAGCAGGCCAATCTGAGCCAGCCATAGTCACATGCACATGAGACTGCCATGCAGCAGCAAATAGGTAGAGGACTGATCAGCAGACATCTCGAGCACTCAAAAGGCAGTGCCACCCACCTGCATCGCAAGATGACTTGCACGTTGACTGCTGATGCGTCCCCCTTCTTGGGCTGGGCCGCCGTCGCTGTATTCATGGTGGCCCCACCACAAGGTCTGCCGCCTACCCGAAAAGCCAGGAACAGCAGTTCTTCTTCTGCTTCTGGGCAGGTGGTTTTCAGTCCGGCTGAGCTCACGTTGCCACCGGCTCCAGGCATCCGAGCCAGGCCCAATCCAAAAGCAGATCCTGTCTGGCACCATCTGGCCCTAAAGTTTACGTTGACACTACACTCAACTCTTGGCCAAGCCATCTGCTTGCTGCTGAGTTGGGAGCAGCCAGTGACCACAAGTGGCTGCAGCCCCGCTACCAGCTTCTACTGAGGAGGCCCACAGGGACAATCAGGGACTCCAAGGCAGACCTGCAGCACCATGCGCATGCGGCGCTGCACTGGCTGCCTGGGCTGTTGCGGGCGGCATGGGGCAGGCAACCACTGCCATGACCGATTTGTACACCAGGAGATGGCTGGCCTCACGCCACTCATCACAGGTGCGTGTTTCTGACCAGGGGCAACTCTGCACCTCATGCTCAACGAGAATGTGTTCGGCACATTGATGCAGTCTCAGCATCACTGAGTGCCAGTCCAGACACCACATGGGCCTGCATGACTGTCCAGGCTGTGAGCATCTGCATGCCCCATCATTCTGCGGTTCGCTCCTGCAGCGAGCTCAGGCTGCTGCAGCCTGTCTGCAGACAGTGGGCAGAGCATGCTATTTGAGAAGATTGTCACCCTGCAGCATTTTAATCTCTGCCTGCCCTAACCTACCGGGCACGCTGCTCTTCGACCTCCTGGTCACTGCCACCTGCATCTTGGTGGAAGAGCAATGTGCCCAAGGCAGCAAGGAAAAGAGCTGGGGTCATTCCTTGCCCTGCCTTGCGGCCAGGGGCCTGCCAACCTTCACCCTGCTGGCCACGACCGTCTTCTCTGCGCTGGGGGTGCTGTCTTTCAGTGCAGACACAGAGAGAGCTGAGGGCGTTCCCTGCCCTGCCCTTCAGTCAAGAGTGTGATTCACTGCTCAACCTGCTGGCCCCTGCTGTCTGCATCTCCCCACCATCCCAAGGTGGGGTTGCTGCAGATGAGAGAGAGCTGAGGTTATTCCTTGCCCTGCCTTGCAGCCAAGGGGGTGCTGATCTTCAATTTGCTGGCCACAGCCGTTTGCATCGCGCTGGGCGTCCCCATCCTCATCGCCTCCCTGGGAGTGGTGGAGGTGAAGCAGCGGTACGATAATGCAGGCTCCCTGGCTCAGCTCAGCTACCCAGACGCCTCCCAGGCCCTGATTGCCACCAATGGGGCAGGCCTCTCGCAGGCGGTCACCGTCACGATCCCCCAGAACATGACGCCGCCAGTGAGTTGCACCCTGAGCCGTCACAGCACAAATTGCAGAACATGGTCACTGTCACGATTCTGGTCACTGTCGCCAGTTTGTTGATCATGGCACCGCCTGTGTTGCCTTTGGAGCCATCACGGCGAGGGCATGCTGTATCCTCCGCTATGCTGCAGAAGATGCTGGCGTCAGTGAGCGGCTTGCCAAGCAATGATAGGGGACGCAGTGCTGCAGCCTTATCCCTGCACAGAGTGTGACCCCGCGCAGGCGCCTTTGCCATCAATGGCAGGGGCACACATCAAGCTCTCATGGCTGCGCGTGTTCTGTCGGGGTTGCGCGTCTGGGCTGCATTATTGCCGTGCGGCCGCATGCACTGCTGGCAGATTGAGAGGCGGCTCCAGGACGTGGATGAGTCCCTGACAGCTCGAAAGCATCCTGCACTGCAGCTTGCGACTAAAAGCCCCAACGCTGCGTCACAACTCACTCCCCTGCCATGCAGGCGCTCTGCTGTGCAGTGAGCAGTCCCGTGCAGGCCCTTGCCACAAAAAGCCTCCAAACAGAAAGCCATTTCTCACTTGACCCTGCATGCCTGCAGATCTATGTGTACTATGAGTTGAAGAGCTTCTTCCAGAACCACAAGAGGTGAGCAACTTGCTCGTCACACAAACCTCCCAGCTTGCTGATGCATTGTCTGCTTTGTGGCATCTGCTGGTGCCCTGGTTACACTGTGTGCGCTCCTCCTGTTGAGCGGCATTCGCAAGCTCTGCGTCCCGTGCCCCCCCTGTCGCGTGCACTTGCACCCATGCTGTGCCTGCCAGACAGCTTCAGGCTCTCACAGTTGCAGCCTGGAACCCTGCCTACATGCTGCCCTGCATGTCGTGCTCCCTGCAGCTGAGCTTGGCCAGCTTCCCTAGTGCAGCTCGCCATCTGTGCAGCGCCAAGGGAGCCGTGCAAGGCCATGACACCTTTCAACCTACTTGGCGGCTTGCAGATGTCATTTTGGGGGTTCTGCAGGTTCAAGAGCAGCCTGGTCAGCAAGTTGGTGGGGGCCATCATCCCAGCTTCCAGCCTGAACAGGAGGCGTGTGCCTGCAAGTGTGCCTGCAGCCTGGTCAGCAAGCATGGACAAGGGGGGGG
>JAAMXJ010000530.1:0-36507 GCA_019693375.1 Asterochloris erici
TCAGGCAGTTAGGGACTTGGTCCGTGCACGTGGCAAGGAGATGCAGGCTGAGAACCTCCATGCGCAGGTGGCAGCCCAGGTGTGTGTATGGACTGGTCAGAGCATGTTGTGCAAACAGAATGATGGCATTGTCTGACCCCAGCTTGTTGCTTGCATCTGCAGGCGGATGCTGCACTGAGCGCAGGGCAGCTTCGCCAGTCCCTGCAAACAGCTTTCCAGCAGAAGCAGTGGCAGTGAACCTATCTGCTGAGGATGGCAATGACGCTCATGCCAGCCACACTGGGCCGCTCTGATGACTCGCGCAAACTTCCCTGGAGCTGCCTGGCACTGAGGACGCCCAGTGCCCTCTGTGGCAATCCTCTGTGGTAGCATGCAGGGAAAGACTGTGAAGCCTGGGCAGGTGGATATTTCTGGTGTCTTCAGGTATGCACATTCATGCTGTCCAACGCAGTTGGGCGGTGTGCTGCAGTGTGTTGACAGAGTTTGTGCCTTCTCTGCCACAGGTGCCAAGACCATCGCATCTGTCCTCAGGCAGCGCTTGCCGATCTGGCTGTCGCCACCTTCCACAGGGGCATCAAACTTGAGGATCTGGCCAACTACACTGTTGCAGCCCCTAGCATGCAGGGGAACCAGCCCATGGGCGGGCAGACCCTCAACGAACACCTTCGGCAGGCTTTTGATCTCGCTAGTGAGCCAGTGCGTTAACGCTGCAGCATTTCGACATGGCTGTCAGTGACATCTGTGGCTTGTTACATCACAGGCGTGCCCTGTGGCAGGCTTGATGGGTACTCGGCGAAGGGGAAGTCAGGCACAAATTCAAGGAGCATGGTGGGGGGGCGGCGAAGAGCGTGGGCATCAACAAAGCAGAGATCAAGATGGCAGCGAGGTAGGCAACACAGGCCCTGGCGCGCATCCTGAACAGGAATGTCCTCAGCTGACCAGTGCTTTGCCTTGCAGGCATGAGTCTGACACCACAGACCTGTATTGCATCTTTGACCCGGACACAGCCCACAGGCTGGCTGGGTGGGGACGGGACTGGAGGGAGGACCATTGTTTGGGTCAGGCTGAGTTCAAGGTAAGGTCGATGCAGTGCCAGCTGGCACTGCAGTGCTCCTCATACAAATCACCAAATTTGAGGAAGGGGGGCAGATCTGATTGTGTTCTGCAGGCCAAGGAGGATGTGCGCACAGCATGCTGGACCGCATCATCCCAGGCCTGACAGTGCTCCTGCGCCAAGCTGGCATGCGATGCCACCCGGCACATCATCTGCTGGCGCCCTTAAGGGCCATCGACCACCTGCGGCAAGTGTTTTCGCAGAATGCCAGCGCGAGAATTGAGGCATATGGGGACCAGTGGCTCCGCACCATCCCGCCAGCGGCCAGTCGCCTTCTGCAGAGCGCTGTAGGCAAGCAGCTGCGGCAAGAGACATGGGACAAACACATTGCCGCTGAGAGGACTCTCAGTTTTTCACCAACCCAATGGTGGAGCGCTGTGGCCTTGAGGTGTCTGAGAGCACCCATGCTCTGAACCTTTCCCCTGCCATGTCGCAGGCTTTCTTCAAGACACTGAGTGGAAAGGAGGCCACGCCTATGCTTTTTGCCCCTGTGGTGGTGCCTCAGGTGCCTCTTTCCGGTGTTCAGTCCCCAGCGTCAGCCAAACCCATGCCGTGGGTTCCTCTGGCTTCACAGGCCAGCAGCTATGGCGTTATTCTGCCGCCTGAGTCCCTCAGTGCGCTGAGCGTCCCAGATGAGAGGGACTCCTTCTTGGTCGAGAAGCAGGTGTGCAAGCTTTTGCCTTTCAGCTTGAGCGCCTGTGTACTGGTCACACCAAGAGACTTTTTCCCCTTGTGAACTGCAGGTCTGGAAGCTAGCTTCAGGTCTGGAAGCTAGCGCGCTGTCAGATTTCCAAACAGTCCCAGAAGCATTTGGGGCGTTCTCCAAGATTTCAGCGGTGCCTTTAGACCTCCGCAGGTGGCATGGCAGCACTAGGGAAGCAAGGGCCAGCAGCATGGCCTCCTCAAGATTCAAAAATGGCCTTGCTGCTGAGCTCAGGAACCGCATGGATGCCTTGGATGCACCATGGCTGCTGTTGTTGGGGCTTTAGAAATGGAACGTGAGCACATTTTTGGCTAGCCACTGCACAACAAAGTTCCAGTACAATTGAACTCCACTTGAAGACATCAACCTGAGGGAGCCGGCTTGACCAACACATGTGGTGGCTTTTTGGACATGGCATTGGCTACACTTGAAATCCAGATGGAAAAAAAGGACCTCCTGGGGGCTTGAAAAGGACTGCACTCGCGCAATCTGTGCATCCATTACAAAGTCATACATTGTGGTACGTGGGTGCGCTTCCCACACCTGCGCTGTGGCACGGTAACACAAACGAGTTCATGATGTTGTAAACAAGCTTGCATCATCTGGCCTTCATCACATCAGCAATAACAGCTGCCGGCAGATTGTAAATGACACGTGCCCTTGGTGACAGGCGAGCAGGCATCCATCCAGGAGGTACATGCTCTCTGAACAAGGCCATGAAGGCCAGCTCATAGTAGTGCTTCAGCTTGGGAACTGTGAGCATGCTGGTGTTAGACTGCAACTGCCTGATTTGCTCAAGGAGCCTGAATCTGTAAAAAGGAGGGTGTCCCTCCAGAAAGTGGTTCACCACCTCCTCCCTTAGGCTTAGCCCGTCTGGCCCTTGCAAAAACTTCATGGTGTGCTCCCGCTTGCTGGTTTGCTCCTGTTTAGGTAGGGCCTTGAACTCCTCCTCATCATAGGCAGGGTTGGGGACGAAGTCACCCTCCACGCGCTTGGGCACAGTACTACAAAAACCCGGCACCTTCAGCAAGGTATATATGGTGCAACCCACACCCTTCGCGGCGGCCTCCAGCAGACGCTGGAAATCCTCATAGTCTTTGTACTGCAGCTCTGGAGTCCCTGCCCTGATGGCCGCTATTGCCACTTGCACCAGCCCTTGTCGTCCAGCACTACTCCTGGCACCTCCATGTGAGATTTCCCAATCTCCACTGCACATGAACTCCACTGTCCTGTGCTCAGGATCCTTTGTGCGGTGATTTTTATGGTCGTTGTTGTTCACGTACAGCAGCCTGTAGTCGCCAAGCCCCTTCAGGCTGTGAGCTGGTCCAACATCTGCTTTCAACTCATTGAACAACTTCACTTTCACAGAGCCAGTCCGACTGACGGTCTGTGTGCCACTAGCAGACCAACTTGCACCCATTAACAACCCATTCAGCACCCATGAGCCTTGACAGGTAAATGGGTGCAGAGCCTCTGCACCCATTATGCATACAGACATGGGGGCACAGAGCCCCTGTAAATATAAGGAGGCAGAGGTTTGTGGCTCCTTGGGGGGCCTGGGAAACAGGCAAAAGCTCCTAGATAGGTCTGCCACAGCTGTGGAAAACACCAGTGCATCTTCACGCCCGGGAAGCCCATGCGTTATGTCAGGCTTCCCGAAGCTGCTGCTCAGCGTGAGAAGTCACAGGGCTCTTCGCCTGTCCAAGGCAGGCCCAGAAAGGCATTGCGTGGCAAGAGGGCACTCAGCTCTCAGCTTTCAAGTGCCTTCTCCTTGTCACAGACCCAGAGCGCACAAGCACTGGTGTGGATGCTGTGTCTGAGATCCATCTTTACGTGTCTCCCGTACACGCGGCACTCTCAGTCTGTGCTGTGCTTGCAGAGGCAGCATGCTGCTGAAGAGCTGAAACAGCTGTACTTGTCAGGGGCACGGCCATGGAGCCCTTTGCGGGGTGCAGGCAGTGCAGCTGCCGCGCATCAGCATCCAGCAAGGCCTGGCAGCGCATCAAGGTGCGAGCCAATCGCGGCGAGCCTGCTGCTGCCTCTGCAACAATGCAGCCACTCATGCGCTGAGATAGGCACAGCGCAATGCTCTCTCTTTCAGCACCGCAAGTGCTCTGCAGGTCTGCTGTCAATACGGAGGAGTCAGAGGCTCAGGAAGTGTGTGCAGCGCCAGCAGCAATGGCTGGAGAAGGCTGCCTGTCAGTGCCCTCAGCCATGGCAGCCAGCAAAGGGAGGCTGAAGGTCAGACTGGTTGAAGCTTCTGGTGTTCTGCTCTCAAAGCAACCCACAGACCTATCTGAAAGAGCTTGCTTCTGCTCACTGCCAATTCTGGACAGGATTGGGCCTGATTGCCCTGCCTCTGATGCTGGGCAGCAGCGTGCTGTGCAGCAACATGCTGTGCACCTGAGGGAGACTTGGTCAAGGCAGGGGCTCGCAATGTGCAGGCATGCATCGACGACTGCCCAGTGATCTTGCGTGGGCGTCTGCCTGCCTCTCAAGACTGCATCTGCCCCTGCAGATCTCAGACGACCGCTTCCTCAGCCTACTGGCAGAGGCCACAAGGCTGGCCGAGCTGGCACAGCAGGCCAAGCCCCAGAACAGAGCGCCTGCAGCGCGCCAAGAGGCGGCTGCAGCCAAGGCCCAGAAGCAGCGCCACGGGCAGGAGGTAGCAGAGAAGGCCTCGGCCAAGCTGGCCTTGAAGGCACGGCTGGGCATGCAGGTGGGCCTG
The DNA here is from genome assembly GCA_019693375.1 of Asterochloris erici. Classification (NCBI taxonomy): domain Eukaryota; kingdom Viridiplantae; phylum Chlorophyta; class Trebouxiophyceae; order Trebouxiales; family Trebouxiaceae; genus Asterochloris; species Asterochloris erici. The sequence goes on from JAAMXJ010000530.1 coordinate 4,546, forward strand.
CCTGAGCAAGTGCATGACCATGTGGCAGGTCGCATGGTGTGTTGTGTGGAGTGTGGCAGCAGAAAGTGACACTTGGCCTGGATCTGAAGGTGCAGCTTCAGCAGGCAGGTGGGGCCGCCTGAAGCTTGGCAGCTGCATAAACATCTGGCAGGTGACGCGCTCTGCAAGCCATTTTGGGGCTCAAAGGTTGCTGTGCTGCATCACCTCAAGGACCATTCCAGAGGCTTTGACAGGGCCTGCCTTTGCACCTCTTTGGCTGTACACACATGTCGCTGGGGTCACAGCTGGCTGCGGCATCTTGCTAATATACGATGTTGGTGACAAGATGGCTGGTGCCTGCCAATAGCATGTTGCTAGTGAGCTTGCTCCAAAGGCACCTGTGAAGCTTGCGAGATGCTTGCCTTGGCCTGCTGTCTATGCACGGGCAACACCTTGTTGGTCGTCAAAATGCTTGGTGCTGATGGCAAATGGCTGGCCAGCATGTCATCTGGCAAATGCCAAGCCCAGGAAAGCCACAATCATGATGCAGTTGTTTCCATGGTCTCATGGGCCGCACTGACACACTCCAGCACTGGCAGGCCTTGCTGACGGCTGCTGGGTTGCCGACAGACACAGTTTGGGCAGGCTGGGCGGGCTGATCTGCGGACTGCTGAGACCTGCCTGCGGCCCCTGCAGAACGCGAAGCTGTCGGTGTCGCTGCCAGCCTCCCTGGCTGCCAGGGTGTCCACCTATCGAGACAACGAGGTGGAGCGCATCCAACTGGGCAGGCGATGTGAGATCTGGAAGCAGGTGAGCCAAGGCAGTTGCGTGATGTGGCAACAGCGTGCATGATCTGCATTGAAGAGCTTGATCTTCTGATCACCTGAGAGCAGGCTCTGAATGTTAGTGATCACGATCCTACAGTCTTGACAACTGTGAATTGGCAATGCTACACGCGTCAGTGTTGTGGGTTTTCATGGCCTGCCTTGGCGCTGCTGGGCGGGCATTGCCACCCTTGACAGGTGAGGGAATGCACAGCTCGACTTGCCAGCTTTCTGGTGCATCCACGCGGAGAGCCAGCAGCAGCTGGGCAAGCGCCTCTTGATCCCACAGCTCCTGCGCACAAACAATTGTCTGCCCTACACAGTATGTGCATCCTCAGCAGTGATGCTGCGATGGTGCTTGTCTGACACCCCTGTCCACCCTGTACTGCCCACGCTTTCTCCTGCGGGCAGCAACAAAGAGCTACCTTTGGACAGCTTGCCGCGCACAGGACCGGGTTGTCGGCATGGCTGCTGTTCGCCCCCCTGCCTGCACTGCCAGCATCCTGCACGTGAGCGCTGCGGGACGTGCAGGCCGCCCACGTAGAGATTGACACTAGCATCTTTACAATTGATGCTGAGCCTCCATGCCTGCCTGCTGCAGGAGCAGGCCCATCACAGCGAGGCCAGCATTGCTCGTGGCAGGATAGACCACGTGACCCTCAACGCCGTGGCTTTCCAGGCTCGCCCGAGCTCAGCCCCCCCTCAGAAGCCCTCGAGACCCCTGTCGTGCCAGACTCAGCGTGCCCGTCCTGCCACAGCCTCTGCTGCTGGGACCGCCGCACGCCGTCGGCTGTCCCCCAGCGCTGGGCCGTGCAACTTGTACTCCAGCATGTCCTTTGGGGTTCTGGACTCTGACTCGGAGTCGGAGCTGAGTGCCACACCGCGGGCGCACACGCGGCGGGCAGTGGCTTGGTCTCAGGGGCAGACAGCGCCACGCGACAAGCTGCTCAAGTTTGCAGGCGAGTGCGTTCTGCCCAAGTTGCAGTGAGCAGCAAGCAGGATTCTTTAGGCGCAACAGTCACCTGGAGCAGATTGCGATGGCTGGAGCTGCCCTTGCTTTGAGCAGCAGCTTTGGTGCAGCAAGCTTGCCTGCAGCAGCATCTCAATGTCACGAGCAGCCCTGCCCAGCTGTCCTGGCATTGTAATGGGTGACTTGATCTTGGCTGAGGGCAGCTGAGTGCTGGGCATGCCTGAGCACTGGCAGGAGCTCAAGCAGGTCTTGCCTGTGCTCTGCCTACAGTGCGACCAGAGGAGCTGCAGTGGCCCTGGCCAGAGATCAGCGGGAGCCCAGGCGGGACGCACCGCCTGTCCGCAGATGCTGCCGGGGCAGACGCGGGGGCTCGCCCAGCAACTGCAGGAGGCTTGAGGGCACCCACTAATGGCGAAGCAGACCTTGCAGGCCTCCAGGCGGCCAGCAGCTCTGGGAGGGGTGAGGGCAGGCAGCCTGTGCGGCCGCAGACAGCTGGCACCATGCGGGTGAGCATGCCGCCATGCTCACAGGCGCCGGCAGGCCTGCTTGCCGGCTTTAAGAGGTACCATCCAGTCCCTGTGCAGGGTGCAGGCTACTGGTTGCAGCGCTGTTTCACGGCAACAGAACCTGTGCCACTGCCGCAGAACCCCTCCACCAGGAGTAGCATGACAACATTATTGTCTGAATGCCTGCAGGCAGGAGCCACAACTCGACAGGTAAGGTTCAGTTCTCTCAGAGTTTTGAGGTTGTTGACTGCTTTCAGCAGGATGTGTCTCATTCTACACCGATTTTGATATCTGCTTGCCGGACCCAGAGCGGAAGGCGCTCAACCAGCAGGCGCCCTGGCTCTGCTCCTGCTCTGCCCAACCTGACTGAGGTGGACGCCAAGGTGGTGCAGATGGCCCTCCCAGGCATGGGCGGTTCTCCCACAAAAAGGTGTGGCTGCACAACACCTGTTCTTGCACTTCTTGCATTCCAGCTGCAATCTGGTCCCTTAGGGGACACTAGCTGAGTGACGTGCTGCTGACCATGCTTGCCATGGCCCCAACGCAGGGCCAGCCCGCATCAAGCGAATGCGCAGGCATTCCTATGCCGTACCAGCACCGCTGCTGACTGCACCAGCACAGCAGCCTGTCCTCCTGTAGTGGCCTCACCAGGCCACTGACCTTCAGGAGGCAGCAGCACGTCAGACATATGCCTGCAAAGCCTGCATCAGACCTGGCCCACATACACCAGCTGATGCTTCGCGACAAGACTGGGCACAGCTGTCTGCCAATGCAGTGTCCCTCTAGGCCAGGGCTTCTCGAGCAGACAATGCACAGCACCCGTCCCAAGCAAATCTCAGAAGCTGCCCTCCAATCAAGTCTGCGCATGTTTGGGAGCAAGGCCATGCATGACTGCACTCACCAGCACAGCAGCAGGAGCTGCCCCGCTGACATTGGTGGCCCATGCCCTGCTGTAGGCCAGAGTTCCTGGAGCAGACCATGCGCAGCATGCAGATGGCACGGCGGCGGGAGGCCCAGACCTGGCGCCGTCACATTGAGATGGAGGCAGCTCTGGAGCGCGAGCGCCTGGTGGCTGCAGGTGGGCAGCTGGATGGTCCACATGGGCGGTGGCGGCGCAGGGCGGCTACGCGTGTCAGTCGTGTTGCCGTCGGGGAACTTCCACGAGGGATGACTTGCACGGGGACATGGAGGATCAACAAATTCACGTGTTGGATGGGATACTGAAGGGTTGAGATTGAGGCAGATGCGGTGAAACCCGGCAGTCTCTGCACTCCAAGTGCTGCGCAGGCACCTGAGATGGGGGGTTGCACCTTGTGCAGTCTCACCGCGCAGGGCAAGTCGGTGATGCCCCTCATGGCCTGCGGCACGTCATCCCGGCCCACCAAGTCAACGTTTAAGCAGCCGGCATGGCACTGCAAGGCCAAAGCAGGCAAGGCTGCCAGGGACAATCTCCCCTGCCCTGCAGGCCTCATGGGCCCAGACAGGGAGGCAGAGGCAGCAGCCCAGCTGCAGCAGAGACAGGCGTTTTGGGCCGCGCTGCTGGCGGGGTGCACGGCCCTGCAGGCCATGCGCGCAGCGGTGCTGCAGCGGCGGAGGACCGTCCAGGTGAGCGCAGGGTTGCATGAGGTGTGCTGCAGGGCTGTGCTCCCGACAGGACTGCCATGCAAGTTCCTCAGCCCTGCCGGCCATGCAGGCAGCGCTGCTGTGGCGGCGAAAGACCGTCCAGTTGAGCTTGAAGTCGCCCAAGGCATACTGCAGGGGTGGCCTCCTGTATGACTGCCATGCAAGCCCCAGGTGTCTTGCCACCTGCAAACTGGAGGCAGCATGCGGCTGTACCGTGTGCATGCTGTGTAGACCACCTGCAGCGGCACTCCTTGTTCCAGGAGGCACTGTAACACTGTCAGGCAGCTCCACTGCGGCTGCAGCAGCACTTTGGGGTACTGTGCTCCTCAGCTCCACTGAATACTGAATGAAGCTCCTCACCTGTGCTGGAGTCAGGGCAGCTGGTGGAGGTTGTCCAGAACTGAAGTCTGAGGCCCAAAGCGTGGAGTGCGGCCCTACTGCATTTGCAGGAGACACACTTGTACAGAGAGGCTAACCTATTGCTGACTTTGGTGTGAAGACCCGGCCATGCAGATGGGAAAATCCCTCTTGAAGCTTGTTGCCTCCTGCAGGCTTGGAGTCATGACCATGCAAAGAGAAACGGCCACTTGCATGGCACCGGCACTGCCATGATTCCACAGGGCAATTCTCAAGTGTGCAACGCTTTGATGTGCAGGAGGTACAGCGGCAAAAGGAGGCCGCTGTCCTCATCGCCACCACCTGGAAGAGCCGGCGCCAGGCTCGCTACAACCGCCTCCTCTTCCGCCTGACACTGACCATCAAGCATCACATGGGCCCTGCTGTCCGGCGCGCCCGGCTGCGCCTCCGCCAGAGGGCAGCAGGTAAGGACACGCTGCCATCCTTTTGGTATCACATTGAGGACTGGGGTGCAGGGGTCTAGGGTCTAGTGGTGCACCTATGCCAGAGTGCAGCATGTCAGGATGTAAGTGACGCACATGAATGGACTCATGAGATTCCCACTGTCCCTGTCCGTTACCTGGCAAACCCACAGCCAAGAGAAGGGGCCCAAAGAAGCAACGAGGAACAAAGACCCTGTTGGGCTTGACTCCAGTCCAACTGCGTGAAAGTACTTGAGGGGCGTCTGCCAGGCAAAGGCTGTGGAGGCTGACTCCCATTGGACCTTCATTGCAATAGCCCTATGCGCCTGTGGTGGAGGGCGCTGGTGGGGCTGCCATGCCCTGTCGGACCCTGGAAGGGCTCAGAGGGCAGCCTGCACCCACCCTGTCCCAAGGCGGCAGGTGAAGCAGCTTGGCATGCAAGCTGACGCAACTTTTGGCTAGTGTTTCAGCACTTGTGGCCAATCTGGTGTTTCAGATGCTCCCAAGGGCTCTCTGGGCAAAGTATGCAGCTATGCGTCAGTGCAGCCCCAGCTTGTCATAACCCTGCAGTCCTGGCTGCAGGCAGCATTTTGACCTTCCTGCAGCAGATAGAGAACAGCAATAACCTGATCGCCTATATCAGGATGTTCTGCCAGAAGGTGAGGGGTCAACCTGGAGGCACCATCTGCGCACGATATGTGTTGACACAGCTTGAATTGCCTGGGACATGCCTGCGCATGAACAGAGGCATACTTTGGATCTAGGCAGCAGGTCATCATCTGTTGTTTGCTGTTGATGCTAAAGTCTGCATCAATGTTCTGGCTGCTGGCCCATGCCATAGCAGTGCCATCCCGCACCGCATTGTTTGGCTGCTATCTCTTCGTTGCTATGGATCAGTGGGCTGCCCTGGGTTTGCCGCTACCCTCCACGCCCTGCCCAACAGTGGTGCCTTGCTGGAAATGTTGCCAGTGTGGATGGAGCATAACATGGCCAAAGACTGCGTTGCGTCTTGAAAGGCTCCACCGAATGCTGGCTGCATGCAGGTCACAAGAATCCAGCACGCCTGGCGGGGCCTGCGAGCCATCCGGGAAGCCCAGCGCGAGCTGCTGCTCCTGCAGCTGCAGCGCTTCGAGGCACAGCGCACGGGACGTCAGAGTCGCTTTGCTGAGGAGCCAGCAGAGGCTGCAGCCGCGGCTGCTGGCAGTGCAGGCGGCCAGGTGAGCTCGACTGGCTTGGGGAGGCCCCCCACTTTGGAAGCGGGCACCAGACGGGCTCGATATGTTGGGGGAGACCCACCAATGGGATCAAAGGCGCCGTACCTGCAACAGCAGCTGCTGGCTGCACGCAGGGCACACCAGATGTGCCAACTGCCAGGGCGGCATTCGGGGACAGCCTGCGGCGACAGCACCTGTTGGCAGCGCTGATGCACAGGTGGGAGCTGGACTGGCTGATAGCATGCTTGTTGGCAGCATGAGGAGCTGAGTAAGAGCCTGCCATACGGCGGTGGTGGTGGTGGTGCCTGCGGGCAGCCGGGTGTACTGCTGGCGAACAAGTAAGTGCTAGAACGGCTGGAGCAACAGTCACCTCCTGGCTGACACAAACTCTGCTAGGGCAGGGCTGCCCAGTCGCTGGGCCAGCACCAGCTGCAGCTGCAGGTAGCTTGGGGCCACAGGTGAGATGGTCGTTGGGAGGGGCAGAGGGATCGCTGGGCCCTGGCCCGCAGCTGCCTGCAGGGGCAGCAGCTGCTGGCAACGCAACTGCACAGGTAAGCTTCTTAGCTGGCTGGAACGATGTCCTTCCAGGTGAGAGCAGCCACTGGCGGGTCAGGCATCTGCAGGTGGCAGTGCATGTGCTTGCGGCTTAGGACCAGGTGTCACATTGAGTGGCTAAGGCAGGAGCCGGCCACCAGAACAGGGCTGGCAGCGCCGCGCCATTGACTGCAGCCGCATTCTACTTTACAGAAGACCCACCTACTGCCAAACCCACCAGCGTCACCCCAGCAGCTAAGAGACAGCTGAATGGTGTAGTATTGCTGCCAGGGTCTCAGCTGAGGCAAGTCCCATTCGTATTTCCATTTTCGTTCCTGCAGGGGGGCACCAGTGGCAGGGCAGCAGCAGGGGCAGGAGTGCGCCCCAAGACGGCAGATGCCTCGACAAAGTTGCCAGCGCGGCGCTCCAGCCGTGACTTGACTCCTGCAGGTATGTGGTGCTGCTGCACCTGTTGGTTGCAGGTGACATGAGTTGCATGTTTGTTGCAACACTGTCTTCTGTAAGCTAGCTGGCCTGCTGCATCCCCCCAGCTGTCAGGAACCCATCAGCTGCAGCCTGCTCAGCCTTGCAGTCGAGGCAGCGTTTGACGGCGTATGGCGATCGGACTGCAGCTCATGCAGGGGATGTGGCAGCCAGCTTCAGCAGGTGCAGAGCGTTGGGCCTCAGCAGAAGGCGTCCCATAAATGCGCCCAGCTGTGTTGCAACAGATCTGGCTCCAGCTGCAGCCTTGCAGCCTTCCAGCCTCGAACATGTAGGCAGCCCGCATACCACATGTGTGTTGCAGAAGAGTTGGGGATTACCTGCAGACTGGGAACCCTGACTGCTGCTGCAGAGCGCTAGGAGCCAGCCGCAGCCGGGGCAGCCTGCATGTTGCTGCAGGTATCTGGGAGCCAGCTGTAGCATGGACAGCCTGCTGCAGTGGGGAGATGTGGCCAACTGCGAGTGAAGTGAGCCTCCTTATTCTACGAGAGACCGAAGAGTTGGCTTTCATCCGATCAGCCTCTTGTTCCTGCAGGGGACCTGGGAGCCAGCCTGAGGCAGTCAAGGCGGCTGAGCAAGGAGGTGTATGCCCCCGCAGGCACTCTGGGCCGTGCAGGCCGCCTAGCTAGCCGAGAAGGCTCCCTAGGTGCGCCAGCATGTCTGCCCAGTGCATGCCAGCCTCCAGCTTGTGCGCATGGGTCTTCTGGCATGTCTCCCTGAGCTCGCGCAGGACTGAGAGCAACTGTATACTTTGGCTGCCCAAGTCGTCTGCTCAACCTGGCTGCCTCAGGATTTCATTGCCTGCAGGTGCTCAGATTGAACATGTACCTTGGCTGCTCAATCTGGCTGCCTGAGGGTTTCATTGCCTGCAGGCGCTCAGATTGACTATGTATCTTGCCTGCTCAACCTGGCTGCATGAGGGTTTCGTTGCCTGCAGGAGCTCAGACAGCAATGCAGAGCACCATGTTGCGGGCAGGCAAGTTTGGGGAGAAGGTGCCCCAGGTGAGCTGCCTGCATAGTGCAGTTGCCCATGGAGCAGCAGAGGCTGCAGGCTCTGGGCCACGCCACGTTTTTGGGAGCAGTGCAGGAGACGGTGTGGGGCCAAGCAGTTTGCACACACCTGCAAAGCTTGCTGCTGCTACAGGATATCCTGTGCAGCGTGGTGGACAGCACGATGGGTGAGCTGCGCCAAAGTTTTCATCAGGCCGTGGATGAGTACTGGAAGAACAGGGAGGTCCACCATGTGCAGATGGCCATCGAGGAGGTATGGTTGGTTCTCCTGCCTAGCTTGGGTGAGCCAGCAGCTGCAGCTGTTCTCGCTGGGCATTTCAGGGCCTGAGGTCCAGCTGTGCAGGTGCGGCTGGACCTTCTGCGTTCCGCCAACAAGGCCGCAGTGAGCACCTTGGTACGCCCTGAGCGTCCCAGGTACAAGGTGTTGCAAAGTAGGGAGAGGCTGAGGATCATGCTGGCTCAGGCACAGCAGGTAATGTTCCAGGTTTGTCATCAGTTCATGATTGTCTAGTCTGCTGAGGCGGTCTGTTTGCACCGCAGCAAAATGGGAAAGCCTGAGCTCTTTCCACTGGGAACTGTTGCAGGTTGCAGACGAGAAGCGTTCAGATGCTGATAGGGCTAGATTGAAGGCAGCAGAGGAGGATGCCAGAATGGCAGCCTGGAGTTCCAGGCGTATAAAGGAGCTGGCCTGAGACTCGATACCTGCAAGCAGGAAGCACAAATTTCGTAGGCAGCCAACAGCAAATGGCAGGGGCACAATGTGTGCAGCTGTCCTCAGTCAGATGTTCCGCATCAGAAGATATCAGAATGCTAAATTTAGTTTTGTATCCGCATCCCAGGACAGCATCTGCGAAGAAATGCCGTGCATTGTACCTCACACAACCAGTGTGGGTGCCCACAGCAAGGCTCAGTGCTGCTTTCGACTGCAGCGGTGCTTCAGCCTTGGCCCACCTCGCACTCACTCCTCCTTGAGGCCTTGCCGAGCCATCTGTAAAGCGCCCTCTTCTGTTGCATTGCCACCAATGAAGCCGCTCGCATGTACAAAGACACCACCAGGAATTCCTGACTTAGCACTGAGCTCCTCATCTCGCAGGCCCCGCCATGCCGTGGGCAGGGGCTTCCTACTGGCAAAGCTGCCCAGCGCTGCTGACACAGCCTGTACCCTCCATTTGTTCTCTGTGGTGTCCTGCAAAGCAGTGCAGCTTAGAGTTCGACCAGGGTGTGCAGGCAAATTGTTTGGCAATGCCATGCATGCCCATAAGCTCCTGTCTTGATCCTAATGTCTGTCAAAGCCGCTAGGGAGGTCATGCAGCCAATGCAGCAGGTGGCAGCCAGCAGGCTCATATGCATGTGAAGCTCACCTGATAGAGGCAGTACTTGATAGGTGTGTCAATGCCCATCTCCTTCTCCAGCTCATACAGGTGCTCCTTCCAGGGGCAGGAGCAGAAGAACTTCAGGATCTCGCCACTCTCATCCACCTGAATTAAGGCGGAAACAACCCCAGTGGAAGGCACTTTTCGCTGTACTTGACGCTGTGGTGGTTCCAGAAGCATGACTCCAGGAGCTGGGCAATTTCAGGATGCTGCAGTCCTCATCCAGCTGCAGTGGGGCAGTCACAGCTCTGTGAGATGCACGCCTGCCGCCTGATTTACGACCTTGATGCAGCACATGCCCCCAGAGGGGCCAAGGACTCGAAGTCAGCACTGCTTCACTAGCTGCAGGCAAAGTTGCAGGAGTTTGCCAATGCGCTGAGACTGGTGCACTCAGGATGGGCGCAGCAGTTACTGGGCTGGCCGCAAACCCTGTGCTGGCAATCACGAGCTGCGTCTGGCAAGCCGTAAAGCAATGCGGTGGCGTGCTCATGAAGGTGAGACTTGTTCCCTTTTGTGCAGCCTCCTGCACGTGTTGTGCAACCTCCATGCCCAAAGAGCCACTGCTCTGAAGCTCCCAAGCTCTCTTCCCATGTACTTGACATGTTACCACTCTCAAGTGTGGCCTCCGTCATGCCCCTGCTCAATTGCCTCCTGCACGACCTCCCATGTGCAGGCGGCCACCTCACAGCCTTCACGTGCCTACCTCAAGCTCTCTTCATCTGCGGAGGCATACCATCGTCTCACCACATGCTGCTGCCCTAGCGCTTTGCTGCTGCCCCAGTGCTTTTCAAATCCTGTACCAGGCAGCCCTGCTGCACAAGTCTCACTGTCCATCCAGCATCATCTCATGCCGTTGCCATTGTATGCAGCCTTTCCTTAGCAGCCAGCACCCGCCTGATCCCAACACTGCCTCACCTCGTGCCGCTGCTCCAGCGCCTGCCTCACAATTTCCCTCGCTGGTAGCCAGCACTTGGCAAAGTACTCCACGCTCTCCAGAAATTCGCCCCCGGTGAGGTCCATGGCCTTCAGGAAGCGCTGCTGGGTGAGTTCGGGGGAAGCCTCCTCATTCCACCGAGGGTTCAGCCCCCCAACACGCGAGCTCAGGTTGGTGCTGCTCACGTAGCGCGGGGGCTGCTCGGTGTCGTATTGGTTCACGCCTGCAGCACAGTGTGGGGGTGACTTTGGTGACTTTTCAGCCAGGCTGATTCATTTCAAGGAGAAAGCTGCATAGAGGCATGGGACACGCCCGCAGCACAATCTGGGGTGACTTCGGTGACTTTGCAAGAAAGCTCTTGAAGTGGTAAGGCTGCACAGGGGCATGACAAGCCTGCAGCAGAGTGGTGGCAGCAAGTTTGATGCCTGCAGGAGGCCGGCCATGGCAGGGGCTGCACCAAAGCGTCAGGGGTTCACACCTGCAGCGCAGTGGGACTTTTGATGGTGTGGTGCTGGAGAAAGTGGCCCTCCTCACTTGGCCGGCGGGAGAGCACCTGCTCTGATTCCTCCCAGAAGAGCAGCTGCTCTCTTTCTCTGTAATGCATGAAGACCTGCAGCAGAGGAGCAGAGCGGCCGGTGCTTGGGACCTACCAGCACTCTTCTGGTGTCAAAGAGCAGTTCCTGAAGACGAGCTGGTTGCCAGAAGCGCAGAGAAACCCGCAGCATGGTTGTGTTTGAGAGCACACCAACTTCTGCTGACTCCACTGCTGCAGCCAGGCCACACACCTGTGTTCCTTCATTTCAGCAAAGCGACAGGCTGCGACGCTGGGTGACAAAGTGTCAAAACAGGCTGTCCTGGTCACCATACTTGTGCATTGAAATGGCTGTTTTGATGCAGGATAATTCGCAGAATAGGTCGCTCACCAAGTTTGATGGCCGAGACAGCCTTCAACGGACTTGATGCGGCCTAGCACACCTTTCTCAAGAGAGCACAGGCCAGGTAGTAGCTGCAGCACGTGGCTCACCATTGTCAATGGCATCCAGAGCCTCAATGAAGAACTTGTACACAGTCAGCCACAGGAGGTGAGCGTTGTCGTGGTCTGGGGCCACGCCAGCAGCCTCGGCCACTATGTCACGCCCAAAGTGCTTGTACACCAGGCCCGCGCTGGAGAGCTTGGTGGAGAAGCCGTGGCCAAAGACCTCGGTGAAGCCCCGCTGGTGGTGGTCATACCTCTGCTGCTCTGCAGGGCGGAGTGGATGGGACAGTGTTGGGCATGTGTGTGAGAGGCAGGCACTAATTTGTGCAGCGTGGAATGAATAGCAGACAGGGGAGGTTCAGCACATTCTATGTGTAGTGAGAAGCAGGCAGTGATCTGTCTCAACATGGACTGATTTGTAAAAGATCATCTGCTGGTCTGCAGATGGATCGACACGTCTCAAGCAGAGGGTGTAAGGGAGGTGGTTTGAGAGCAGGGTGTGCCATTGAGTACCAGATGAGCAGAGTCAAGAAAGCTCAGAGCCACGCTGTTCCGCGGGCGGGGTGCACATGGAGGTGTGGGCAAGGCAGCACAGTGTGCAGGCTGTGATGGGCCGAGCATGCTGGAGGCAGCTCTCGTCCAGCAGCACAGAATGGCTGAAAGTTGCATCCAGGCAAGGAGGAGGCACTGCTTCGTGGCTGAAAGGGAAAAGATGTATACAGCCGCCCACCAGACCACAGACAGCACAGGGAGCGAGTGCACAACTACAGTCCAGCACCAGGGCCGCTGTTCGTGGGGCCCCGCGTCCATGGTTTGCAGTCTTCTGTTGCTTAGATGGCAGCTGCAGTGCAAGGGCACTCACTTGGGTCATACACGCCTCCCACATCAATCACCACGTCGCAGTCTTTGAGCACTGCGGGGTCCCTGCTGCGCACCACCTCTGCATCCTTGAGCAGCTTGGTGCGCTTGAGAAGGAAGCAGCCCAGAGCCTCATCACAGTGAAAGGCACCGCTGTGGGTGCCGATGGTGGGTGCCATTTTGCGCTTGGTGCCTCCACTGCTCATGCACACAAGGGAGAATCGGGATCTGCTGGTGCTAGAGGCAATCACACGGGGTGCTCTCAATGTGAGCAGCATGCAGTTCTGGCACAGCAGCCAGAAGAAGGGAAGTGTAGGTTACGGCACTGACCATTTTTTACTTCGTGCAGCAAAGGGGCAGCAAAGGGCAGCACAGGCAGCATGAGACTCCGCAGCAGCGACCCTGCATCTGATGATGATCAACCAGAGGAGGTCTCCCTGGCAGTCGCCAAGCAGGCTGAGACAGCCAGAGTCAAGCAGCAAAGGCAGTCCAAGGCCACCCATAAGCGCAAGGCCCCACCTTCCACTCAGCACCAGGTGCCTGCTGTTGCAGAAGCAGATCCCGCTCCCCCACCGAGCCCTGCAGACCAGCCTGCAAGTCAGCCTGGCGCAGAGGAGGACAGCGATGTGCTGCCGGCACATGTGATTGAGGAGCTCATGCAGCAACGCAGGTGCAGCTGCAGTTTCAGTTTATGCCCAGGTGCAAAAGCTGCTCGAACTTGATTGTGTCTCTATGCTGCGATGGCAGTCATGCCTTTCGCTTGCTCTGAACTGAGAGCTGGCACCATGACCTGCAGGCAGCAGCAGGCTGCTGCACAAGGAGGCCCTGACCGCCACGCAGCGCCAAAAGCAAGGCGGCAGCGGCAGCCGAAGCAGAGATCGCAGGCGCATCAAGGCTTCCAGCGTCAAGCAGGCCCCGTCACCGTGGCCGTGCTTGGTTCACTACCTGACAGTCAGCCCTCCGGTGAGTTTGCTGACCGCGCTGCTGATGCCTCTGCTGTGACATGGCAGTGGCTGGCTGCCTCAGTGGATGTGTCAGAAAGTCTCTATGCACTGATGTTTTGGCACAACCAACCGATCAGTGTTGCCTTGCAGAGTCTGCACAGAGCTTTGTCCAGGAGGCACTTTGTGGGCATAAGCGTTCCGCCACAATGCTGCTGGCCAACAAACATGACCCTGGGCCTGCTCCAAACTGGCGGCTGTGAAGCTAATTACCCCTGTTATATCTGCGTCACGAGTATATGATTGTCTTGTTGAGAGGCGCTTTTGAACTGACATTGATGTATTATGTCTGGCAATCATGCTGAGGCAGTGTGTCCTCTCAAAAGCTTCCGCAACTTGCGGCGCTACGTGCATGGTTGTGAAGCTTGTGTCCACTGCGTTTGGGTGCCAGTTACTGCATAATGCACAACTGGAGCATTGGGCACCCACCGCAGAAGGTGCAGGATTCACTCTTGGGGATCTCTGACAAAGACGGCACACAAGCTGCATCCCACATGGGCATGCCACCCACAGTGCCACATGCAGATGCACACCTCACTGCCAGAGTTGCGCAGTGGCAAACATGCATGCAGATGGCAACAGCACCAGTCTGTTGAGCCTTGGACAAGGGTCCGTGATGTACTGCTTGCTCCTGAGGTGCTCCAGTCATAGACTCAACAGCTGCCACCTGGGTGTTCTGATGAAGCAGCAATGCAAGTGAAGTGGTTGCTGTATACTGCAAGCCCTACAGCATGCACAAGATTCAAGCCAATGGAGATTGATGCCAGTAGTCAGTATGATTCAGAATACAGTTTTAATACCAAGGGTTCTGAATCAAGGGTCTTCCTTTCTGCAATTGAAGACACACTGTGGCAGTCATCATGGCTCAGTGGGAGCAAGTGCAAGTCAAGCTGCCAGCAATGCAGAGAGGCTGCCACCTTGTGACAGATCAGGCAGGCGTCACCTGTGTCTTGTGCAGTGGCAAGCAGGACAGCTCAGGCTCCAGCAGAGACACATATCAGACTTCACTGCCTGCAGATTGAGCGCCAGTGCAGGAGCGAGCTTGCCAAGTTTGACAAGGGCCTAGCGAACGTCTTCATCCAGCATACCAGTGCCTCCCTCACCATCAATGAGGTGCAGTGAGCATGAACTCACCATTATAGGCGACACAGTCAGCAACAGCGCATGACAATCTCACTGCTGCAGAACTGCGACCCAGATGTGAGGACTGACATGGAAACCTTCCTCTCTCAAGTGGTGCCAGAGGTGTGCATGCTGTGGCTAGATCTCTCTGCAGGCTGGCACTGGATGCTCTGAGCAGAGGTACTCTGACGCATCACAAGCCTTGAGCACGCTGATCAGTGTCCCTTTAGGCTTGATCAGGAAGATAGTGTTGGGGTAGCAAGGCCGTTGCCACCTGCTTGGCAGGCCTGTTGCTACCTTAAGGCAACACAAAGAGGCCCACAGACAGGGGGTGCAGGCTTACGTACAGCTCAAAGGGGTGCACACTGCTCTGCAGGGCCGCAGAGCGCCATGGATCCACACAGCAGAAGGGGATGACGACATGCCAGGTACTGAACCACAAGGAAACTCACACCATGTGTTGCGCCATGCCTTGCAGTACAGAGTAGCAGTGGTGACTTCCAAGAGACCTGAGCCTAGCTGCCTGCCTGCAGCTCACTGCAAGAGCTCAATGTTTGGCTGCTCTCTCAACATTCCTGTCACTGGCGGCCGCTTCAACCTGGGCACTTGGCAGGTCAGTGCGGCCTTGGCTTGACTATGCCTGCAAGGCCCTAGTGTGACCCTGGCTCTCGGCCATACAGGGCATCTGGATGTGCGAGCACAGGGACCATGCTAGCAGCAGGAGAATAGTTGTGACGCTTCAGGGGTCTTCAAAATCTCAGAGATAGTACATAATGAGTACCCTGAATGCAGCGATGCCCCAAAGGATGGTCAGTGTCAGCTGTTCGGCAGGTACGTTGTCATGTGGAATGCGTCTTCTGAGTGGCCTGCCAGCCCCCAGATGGCTGTTGTACTGCCCGTTACAAGGAGTGCTATGCTACAGCTGAGTGGTGTTAGGACGTCTGCTTACTTTCCGCTCGCCAGGCTGCCAGAGTAACCTATGGTAAAGATGAAAGAGACCCCTGCCAGCACTCCCTGAGGAAACAACTTTTTCTTCTTGATGAAGCCATTGGCCATGTACAGCCCCAAGGTGCCTGTAGTCACTGCACGGCAGCAGGCAGCGCCTCAGCCCGCAGGCGGCAAGGCTCATCTTGCTGAATTGGCAGTTGGCAGTGCATAGCAGCAAGGGGCACAAGTGTGCATGGGCAGCATGGCAGGCCATGCTGGCGTCACACCAGGACAGCCACAGCGTATGCTGTTGACGCTCCCCAGCAGCGAGCAGCACTGTGGCACACAGGCAGACTGCACTGTAAGTAACAGGAGTTGCTCTGGGCACACCAGCTCCTTGTGGCGGTGCAGGTCGCACCTGCGGCCAGCCTCACTCCATAGCTGTTGCCTGCCAGGCTCATGAGCCCTGCCGACAGCACTAGCAGCCCAGACAGGATGCTGGACGCTATCAGGCTGTCCCTGCTGCCCTTCTTCTTGTACCCCATGACACCTCCAACTGCAGGCACAGGCAGGCTGGTCTTGCTAGGTAAATGGGAGGTAGCCCCAGTTGAGGCACAGACATGCATCCCTTGCTGAGGTGGCCCCCAACAACAGCGCATGCAAGCAGGCTTCGCCGGCGAGGGAAGAAGTGCTGAAGGGGTGCTCACATGCAACCCAGAACACCCATCTGAACGGGAAAGCACTGCTGCTCGGAGAGACGCCGCTACATGGCAATGGCCAGGATGGAACGCCGCCAACACAATGCGGATGAAGGGCCAAGCCAGTCGCAGGGCAACCTGAGGGCTGGCCAGCAGGGTGATCAACGTGAGACAATGTCAACATGAGAAGATGGTTGATGAGCATGCAGCCATGTGCACACATAGCCAGCTTGGCTGGCTGTCTCATATGCTTGCTGCCACTGCCCATGTGTCTTGCTGTCTGCCTCCTGTTCATGCTCGGCATGCTGATGACGCAGAACCTGCGACTACAGCTTGATGGCAGTCCAGTACAGCACTCAAACACACAGCATGGCTACTTTTGTGTCGCTTTATGCTGATCTCAACATAGCACTCCATACACAACATGAAAGCTGTGTCTCCTTACGTGCCACTCCCTGCACAGCACTCCACACACAGCACAGATGAGGCCCCGGGACCCACCCAGCACGAAGGCTGCAAACAGCAGCGTCATGACCTGCATGCCCCTGCGGCTGCTGGAGCTGTCGCCCCCTCCGTCCCCGCCCCAGCCACCGCCGGATGCCTTGCCTGAGCCTCCATCCCCACCACTGCTGTCTGTAGCCTGGTCTGCAGCCCAGCAACGAGGACTTCAGGACATCCCTTCACTGGCCCCTCGCACTCTGCCTTGTCATTGCAGTCCCTTGCTTGCTGCCACAGTCTGTGAGTGAGCGAGGGCGGCCCTGCTGTGTTCGGCTGACACTTATCAATGCATGCCAGGGCAGACACCCGCCTGAAGGCCTCGCTTCTCAGCCAGAAAGCCTGAGCAGGGATACACAATACTGGGAGCAGGCAGCTGGAACGTTGCAAGCAGCTTTGGGTTCGCCAAGTGCTTACCACATGCAACGCACGTGACCCATGATCCCTGCGCCATGAGACCTGAGCAGCAACAGAGTTGTGCACGGCCCTCTCCATGCAAGGCGCGCCATGATGCCCTCATGCAGGGCGAAGCCCAGGCTGACCTGGACCATATGGCCGCGGCGTCTGGTAGCTTCTGGGGGTGGTCAGATCTCTGGGGGCTGTGTAACCCTGAGGTGCCTGGAGGGTGCCGCAGCAGGCAAGCGTCAGGATTCTATGCTCCCAGACGCCGCCTCAGCTGCAGAAGCAATCTTGAACATTGTTGTGGCAGGCTCACCTTCACCTGCCACCACCTGGGGATGCCCCCAACTGGCTTGTTGGCATGAAGGGGCTGGGACTGCCCTGCATGGTGAAGGAGATCATGTGGCAAACATTGCCAGAACATTTGCTTGGACCTGGTGAACCTGCAGCTTGTTTGTGTTGAACAGCTTGCAGCGGATATGGCACACTCCAGGGCGGCACCAGCTGCTGCGCTGCCACCAAGTGGCCCAGCATGCCACTGCATGCACATGCCATTCACCTGGCTTAACAGGCCCTGAAGTCTTGTGAGGGGTCCTGAAGTCCCTGGGTGTACTCAAGTCAGGAAATGGCTTGACTTCAGGAGGGGAGGTCTGTGGCCTGAGTCTGTAGCCAGGCACGTCAACCTCTGAGCCTGCACGTATCTTGTTGCATGATGTGGCCAGCATTGCTGGGCTTGCCCTGTCAGATCTGTCTGGTCAAACCCTGGATTCAGAGCCAGAACGCAGCAGAAGATGTCAGCATGTTCGACCTAGCTCCTGAGACGGGCATGTGGTTGTAGATCAGCTTCTGACTGCTGCCAGAACCATGACAGAGGCCCATGTCGAGAGGCAATCATCTGCCATTGCAGCTCTGCAGTCTGTCGATGTGGAGACCGTCTTTGACAAGGTGAGGCAGCCTGAGGCTATCTCAGCAATGTTTGTAGACTTCGCATCTGCCAGGCGCGCGCCATTATGCTTTGTGGCACTGCAGGATGACTTTGATGCAGAGAAATACATCAATGAGATGTTCCCTAGCGGTGCGCTGGCATCTGAAGCACTGTGCTCCGCCAACTGCCAACCTCACAGCTTGTCAGTGGCCTTGCCAAAAAGCAGCGACCTCAGCTTATTGCCCTGCCATCTGAGGACGCTGCTCCTGTTGTCGCTGCAGAGACCAGCCTGGTGGGCCTGGACCCTCTGATTGGCAACCTCAAACACAAGGTATGGCTATCGGTCTGGCAGCCCCTTTTGGAGAACATGGGTCTGGGCTCCAGCCTAGCAGTGCTTGTGCAATCCTGGGCTGTGGAGGTCTTGCTGTCAGCCATCAGGTGGATGTCTTGCAGTCTTGGTGCTGCATGTGCCCAATGACCAAAGTTACGGCTCCACTTCTGTGCTCATGCTGCAGATCCGCAAGGTGGACAATGAGATCCTGACGGCCGTGCGGCAGCAGAGCAGCTCAGGAGCTCGTGCCAGGTATGCTGCTCCGCATGTGAGGTGCATCTCCCCTACCAGATGCACAGCGATCATGGCACAGGCCATGGCTGCAGCCTCTGAGGGGCACAGATGCCACCACATGCACTGCCACCACCTGCGCTGTGTCAGTAAGCAGCTTGTGTCAGGTCAGGAATCAGGACCTAAGTTCTGGTGCAGCCGCCTCTGCAAAGCAGCATGGGAGCCTGTTGAGCAGCAGCTTGGAACGCATGGTATGCTTGCTGAGCCAGTGAGCAGCGCTAGGCATCAGGCTGCATCTTCTTGTGCCTGCTGACCTGAAGAAGCCCAAGCTGGTCAATCAAGGAGCTGCTGGGCATAGACCACAGTGCCCTGCCAGCAAACACCTGATGCTTCTGCCTGCCAGCCCAACTTGGCCACGGCTTCCAGCTATGATTTTCATCTTTAAGCCAGTGCATACGGGAAGCTGGCCCTGGAGAACGCACCGCTCCTGTGCAGCGATATCAAACTCCTGTACCTTCAGGGCTGACCTGGAGAAGTCTAAGCTGGCCATCGAGGAGCTGTTTGGGAAGATCAATGAGATTCGGCACAAGGCGGAGCAGAGCGAGGTCATGGTGCAAGAGATCTGCCGCGACATCAAGAAGCTGGACTATGCAAAGAAGCACCTCACGCACACCATAACTGCCCTCAGGCGGCTGGCCATGCTGATCAGCGCTGTCGGTGAGGCTCAGGAGGTTTGGAGAGGATTGGGGAGATGCTGACTGGTCTTGCGCGCGCTTGAGATGTGGTGGGCAGTCACCTGCCAGACAAGCAGCCGCAACCGCCTTGCTGCCTGGGTGCCCTAGGGCGGCACACAATGTTGAGCATCCTGAGATTGATTACCTCACGCCAACCGGACGGCCCTGCTCTGCGTGCATGAGCGTACACACCACCCTGCCTTCCGGCGCCTCTCCATGTACGGTGCACCTGCCTGAGCAAGGCACCAGCAAGGCAACAGCAAGGTGCACAGCTTGCCCTGCCCAAGCATAAGCAGGTTTACCACGCCCTAAAGGAGCCCTGCAGGCTCTCTCTGATGCATAGTCAGTATGTGTTGGCCT
Source organism: Asterochloris erici (assembly GCA_019693375.1). Classification (NCBI taxonomy): domain Eukaryota; kingdom Viridiplantae; phylum Chlorophyta; class Trebouxiophyceae; order Trebouxiales; family Trebouxiaceae; genus Asterochloris; species Asterochloris erici. The sequence continues at coordinate 23,890 of JAAMXJ010000530.1, forward strand.
GCCAGGCTTGTGGGGCACTTGCAAACATGCTGGATCCCCAGCTGGACCTGCGCGGCTGTGCATCACCCTGCAGCTGGCTCCCAGCGATGCTGAAATGCCCTCTCAGGTTTGCAGAGCATGTTCACAAGCTCACATGAATGCCCCCCTGCCCTGCAGACCAGCTGCAGCGTGCCACAGAGCGCCAGGAGTATGCAGAGGCTGCCCACCTCCTGGAGGCTGTGCAGCAGCTGGCCGGCCACTTCCAGTCCTATGTGCAGATCCCCAAGGTGGGCCCTTGCGGCTGTGGCCGCTTTTCCCATGTCCTCATTGTGGGTGCAGCAGTCATTGTGGATGTCAGCATCAGTCTGGACCTGGTGGTGCCTTGACAGATACTTCAATGGCAGCCCAACACATGTAGCAATGAGCGACTTTGAGTGGCGTCATGAGGCGCAGGATGAGCCACCTGTGTTCTTGGGCAGACCTAGTTCAAGCTGCAGGGTCATGCATGTGTCCCCTGCCATGCTATTGAGCTGCCTGCATGCACCCTGGTGCGCAGCGCGAGACAGCGCTCATGCAGGTGGCTGAGCTCAATCGACTCAAGCTTCCTGCGCTGCCATGCGGGGGAGCAGACTTCAGCAGGTCTCAGTTGTGCATCCACCGCACATTCATGCTAGCAGGCCACCGCCTGGTACCGTCCACTCCCAACAAGAGTGTTCTGCCATGCAGGTGGCTGAGCTGAGCGGGCGCCTGAGCACGCTGCAGATGAGCCTGCAGATGAACGTGCAGCGCGAGTTCGAGCTGCTGGGCACCAGTGAGGACAAGGCCAATGTGCTCCTGCTGGAGCGTTTGAAGAGCTGCTGCATGGTGGTTGACGCTCTTGGCTACAAGGTGGGGTGTGGCCGACATCTGGGCCCAGCAACAAAGATGGCATTGCTCATTGCCCCAGGAGCATGGTAGAGCCAGAAGTCTCTGCAACCTGCGCTGAGAGCCTAATGCTCGAGCATCTTGAGACGATCGGCATCTGCAGCTCAATTGTTACCCCTGTTGTCCGCGTACGTCAACCACTCGCCTGCCTGCCACGCACCTGCTGCAGGCTAGTGGCCTTTACCGTCTGCCCATCTCTATATTACTCCGTCTCTTTCAGTTGCCTATGCACCTGTTGGCATCCCTCTGCCGCTCCCTGGCTCTGCCTGCAGGCTTGCTGGCCCTCAGGATACTGCAGTCTCGCTGCTGCTGGCCGTTTACCCACTGCAGGCCACTCACCTGCTGCAAGCCACTCGCCTCTGCTGCTGGGCAGTTGCCAACTCTGCTGCAGGCCCCCCCCTGCAGGCCACCCGCCCGCTGCAGGTCAAACTTTCTCTGCAGACGCCAAATCTGCTGCAGACCTGCACCCACCTGACGCACCAGGCTGACACTGCTGGACTCTTCGTCAAACCTTGCCAGACTGTGATGTACCTGCTGCAGAAACTTTGCGACAGCAGCGCCCACCTGCTGCAGGCTCATGACCCTTCTGCTGCGCGGCGCATCTGCTGGTGGCACACCTTTGGCTGCAGAGGACCTGAGAATGTAACCACAAAGTGGCCTGCACCAGAACCTGCGCACTATCTGCTGCAAGGTCTGCAATTGTGACCCTGACAATGGGCTGCAAGCACCTATGATGCAGCTGCTGCAAGGGCCTGTGTTGATACACCCACAAGGTCTGCAGCAGTGAGTGGACCCCTGGCTGAGTTTGTTACCCCAAAAGGAGCCTGCCGCACTTTGGCACCAGGTCAAGGCAGCTAGCCTTTGCCATCTCCATGCCTGCTGCAGGCTCACAAGCAGCTGGTGGCCATCTGCCTTGGTCATCCCAACACTTGGCTCCTAAGAGCACACGCAACCCAGGGACATGCTGCTGGTGGTTAGGTCGTAAGCCCTTGCCAGCAATCCCTCAGTTTACCCAGTTTCCCATACAGGCCCGCGACCAGCTGGTGGACTCCATCTGCCGTAAGGAGGTGGGCGTGTACACCCAGATCTTCTCAGCCACAGGGGAGACCGCTGCCATCGACCGCACTGAGCGGCGGTATGCGTGGCTGCGCAAGCGCCTCCGGGCGCGGGAGGATGTCTGGGCAGTCTTCCCAGAGTCCTGGCGCGTGCAGCAGCATGTGTGCCTGCTCTTCTGCAAGGTGGGGTGCTTGAGGGATGCAGACAGGCTTCATGGGTGTGGCTGCTTGGATTCCCGCAGACTGGGAGCTTTGGAGCAGCGTGCAGTGGGAGGTCCTGAGGGCTGTGGGCACTGTCCTTGGGCATGGCCAGTCAAAGCTCTCTGCAGATCAGGAGCAGGACGGTGGCTCCCTATATGGTGTGGGGAGCACCTAGGGGAGCAAGTGAGTTCCAGCCTGCATTGTGAAGTGCTGTCCGGCTTTGGGGTTCTTGCCTATGGCATGACACGTGCAGAACTGTCCTTCACATCTAAGGGTCTGCAAGTCGTGAGGTTTGGGGAGCTGTGGCCTATGCATGCTTTTCAACAGCATGTCTTCTACCCTCCCTGCAAGCTGGGATGGCAAGGTGGTATAGGCTACCAGAGCCTGTGCCCCAAGCGGCAGCCATTGGGGATGCTGCTTTGCTCATCTGCATGATGCCTCGTCAGCAGGGATGCTTGATGCGTCAGGGAATGTGCTCCAAAGGAGTCTGCAGGGACCTGCCAGCCTGGAGGCAGATAGGTCAACGACTGACCGGCAGCATGAGAGAACTGAGGCACGAGAAAAAGGGTTTTGACTTGGCCTGCCCAGGGGAGTCAACAACTTTGAACAACCTGACCACGGGAGAGGAGACACAGGAGGCAACCTCTGCATGAAAGGCTGCACCCGCATTCTGACACGTGCAAGGTGTGTTTGCAGACCACCAAGGAGCAGCTGGGAACCATTCTGGAGGCAAGGCGGCCAGAGTTGGGCAGCAACGTGGAGGCCCTGCTGCTGGCAGTCAAGGCCACCAACGACTTTGAAGCGGAGATGGCCAAGCGCTTTGGGGGAGGGGAGGAGCTCGACGGCCTGGAGGTCAGTTGATCCAAGTCAGATGTGGCAGTGGGAATTGTCCACGACCCTTTAGGGCAGCGTTGTGGCGCTGGCTGGCGGCTGCGTGTGGAGTGAGCCAGTGCCAAAGTTGCAACATGATAACAATCCAGCATTCTGCGGGTGCAGAAGTCGTCGACACCCTGCCCATCAGGCTGCCTCTCAGCTCAGTTCATGTGCTGTTGCAACGCATGCAGCCTCCACCCCTGACGACCTGACAGCCCAGGCTGGGGCGTGGCGCCTCGCATGTACAAGACACCCTTCCCAGCTTTCCTTCTGCCCATGCAGGATCTGTCCCCCGAGGACCTGACTGCCGATGATGCCTCCCCAGCCAGCGCGGTGCGCCAGCGCTATGAGAAGCTGTTCAAAGAGCGCCAAAGGGCGGCGGAGACCGGAACGCCCAAGGGGGCAGACGCTGCTGCCGCGCGAGCAACGGCAAACCTGCAGGCGCGCATGGCTTTCCAGGGGATCATCTCTTCCGTGTTCATGAAGTTCCTCAGGTGAAGGCCGCTGGGGGTTGCTGCAGTGTTTAAGCTGCTGGAGCATGAAGCTCCAGCCCTGGACCAAAGAGTTCTCAAGGCGCTTTAGCAAGCTTTGCTTAGAGGTCCCAGGGCACCATTCCTGCCCTGCAGCTTTCAGACAAGCGCTGAGGAGGACAAGCTGCCCCCTATCCAGCAGAACACTTATCTGGAGACAGAACCATCAGAATTCCTTTTGCATCAGAGGTTCAACTGTGCCCCCCACGGCCTGCAGTGCACATCAGCCCACGAGTGGCGGTCTTCAACTGCACCTAACCTCTCAGACATTGCTGGACCTGTCCTGCAGTGTGTACGTGGATGCTGAAGAGCGGCAGCTGCGGGAGACCCTGGAGCAGCTGGTACGCGAGGAGACATGGCAGCCCATGGAGGATGCGCAGCAGACTAACGTCCTCAAGTCCAGCAGCGAGCTGTTTGGGGTCATCAAGAAGAGCCTCACGCGGTGCAGCAAGTTTGTCAGTCGGGGGGCGGCCATGCTGGAGCTGTGCAAGGCCTTCCAGGTGGGACCATTGCTTGCAGATGGTCTGGCATATGAGACCTTATGCATGCCGGCAGTAATAGATGCTGCATTGCTGGCCATCAAAAAGACTGCAGTCTCATCACGCAATATCACCTTTACAGGTGCTCCCACAGAGGCTGGAGTGTGGCTCTGTTGGCCCAGATGCTTCTGCACAGTCACTGCCTGCACAAGCACTGCCTGCTGAAGGTTCACCATGCTGCAGAGGGTCCTGAAGGCCTATGCGGGGCGGTTGGTGGGGCGCCTGCCCAAGACTGCCACTGGCGCCACCGCTGCCACTGCCACAGCGCACACCACTGACTGGCAGGTGGGTGACCAAAGCGATGGCACTCCAGGCTCTGTCGGTCAGGGTCTGGTAGCACATGCCCCACCAGCAGCTGTCCCGATTCTGCTCTGTGCCTTGCCAGCAAACAGGAGGTTCTGCTGGCAAGCTGATGAAGCTACACCGCAGCACACTGCATGCACCTGCGCCGCCTACCTGGTAGGGGGATACAGAGCTCATTCTGCAGACCACACAGAAGAGAGCCCGCCGTGTTGTCATGCTTGCGAGCTGCAGAGCCCTCTGGCCCAGTGCCCTGGACCCCTCTTGGTGTCGGTGCAGATCAAGCTGACGGACGAGGACGTCCCAGTTGTTTGCACCATTGTCAGCACAGCAGAGTATTGCGTGGACGTGGTGGGGGCTCTGGGCCGAAATGTGGCAAAGATGCTGGATCCACCATTTGGAGACCAGGCAAGCTCTAGCTGTCTGCCATGCGTCTACAGCAGTAGGTGCTGCAGAGTACAGCACACGCAGGATCCTTGGTGCAAGGCAGGCAGAGTGTGGACTGTTGATGGGGGGTTTTTTTGTTGGGTTGATGAAACGTTCCACCGCATCTTGCACCACATGCATCTGGCTCAAGTGTCTAGCATGCGCGCTGCCATCTGAAGTGACTCACATGCTGGCTGAGAGAGCACAAGTATCAGGATGCCAAGCCCAAGCTTTGAGGGCAGGCTCGGCTGCAAAGCATGGCAACACACTGCAAGGATGAGCAGTGCTGTCTGCTGCCAAATGACTGCAGCCTGTGCGCCGCTGTGCGCATTGAATCTGCTTGCGTGTCTGTTGAGCAGAGGTGGCTTACAACACTGACATGAGTGATGTTCATTTTCACCAAAAGTAGCGCCTGCAGGTCGACATGTCTGAAGAGGAGGACGAGTTCCAGGCAGTCATCACAGCCTGCCTCAGCGTGCTGCTGCTTGGCTGCGAGACGCGGCTGGACGCCGCATTGGCGCAGATGGCGCGCATGCCCTGGTCAACCCTGGAAGCTGTGAGTACCTACAACAGGAGGAGATTAGTTGTTGTGCCACATCTTTCACCCGATGCTCATCAAGCATGTCAGCAGCCGGTCCCAGAAGAGTGGAGCAGGCAGCATATGCACTGCTTCGTGGGGTTGCGGGCGCTGATTACATGACGTGGATGGGACTGTGGATGCACTGCAGCGATGTGTGGTGGGGTGACTGCATGCTGGGCTCAGGGTCGCAATCAGCTGCACTGGACTTGCAGGTTGGAGTGTTGGGCTTCCCTGCTTGTGGGACAGCTGCATGCCTTGAGCCACTTTAGACAAACAGCAATCTATGGAGCAGCAGATGGTGGCATTTGTTTCCAGACATCAAAGGTGCAGAGCGGCGGCTGGGGTAACATCTCCATTGTTTGTGCCAGTTCACCTTGAAACATCTGCTTGTGCTGCATGCCTTTGACACTCCAGATGCCATCTGCGCTCGGTCGATAAACTGAAGCTCTGGTGTGCAGTGGGAGGCAGGCTGCAGCTCAGCAACTCATGCTTTGCCTCGATGTGCGAAGCCCTGCATGGCAGGACAGAGGGCTGCGCTAACATGCTCAGGCTGCATGGCTGTGCGTGCTGGCTTCATGACTGGCTGCAAGCAGAGCATCCAACATTGTTCCCTGTGTCTCCAGAGCACCTGATTCTGGCCTTACCTTTGCAGGTGGGCGACCAGAGCGAGTTTGTTAACACAGCCAGCCGAGTGCTGGCCGAGCTGGGCCCCCGCATTGGGGGCATTCTGAACGACAATCACTTCCGCTACTTCTGCGACAAGCTGGCCAACTCGTTTACCCCGCGCTTCTATGATTACATCTTCAAGTGAGGCCTTGGTGACGCTGGCACCATGGCAGGGGAGTAGCTCCAATGTTGTCAAGTGTTGTGCTCTTCGACCTTGCCTGTCATGCTGCAATTGCTGCAACTGTGTGCTTTGGGGGCACAAGCATTTGGAGGCCAGCTTGGCACAGCTTGTAGACCGGTGATTTTGGCCACATCCCTGACCCCCCACCTGTGCTGCTGCAGGTGTCGCAAGATCGGAGAGGCTGGCAGCCAGCAGCTGCTGCTAGATACGCAGGCCATCAAAGGGCTGCTGCTCGAGTTGCCGGCTGCAGGTCAGCTGCCAGTGTCCATGCAGCCTGTGTGCACGCATGAAATATTTGTGAATGTCACATACATGCATTGCCCTCCTGTGAAGGGCTGCCATGCCACACAGAGGGTCGTGGGCACCAGGCTGCGGAGCTGTGCACAATGTGCTGTGGCAGACGGAGAGCACCAGGGCCTGCATGGCCTGTGCATAGCACATCGGCATTGTGGAGCACCTGCTACATTGGCTCAGGCTAGGAGGCAGGCCCTGCACCATATCCAGGGGCCTGAGTTATTGCATGGACAGTAGCATGTTGGTGGGTGTGCAGACGTGAAGCCCCAGGGGCACCACTCCAGCGCGCTCCCCAGTCGTGCCGGACAGTTTGCTGGCTGGTTGGATTGCAGCCTGACTCCCTAGATGCTCCTGGGAAGTTGAGCGTGATCATGCAGGCCGCACTGCTGGTGAGGACGGCACCAGCAGCGCCTTCAGCAGCTGGGTGCACAGGGAGATGGGGCGCTGTGAGGCGCTGCTTAAGGTGGGATCCTGTCCAGTCCTGTTAGAGCAGCATTCGTGTTGTCCAAGTCAGCAGATCGACCCCCATTGAGAAAGTCTGGTCAAGGAGTGGCTGCCTCTGTGCCTGCTGAGCAGCATGGCTGCATAAATCAGGCAGGATGGCATCGTGGAGAAAGCTACTCAAGGTGTGTGCCACACCCCAATTAGCTGTGTCCCAGCCAACCCCTGCAGCATGTGCATGTACATATCAAGCAGCGCTGGTGAAGCAGGACAGGGCAATGCAAGGCACTGTGCAAGTTAGGGCACCCGTGATGTAGCTGTGCCAGCTATTTCAGGCAGCCTCTTGAGCAGTGTGGCACCACTGCCGCTGAAGTGCATGTGGTCCCTGCTCACATGTGGCTGTCTGAAGATCACACAGAAGCGCTTAGCATGGCAGGCACACCATCAAAGTTGGGGCCTTCTAACCTGTTGTTCGGGGACATTAGGAGGTGCTGGTCCAGCTGGGCCGAGAGCAATTGCCCATGCTGCCCGAGGCAGCTGCCTTACTTGCTGTACATGGCTTCATTGCTGCACAGCACTGCTGAACTGTCTGTTGGCCAGCAACGATAAGCTGATCAGCTACAAAGATGTACAGAAGCCTCTTGCCTGTACAGCCTCCTGCACAGCCCTGCCTCCTGTGGTGTCTCCCAGCGTCCATGCCTGCAATATGCTGCACAGCAGGCCCTTGTCTGTACAGCCTTTTGAACAATGAGGCCAGCTCAGCACACAAGCGGGCAGCATGTTTGAGGCCAGAGCTGGTCCCGATGGACTGTGTGTGCCCAGACACAGTGCATCAGGGAGAGGGCCTGGCTGTTGCCGTGACAGCTGTGTGCGTGAAGGCTCCCACTGATGTTTGCTGCAGGTTGTGGGGTCGCGCCCTGATACCGTGGTGGACAACTTCTTCACCCTCATGCCTCAAGGGGCAGCTGCCGACTTCCAGCGCATCATTGACCTCAAGGTGGGCACTGCTGTTGTCGAGCTGCGGTTGCTGCGGCCCTAGCTTGTCACATGCTGGGGTCATGTTCTGCCTCAAAGTCCATAGCCCTGAGATCATGCCTGGGGCCGCTCCAGGCCAAATGACCACTGTTGGCAGCACTTACTTGCAGGCTGGCTGTACCGTGGTCACTCTCACAGAGCCCTGCATCGCCTGTCAGCGCCAACCCTCCCTGACCACGCATCAATGCATGCCCTACCTGCCCGCAGCGATTGCCTGACCCCCCCTCCACTGCAGGTCATGCGCCGCAACGAGCAACAGGCCTGCATAGAGGCCTTCAATCGGCGGAGCGGCCGTGGCGGGGCACCGTCTGCGGCGGGGGCCCCAGTGCAGTTCCCGCGGCCGCCCGGCGCGCCCACTGCCAGCGCCAGCGCTACGGCGGCAGCCCTGGGACCACAGCAGGGGAGCACAGCTGGCCTGGGGAGTGCCATGGACAGGGGCAGCATCATGAGCCGCCCCTCGCTTGCACCGCGGGCTGGGCTGGAGGGCGCTGCACTGAGGCCATCCACCTCCACCCAGGAGCTGGCTTCCCGCTTCAAGTGAGGCCTTGAGCTGAACGTTGTCTTGAGGCCCTGTAGAGCTGGCCGAGGCAACCTGAGGCGGTGTCCCAGCATGTCAGTCTGGCTGCAGTGCTGTCCTGGGCGCCATGATAAAGGGGGCTGCTCAGCGCAGCTTGCTCTCCAGGCTCATCTGCTGCTCCTGGGCCGCAATGTGCACCAAAGTCCTGCAAGTGCTTTGCCTTCATCATAAAGTGCTTCAGAACTCCTGTACATGCCTGCAGGTTCGGCGCCAACACTGCAGCTGCCCGAGCCAGCGCAGCAACAGCCACCGCCACTGAGAGGATGAAGGAGAGCATGGCAGGCTCACTGGCTGCCATGAAGAACCTCAATCTCGGTTTCAAGCGCCCAACGGCCCCAGATCACTGAGCGTCGTGAGCCATGGCAATGCATGCCCAAGAGAGAAGGACCCCCTCTTCCAATGAAAATGCTTGCAGCCTGATCCTACATTTTTACTTGTGCACCAAACCCTGTTGATGCTCTCCCCCCCCCTGTCTGCACAGGTGCTGCTGAGATGTCAAACAAATGCCCACTGAGTTTGGGCTCGACACCATGATGGCAGCTCTCAGGGTGCCGTTCCATGGATTGCTGCCACAGAGGGCCAATGCTGTGCTTGGTGTTGCGCATGTTGCAAGGTCTTGTCTCAGTTTAGAGCCATGGAGGTCAGCAATGTGAGGCCCTACCCTGCTGCCAGGCGTAGTTGAGCAGATCACCAGCAGCAGGCTGACACACTTGAGGTTGAGATTTGCTGACTGGTGTGGAACTTGCCGCATTTGTTGACCTGATGTTCACTAAAAATGCGGCAGGATGGTGAAGTGTGTAGAGAGTGTCAAGCATGGCTGCAGCTGCAGCTGCAGTCTGATGCAAATGCACCTATATAGGCGGGGCATCACGCAGCATGAGATAGGCCATGTGACACCCAGTAACATGTCAACAGACTGTGGGCCATATGAGTGCTCCTGCATGTTGTGCTAGCTTGACTGGCATTGACGCCCCTGGGCTTGCTTTGAGCAAACATTGCCCCTTTCATTTGAGAGGCAAGTATGCATAAAGACAAAATTCAACTGAACCAGACATGCTGCAATGCATCCTTGGCCAACACATTCTTCAGCTTCAGCTGGTCCACAAAGTCCAGGGCATTGTCAGAGGGCTGGTTTGTTGCGAGTTTCAGCTGCTCTTCTATCATCAAGCCAATCTGGTACATATCTGAATAAATGGTGTACCTCCTGGACTCACTCAGGGTGTCAGAACGCCAGCCAGTCAGATGGAAACTCATGGGGAGGGGCTCAGCCTCTGCTTTGCCGACTGTCTCCAGGTCAATGACCATGTAAGCGCCAGGGCCTAACTGCACAACATTGGCCATGCGAAAGTCGCGATGAACACAGCCAGCTGCATGGAGGACCTGTGCAGCTTTGCAGCAGGCACATGCCAAGGCCCGCACATCCTGCAGAGTGGGACACCATCACTTCAGAGCTGGTGTGGACTGTGAACATATTTGCAGGCAGCCAGTGGATGAACCTGCGGCACATCACCAGCCCCACCAACAGGCAGACAGGCGGCCTGGACAGCAGCAATGGCAAAAGCAAAGAGTGCCTGCTAGCCTTCACGCTTACTTGCTCATTTGTGCACGACGCTGAGTAGCCCAGGGGCTTGACATACACCTCATAGCGGTGCCTGCCCAGCTTGGGCGGCCCAGGTGTTGTCACCATGAATGGTGGGTTGGGGTGGCTCTGCGCTGCAGCCTGGTTGGCAGCAGCATAAGCGGCAACAATGGTGTCAAAGTCGGCGTTGTGCTCCTCTTTAAAGCTGTTGAAGCTGCATATGACCTTCTGCATGCGGTTGGGTAGGACCAGCAGATACCTGCAATCATGAGGTGCTTTGCTGTGGAGCACCGTGCTGAACACAGCACATGCTGCAGAGATCTCCACCATGCCCCAAGTGACAAGTCGCACAAACTTGTTAAAGGCATGCAGTTGGCAGCTAGTGCTGCTGGCTCTTCCAAACAAGATGACGGTGGTGTACGGTAGAGATGGTATTGTGTGCCAGCAGAGGGGTTGCAGCGTACCTAGACATGTTTTGGCCATCAGGTCCCCTGAGGATCTTACTGTACAAAGTGGGACGCCTGCTTAGCTGAGGCACACTCCTGGCCATTACGACCAGGAGGAAGAAAGCGCGCGCAAGGCTAAGCTCGATGCGGTCCAGTTGCTTACTGAAGCTGAAAAGTCTGCCAAGCTCCAACACCTGCATCCAAGGCATGACATAGAAGACGGGTAGCCATCAGGACTCATCAACACTTTGTGAAGCAGCACACCAAAGGGAGTCTAGACTTGTGGCAGCAGGGCAGGCGGGATATGTGCACACCTCCTCACTGGAAGGTGCATCATGCAGATCAACGCTATTGCCAAGCCTTGACACAGACAGCACTGTGAATTAGAGAAGTACAAGGCTCACCTCTTTACCATCTAAGGACATCCAAAACCATTGAAACTCCTTTCCAGCTGCAGCATATGCTAGAAGGAAGTGCACTGGCCCATAGTGGGCTGAAGTCAGCTCTAGCTGCTTCCTCTTGAGGTCCTCTATGGCATCCGCTAGCACAGAGAACTTGTCCTCACCAAGCAAGAGAGTGCACTTGTTCAAGGCTACAGCAGTGTCAGGCCTGAGTTTTTCACATACCGTCCTGCTGCTTGCTGTGCTGCGTTGCTCTGTGCTGTTGAGCATGATATTGCAGGTGACATTGTGTGAGCTGAACTCTTCCAAGCTACCAAAGACCTCCTCAATGAACCTAACTACATGAACAGAGGTGTGTAGCCCTGTGTTGCCCTCCCTCCACTGCTGGTCCAGCAGACTTGTCAATCTGGCCACCAACAATGACCCATCTGCTTGCTCCAGCAGCCGTGCAGCAGTGTCTGGGTAGCGCGTTTTCGCCAAATGGTAGTACACCGGCATGACAGGAATGCGAATGTCAGGCTGAGCTGGAAACAGCACCGCTTCCACTTCGGCCTTTGTGTTGGTCAGCGGCTGCAGTGGCCCCTCCAGGTACGTCACCCAGTGTTGTGACCAGTCCTGTTCCTGAAGCCCTGTGGGGGAGTGGTGCTTGTGAGACTGCTGATGCTGTAGACCGAGCTGCAATTTAGGCTGCACGCCTGAGCACCAGAGCTGTCACAGATCCTTGTCATGCACACAAAGAATGCAGATCCCCTGTGCAGGTCGCCTGACAGGTTTGCTATCAGACTGCAAGGCTAAGCAAAGCAACTTGAGCATGCTCAGATAACCTGTGCGCGGCTTCTTGCTGGGGCCAGCTTCATCACCGCCCTCAAGGTCAGCCTCATGGCCGCGCTTGCCTGCAAGGACAGAACCATTCCAATCAGACAGTGTTATCTGGGTTTTACTGCCATGATGCGATCTGTAACAGAAGAAATTGGTGCGTAATGGTGCCTGCCTCAGACACTGAACATGTGCCAGCCGCTCGCAACGCCGCAGTGTTGCCACGCAGGTTGCTTTGAACCATGGCTCTGCACTGACCAACAGCTTGCAAATCCACTCATTACACAGATCTGCAGCTGTCTCAGTGCACAACCTTGTTGCCATCTGCAGCTGGGCTTATACATGTACAACGACGAGCTGCTTACATCAACATGCATGAGGCATCCAGACTCCACAGCAGCAGCAGCAACTTCACAGCATCAGCAGAAGCACGATGACAGGTTGCGCAGTGGACTTCCAGTCCCTTGCACAGCCGTCAGGTCAGCCATTGGCAGCACCCGCCAGCAAACAGCCATGAAGCGCGTCCAGGCACTGGCCTGCAGTGACATCATGGCGCAGCCACTTTTCCCGTGGTCGTGGGGCCATGTTTCCCTATCACAAGGAGATGGGTCCCCATGTTCCTGGAAGCAATCCCACCAGGTGAGCCAGCACACAAGCTGCAGCCCACTTGCCCAGACCCATCACTGGTGAATAATGGCGGCCCAGCCATGACCTCTAGCTGGTGTCTCGCCCAATACACAACAGCATGCCTGGCCAACTGACACAGCGTGGGTGA
>JAAMXJ010000534.1:0-36197 GCA_019693375.1 Asterochloris erici
GGGTTAGGTGACAACAACACCTCTCACAGTCCAGCAATGCCACCTGTCAGCTGGCTGCAGACGGGCCCCAGAGCAGCGCTCCTGCACTCTGCACCACCATCTGCAACAGACCCAGCCAGGCCACAAGCAGCTGCTGAGTTGCACTGGGACAGCGCTGCTGCACCACAGGCCACACATCAGCTGCATGCTCTGTCCAGCCTGCAGGCAGCTGACGGCCCATCCAGGATCGCCAAGCTGCCCAGACTGCCACAGTGCAACAGGTAACGGCCCCACCTGCAGCTCGTCGCGCCCCGTGCTCTCCAGACTGGCGAGGCTGGCCTGCGACCAGCGCCCTGTCTTGTCCGCCCAGGCAGGCGTGCTGGGCACGCCCACGCTGCTCTGCCGCTCCCCCGGCCCGGCGTGGCCCGGCCCGGAGGCGCGGGGGCGCCTCTGGGGGGCCACTGCCACCCCCCGGCAGCACAGGCACCCGCTGGTGCGCAGCGAGGTCAGGCTCAGGCTGGGGCAGCCCAGGGAGCAGGTCAGGCAGCCCTCAGTCAGGTCGTCCTCGGCCGGCAGGGGCGCCCCCAGGTGGTGCAGGGAGGCCAGCGCGTGGCGGCGCCCCGCGTCCAGCTCCCCGTGCTGCATGCACATGGAGCACTTGCAGCGCTCCCACCGTGCGCGGCGGACCGCGTCCACCGTCATGGCCTGGTTGCCTGCAGGGACACAGGCCCCGCTCACTGGGCAGCCTGCCACTCCAGATGTGATCAAGCCATTCTGGGCACGCTGCAGCTTGTGCCGTGGTGTGTGCCCACCAGTATCAGCCTGGATGCGATGCTGCCCCTGCGTGCATACCCCCTGTCTACGGCGGATCTCAGGCTTGCAGGGACTTGGCAGCCACCACTGACGGTGTGCAGCACGAGGCAGCCTGTGCTAGGTGGCAGTCTGTGGCAGCGCCCCTTCCCTGTGGAGCTGGGGCCGATAATGCAGTGAAGCAGCCTGCAGAAGCAGCAGCTCTGCTCGGCCACCAGCCCCTGACTCGGTCCTCCTCTACAGCACCACCCAGGCCAGCTCTGCATGCAGCCATGCAGCAGCACAGCATGTGGCGCCTCGCCGCACAGGGTTCAGCCAATGCAGGGACCTGCTTCCTGCGCAGAGGCAGCCTGCAGCAGATGGCGCCTGGCAAAGTTACGGGCTGCCACGGTGCGCAGCTGGTGGAGACAGATGCAGACATACGGACAGCACGGGGCCAGAAGCCTTGAGACAGGCTTCTCAGACGGGCGTGAGCCAACTGAGGTGCTGCCTGGGGAGGCGGCGGCTGCCATGCAGCGCGCTTGGGTCGCACCTTGCGTCACGGTGACGCTGCGGCCCAGGCCAGGCTGTTGGCTGGCGCTGTCAGCTGCCTTCATGAGGGCAGACATCTTGCTGTTCTTCTTGTGGTTGGCTGCCAGCTGGTCTGCCAAGTCGTCAGCCTTCTGGAAGAAGCGCATGGCCTGCAGCGTGGCAGTGGGGCTGCCCATCAGCCATCAGGGCTACCACCCAACAGAGATGACTGCCCTGACAGAGCTGCAAGCCTATTTGCAGGGAGCTCCATGACCCCAGCAGGGCTCTGACACCGCCAGTCATCTAAGGGGGATTGAACAGCAGCCCAGACCAGCAGCCCAGACCAGCAGCTCAGTCTGCTCCTCGACAAGTCATCAGAGTCATGATGCATGAGTGAGCTGCTCATCATCTGTGATGCTGCTGCCTGCACCTCCTCACCTGCCAGCACCCTCCTCTGTCGTGTACAGGGGGTCCAGTCTCGGCCTGCCGCTGCAAGGCCAGCTGACTGCGCCAAGTGCCGTGCGCTTCAAAGCAAGCCATGCAGCCACTCAAAGACGCCAGCACGGGCCCCAGAGTTGCTCACCGGGAGGTGGTCGATCCCCTCCATGGCTTCCAGCGCAGCCTTCTCCCAGTACTCAACCGCCTTCATGGCTCGCCGCCACTCATCCCCCTCCACGTGCTTGCAGGACTCAGCAAAGTGGAACCCGATGATGGCAGCAGGCACTGGGGGAATGGTGTGAGAGGCCTCCAGCGCTTCGGCCAGCTTGAAGTGCAGGTTGCGGCGCTGGCTGAAGGGGATCAGGCTGTTGGCCACGTCCTGGGCCAACACCTACAGACAGGGGCAGGGCCACGTAAGTGTGCACTTAGGCACACGTGACGCAGCCCTGGAGGTCCACTGTCTATGTGCTGCAGTGGCTTCTTGAGTGGACGCGAGCACAGGGTCGCCAAGGATCTGAGGGTATCAGCCAGCAGCAATGTGTGCAGTGGAGCAAATGCTGGGCAGCTGGAGTGTGCCTGGGCGCTGTCATTGCGCCGGTTGCAGGGGCGCGTGCCTCGTCGGCAGGTTCAGCATGGTGTTGCATGTGTCCCTGTGCCAGTGTTGAGTGCTGCGGAGCAGCCTGCACGGGATCGTGCGGACCAGGAAAGGCATGGCACTCTGTGCAGGCAAGGCAAGGCAGCCCTCCCACCTGGGCAAAGGTCCACTGGCCTGGAGCATCCTTGACCTGTTTCAGGAAGCCGGCTGCCTCCAGCTCCTGGGTGTCCTTCTCCAGCACGTCACGTGTGCAGGCGATGGGGTGGATGGCGTGCAGCAGCTCCAGCGTGATGGTGCCCATCACGCTGGCCACCTGCAGGGATGCAGGGGCAGGCAGCATGCCCAGGGGTGTCGGGGCAAGGAGCCGCGCTTGATCAGCGCTCGTCAGGCAGGCCACCCACTGTGACACAAGGCAGACCAAGCCCAGCCATGGAGCGTTGCGCTGGCACCCCTCGTGCTGGCCACTTGTTGCAGCGGTTGGCGGGCGGGGAGCACAGCACTGCAGCATGAGTGCACGCCCTGGGTGAGCGGAGGGGGGAGGAGGGGTCAACACCCTCACGAGGGCTGCAGGCTGAGCGGTGATGGCTGCCGTGCCAGGCAGAGGACCCAGGGGGTGAAGCCAGTGTGCCAGCATCAAACCCCGGACTGGGCAGCCCTGCAGCTGGCCTGCAGCACTCCTGTGAGCAGACATGCATAGGCGAGGCTGTGCAGTGCTCTGCCGGGGGGCGTTGTGCAACAGTGAGAAGGCTGTGCATGCTGCGCAATTTCCTGTCTGCTGCTGGCGCACTGGTATGGCTGTCTACCTTGAGGGTGAGCTGCTGGTTGGGTCGCAGTCTGTCTATGCGATCAGTGATGACGGAGTGGATGGTCACAGCGCTCTTTGCAAAGCTGTCCCCTGTCTCGATGAGCTTGTGCATCGTGGCTTCCACTGGCAGGTGCTGCCCGTTGACCTCGGTGGGATTCTCCAGAGCTTGTTGGAGCGTGGACACCACCACCTGCACAGGAACGAGGGTGGAGCACTCAGCACTGCCCAGCAGGCTGCTCAGCACACACAAGCCATAAACAGACTATCCAGAGGGCGTCTTCTGCTGAGACACTGCAAGCTCCCTGACGGCTGCGCAGACTCAGGATGGCCAGGCAGCCTGGCCGGCACTGCTGCAGCGGGCAACGCATCTGAACCCTTGTCAGATTTGGGAATCGCTTGCTGCCTGGTGCACACAGCTGCTTGTGGAAAGAGGCTTGAGAAAGACGGTGGAGCCTGCAGCTGCAGGCAGCACCCACCTGCTCCACGTACAGTGGCAGACCGTTGGTCTTGCCATGCACCAACTGGACGAGGGCATCCTGCTGCTCCCCCGGGGTGGCATGCGCGCCCAGCGCCTCCCGCACAAAGCGCCGGGTCTCCTCCTCTGTGAAGGGTGCCAGCGTGAGGCCCATGTAGCTGCGTGTCGCCTGCAGCGGGGCAGGCACCAATGCAGGGCTGATCAGCAGCTTGGGAGCAGCTGCCATCGGAAGGCAGCTTTGGGCGCAGAGACAAGATGGGGGCAGCAGCTGTGGACTGTGTGGTATGAGTTCTGAGCTGACCGTGACATGCTCAGGGACCGCAACATCAAGCTGACTGGCCCACAAAGGAGCTTGTGCAGGTGCCTGTGGCGCGTGGCTGACTGCCTGACATTCCTGACACCCTCAGTTTGCTAGGAAATCTACAAGCAGTTCTGTGGTGCTGCAGCATGGTCACTTGCCGGCGGAGGGCCGATCAGGCCACAACCTGGACCACTCCAGGGCCCAGATGGGCCTAGTCCATGGGCACGCCTCTCAGGAGGACCAGGTGGAGCCCCCACCTTGAGGGCGTTGATGCATTCCGTTGCCTTTTCGAACAGCGCCTCCTTTCCCGGCTGGTGGCGGGAGGCCAGGGACAGCAGCCCATCATTGGGGCGCATGGTGCACACCACGGCAGTGCAGTCGAATGCATGAAATGAAGCACACAGGACGGGCTTGAATGGCCCCCAGGGCTGTTGAGGAGGTCCACAGAAGCCCTGCCAGCCTGGTCAGACGTCAGGACGCCTCAAGGACTGCAGATGCTCATGCTGCAGGAAATTTTTACCTGAGATGAGGGCAGCTCCTGGTCAGGCCTGCCATGGTGGTCGTGACAACACACAAGGATCAGCAATCAGCCACTTCAGGCAGCGCTTCACTGCACACACCCTCACCTGCAGGAGAAGGTCCTGAAGGAGGGTGGCCTTGTTGTCCCTGGTCTTCTTGCCACCCAGCGCCTCGTGGGTCACGCTGCGGTTGGGGACCTTGTGCTTCAGTGTGCTGCGCAGCACGGGCTGGGGGCCCAGCGCAGAGGCAGAGGGGATGACCGTCGCGCTGGCAGACGGGCGTCCCGAGATGCTGCTGTGCCTAGTCATGAGACGCTCGCTGTCACCCGCTGCAGCGTCCACTGCGGCAAAGGGGTTGGGAGCCGGCCCTTCCGCCACGGCGCTGCAAGGCATGAGACACACGTGATGCTCCACAACAAGGACACACAGCTGGGGAATGTAGCCTTTGCTTCAGCTAAAGGTGTTGAAACCTGCCTCCTCTGCTGTACTCTTGCAGGGGCGCAGTGCAAGGCTCCACAATGGGAGGCTGACGTGGACATGATGTGACCTGCCCCCATGCGCGGGCGGTAGCAGCAATTGCCCACTGCACAGGTGAGCAGGGCACTGCCATGGCCTGTCTGAGCTGCCGCAAAGCCCCCAGAGCAGCCAGGCAGTCAGCCCTCCCCGGTCTGCAACAGAGCCATGTCAGCAGCACCACACAGCAGCAGCCTGGCACAGCAGGGGTGGCACACACGCCTGGCCGCTGCAGGCCAGCATGTGTGGCCGATGCCCGTGTGCTGACATTCTGGTCACAGAGCTGACATTCTGGTCACAGAGGCACGCACCCTGCCCGCCCCTCCTCATGGATGCATTTGATCACAAAGGCTGGCCCACCCACCTGGCAGCAGTCTGGGACAGGATGGTCACAGACGCGGACCGCTGGATGGCCAGGCCCCCCGACTGCTGCTGCGGCGGGGCGGGGCGTCCCGAGTTGGACAGGAAGCGGATCAGCCTGTCCTGCATGTCTGGGCCGCGCATGGAGTCGCGGCGCTCCTGCAAGCGCCCCGCCACCTCCTCCAGTCCGCTGGAGCTGTGCAGCATGTCCAGCGCGGACTGCTTGCTGCTGACTGCAACCTTGATGTCCGGGGGCAGCGTGGGCAGGTCGTCCAGCTGCAAGGGCATGCGCTGGGTTCAGCTGGGCTCATGCCAGCAAACAGACCAGCTGGCGGGAGCCCTGCGCATGCAGCTGCGCAGAACATCCAGATGCAGCTATGCGGAACATCCATGACAGCCCTCCTGCGTCCAACCACAGATGTGAGCAGTTTGTCCAGCTTCAATCACCACAACAGCATTGGCAGGGCTTCATCTGCAGCTAAACCTTTGCAGAGTGGTCAGCAGTACACACCAGTGCATTCCCTTGATGTGTGTGTCATCCTGGTGCTTAGTGCATGAGATCTTCCAAAGGCACATGCTGCAGCCTGCCACGAGAGGGACCGACGTTGCAAAGTAAATGAGCAGTGCAGCATTTCTCAGCGCCATCAGGGTAGCTTGGGCTGCAGTGCAGCTCCAGGGTCCACCTGCAGCTCCAGGGTCTGCTGCAGCACGTCCTGGTTGGCAGCATAGTCAGGGATGTTCTCCTTGCAGCGCTTGCCCAGCTCTGTGATGATGGGGTGGTGCCCACTGGCGTCCTTCTGCCACAGTGCATACAGCTGCCCCCAGGTGCGGTCATGATTGAACATCTGCATGAAAATGCGGCGCCAGGGGAAGAGGACCTGCAGGCAGAAGGGCTGGAGATATAGTGATGTATTCTGTAAGAGGCAGCAGCTGACTTTGGGTGAGACCCTAGGAGCAAGCAACAGAAACAGGACCGGCATTGGCAAGTACTGGCAACCAGGACACAAGCGGTATGGACTGGCACCGGCACAAGCTTGCCAGGCCACCATGCTGCAGAGAAGGAATGATAATGTTGGCAGCGCAGCGATCAGCTGCTGAGCTCTGGAGAAGCCTTCTATGGCAAAGGACTTTATTGTAAAGCAGGGTGTGCCACCTGCGACTTGCGGGATGCCTCCCCGCCTGAAGCATAGATGTTGATCTGGCGCCGCACGCCGCCCAGGTCGGAGTGCTGCAGCTCCTCCAGCAAGCGCGTCTTGCCCATGCCCGCCTCTCCCTCGATCAGGATGATGCCGCCCTCCTGCTGCTGGACCAAGGCCATGATCCGCTGCGCCATCTGCATGCCAGCCATCGGGGGCGACTGGGACACGGTGAGGACAGCCATCGTGTGTGGGAAGCATGTCCTACTCTGACTGCTGCTGCTGTGCCTCTCAAGCTTGCTGGGGTATATGGGCTAGTCCCTCAACCATGTCCTTGGCTTTTGTTAGCCGTCCTGCCGGTGCAGCTGCCTCCAGTGCAGTGCAACAGCGGCAACCTACGATTCAGCACCCTTCTTCACCTTGCTCTGGAACGATCACCCCACAACAGTAGCAAACCAGCCATCCCCCCCGCTCCCCCCTGCCCCCCACATCCGCCCTTAGGGCTCCACCAGCATGGTGCTGCTCAGTCTTTGCAGGCACAAATTCTTTCTGTATGCCCACCTGCTCCATGGGCTCCTCCCGCCCAATCATGTCCTTGGCCTTCACCAAGTTCAGGGGCGTGCGCGTGGCCGTCTCGTCCCCCTGCAGATTGGTGCGCCCCTGACGCCGCTTGCGCCGCCGTCCCGCGCCCTTCTCCACACCCAGACCAGCCAGGCTGGCTGCCACGTCTGTACCCCGCATCGCAGTGACGCTGAACACCTCCAGGGGTGCCGCCTTGCCCTTGACCTGCAGCAGGGGTGGGGCCAGCCTGGCAACACAGCTCTTCATATGAGCGCTGCATCTACAGACTTGGGAGGGGCCCAGCAGAATGCCTTCATCTCGACTTCACTATGCCAAGAGAACAGTAAACCCCCTGCCACCATGCAGCAGGTGTGACTTGAGGGCAACCTGCCAGGGGAGCCCCCTGGTCAGGCCAGCTCACAGTGAGGGGTTCCAGCCGAGCATAGTTGGCGGCACCCACGGCCAGCTGCTGGGTGGGCTGGTCGCAAAGAATCTCCGCCAGCCCCGCCTTTGCCTTGCACATCAGCCGCGCGCTGAGGTTGATGGAGTCCCCGAACACGCTGTACTCTGCACGGATGCGTGAGCCCACGCAGGCGCACAGCAGCTGCCCCGTGGTGACTCCGCAGCAGCCCTGCTCGCCCAGCTCCCGAAAGCCCTCCATGATGGACACAGAGGCCTGCACACACAACCAGTCTAGGGGGGCTCAAAGAGTGCTGCACCTGACTGGTTCACCTCACAAGGCACAATCAGGGTGCAGGTGGCCAGCACAAACGCCCAGCAAGCAGGGCTCAGGAGTCACAGTGTCAAAACAAAAGGCACAGTGGGAAGAGGCAGCCCCTGGGGATGCCGCTGCAAGAGTGATGCTGCAGCTCTGCTTGTTGCGTCTCTGATCATGAGCACTCCAAAGCTCTGCCTGCTGAGCGCAGCAGCTCACCAGCCCAAGCTCCCCTGAAAGCAAGGTTCAGGATGTGGGCTTCACCTGGATAGCACGGGCAGGCCCATCCTCATGCGTCTTTCCAGGCAGGCCAAAGGCACATATGGACAGGAACCCCTTCTCATCGCATCTGAACTGCAGGAAGCTGCCGTCAAACTGGCGCATGCGCTTCTGCACCAACTCCACAGCTGCCTGCACAGCCGCAGCCTCCCGCTCCCCGTCCTGCTCAACAGGCTCCTGCCCCTCAGGCGGATGCTTCTGCTTCTGCAGCACAAGGACAGCGACGGTAAACAAGCTGCTCGCTTTGCCACTCTGGGAGCCCTGGTGGCCATGCAGTTAGGCAGCACCAGGCTGCCCAACTGGAGGGATCCAGGAAGCAGCAGACGGCACAGCCCGCACAGGCACTCACACCGCAACCCCAGGCAGTTCGCAGTTCACCAGTCCAAGCAGGTTTGTCCCAGGTGAGAGCTTGCACTGCACCACAGCAAGCCGTGCAGCAGCTGCTGATGCAGCTGTTGCCCACCTTCAAGCTAGGGAAGCCCAGGAAGAGGACTGTGCAGACCCTGATCTCGTTGACAAAGTCGAGGTGCCCCGCCTCAATCCGCTGCCGTACATTGTCCATGACGTGCATGCGCAGTATCTGCACAGCCCGGGTCTGAAGCGGCCGTGCCAGCTGTGCAAAGTCTGTCGCATATTTCGCGCTCCGCAGAGCACTGTCGGCCTCCGACAGGGTCTGCAGCAGCGCGGCAGCGGGCTCACTATCAGACCTCGCCAACAGCAGGTGGCTTGAAAAGGTGGTGCCAGCCATCCTTCAAGCAGTGGTGTCACAACAGGCAGCGCTTAGCCTGTTGTTAAGAAGCAAGCATGCTTTGTGCATCCAGGAGGGCAACCTCTCCAGAGCAGCCCTCATACAAGGTACAACCAGACAGTGGTCTGCATGTCTGCATGGGGCATATGGACACAGCCAGCCCGCTACACAGCAGCAAAGCATCCAGGGTGCAAAGCGACACACCCCTGCAGTGCTGTACATAGGCGCAGCCAGCCCTCTGCACAGCAGCCGAGCAGCATGCTCGGGTGCAGACAGACAGGGAAGCACCTCTGCAGTGGTGTGCATGGAGATGAGGCGGGCGTTGTCTCGCTCCAGCAGCTCCACCTCGCAGTGGTTGAGAAGGGTGCGTGCAACTTCGGGGCTCATGATCACGTCCCCCGCATTGGCAAATTCCTCCGCTGTCGCAATCTGCAGGCGCGAGTGGTGGTCTGCTGGGCTGCACACGCTAGGCCAGTCAACCTTGCCCGCCTGCTGAATGCAGGCAATGTTCTGTCTGCCGTGCCATGCTCATCTTTTAACAACCGCAGCGCTGACCTGAGCTGATGGTCAGAGGAAACAAGATGCTGTTCCAGAGCAGCAGCTTTGCAGCTGGGCTACACAAGGGCACAGCTGTGCTTGCTGTCTGCTTATCACTTGCTGCGAAACGGGACACACAGGTGAGCGCCCAGTCAGGTCAAGCTGTTGCAGCAGAATGCTCAGTGGCTAGTGCAACCTCTCACAGCTGGGCTGCTGGCCATCCACACATTCTTCATGGGCAAGCCAAGCACACGCTGATGCAGCCAAGGCTGGGACTTCTGCAGCTGACCTGTTCGATGGGCGGTCGCATCCCACTCTTGTCCACAGGAGGAGCGTGGGGGCGGTCGCCAATGAAAAACTCCCAGCGGGGCACTCCAGAGTTCTCCTGGTTGGAGGACTCGTTGTATCCGCCTGCATGGAAGACGCACACCTCCCCGCACCCCACCGTCACCTGCAGATTCAGCATGTCTGGGCTCCCCATGCCATTGCTGCACCGCCAGCTGACCCCACTGGTGGGAGCAGTGCATGTTGCCAGGAAGTCAAGCATTGCCCTGCTCCGCCTGCAGACTTGTTGCGCAGGTGTGCAGCTCAAGTAAGCCATGGTGGGAGCGATGCATGTTGCCACAAGGTCAACCCTTGCGCTGCTCCAGCAGCTTTGCTGCTCAGGTGTGCAGCTGGTCAAGGCTGTTCAAGCTTGCCTGCAGCATTGATCTGCAGAGCAGCTGGGCAATGCAGAGCAGCCGGACTGCAGCGTGTGCCCCGGAAAGGTGGTGCAATGGAATCTGTGCTGAGCAGGCAAGGCGGTCTGGGCCCCCTGGTGCAGGTAGGCTCTGCACCCGTGTGGCCCCCCGCCCACCTTCAGCGACAGGGTGTGCTTGTTGGACCCCGAGGTGGCATTCCTCATCTCCGAGCGCTTCATGCTGATTGCGCGCTTCAGGTTGCTGCCCTGCCGCGCGAGCGGGGAGGCCCCCGCCGAGTTCATCCCACCGCCAATCTGGTTGGACAATGCGGTCAGGCTGGGACCTGACCGCATCACCCCCTGCAGCCCCGTTCACAGACATGAAACCACCTGGTCCGCCACCTACTGTCATGTGAAGGCATGCAGCGATGTGGCCATGCAAAACGCTCTCTGACCTGAGGCACTGACGGCACCACAGTGCTCAGTGCACAGCCCTTTGAGCTGTCAGTTCAGCTTGATGGAATGGAACGCAGCCTTGCTTGACACACTCAGCAGGTGGCCAGGACAGCCAGGCGCCTCTTGCAGTTGCAATATAGCTGCATGCAAGTCCCTGAGCTGCTGCACATCCCAGGTGCAGGCCACACACTGTGAGCTCAGGTACTGCAGCCGGAGACAGCCCACCCGCATGCAACGTGCTGCAGGGCAGCAGCAGGCCGGTCATGCGCACCATGGCCATATCTGTGCCCTGAGCTGTGGCAGAGGTTGACGGCGTCTCCACAGTGTCCCAGTGCACTGAAGGCTTGCTCTTCTCGGGCTCAGGGGCTTTTGTCCATAGCACCTTGCGGGCTGCCTTCAGCACGCCCCACTTTCGCGGCACGCCCTGGCCCCCTGACTCTGCAGGGGAGCGGCTGGCGTGAAGCGCATCTGCGTCGGGCACATGAGCAGCAGGCGCATGTGCAGGCTGCGCTGCTAATCCACAGACGTGCTGCAGTGTGCTGTGGTGCCAGCCCTGCAGGGTCGGCAGGCGCTGCCGGCGGAATCTTGCCGTTCATGTGGAGCCCAGCTGAGCATGCCTGAGTGCCACCCAGGCAAGGCAGGTAGTAGCCGGCCTGGCAAGCCTCAAGTGGCTCCAATGCCAGGCAGGTGATGGCAATCCCAGATGCGCATCATGGCCAACATCAGCATGCCTTGTGCCTAGCCTCCAAGCTGGCTTCCGCATGCACGTCATGCCGCCCACCAGCATCCCGGCCAGGAAGGCAGCGCACCTGCCCCCTGAGCCTCGGAGCCCACCACAGACCCGTCCTCTGACTCTGCACTCTCTGCCACAGGGCCCGGCTCTGCGGATGTCGGCAGGCGGTGCCCCTGCGTGCGGATGGCTGGCAGGTGCAGCCGGCGCGCCAGGCGGGAGTCCCCCTGGTCCCCGCTGTCAGTCACGCTGCCGCTGAGCGGGCTGTGCTCCGTGCTCCCCGCCTCGGAGGGCAGCCCGTTGCCCAGCAGGCTGGCGGGCATCTGCATGGCTTGCGCCCGGTCGAGAGAGAGGCGGCTCCGCTTGAGGTCCATGCCCGTCGCAAGGTCAGTGCTCAGCTCAGGCGCAGAGCTGCAGGCAGGCGGGGGCTCTGTCAGGCTGCGCGGGTTGCAGGTTGCAGCTGCAGGGTAGGGTGCTGCAGGCGAGCAGACGATGAGTGTGGGGTCTGCACAGTTCACAGCTCACTGGCCGCTGCAGGTGGGTTGCCAGGCGAGTGGTCAGGAGCTACAGGCAGATGGGGGTGTCCATGTAAGGCATGCAGAGCGAGACTGCCAGCAGCTCCAGGGTGTGAGGTGTTGCCCTGCCAACTTCTCCTGCAACCCCTGGGGTAGAGTTGGTCCCCGGCCTGGACCCAACAAGCTGCCACCTGTGAGGGAGTCCCGCTGATGGCAGCATTGCTCTGCAAACTTGCTCATCAGGAGGTTCTTGATGGAGACATGCAACACAAGGCACCTGCTGCGCACCTGGAGCTGCCTGGCACCTCAGTCACCCGCTGCATGAAGCTGGCCGACTTGGGCAGCTGGGGTGGCCGCCCAGTCACAGACGCGGCCAGCACAGGGTCATCGCTCATCTGAGAGGTAGCATGCATCCCGGGGGAGTTGCTGCTGCTGGACACGGCTGCCAGCATTGGGCTGGCAGGGAGTGAGTCCTGCAGGGAGGTGGTGTCGCTGTGGCGCCCCCACTTGGAGGCGTCGGGGGGCTTGCCTCCCAGGATGGACCCCCGCAGCTTCCTGTTGACCTGGGCAAGCAGGCTGATCATGTGCCCCCCTGCAGCGTGGGCATGTCGCGGGCCTCAGCACAGGTGGATGGGCCCCCCTTCAGACATGCTCGCTGCACACAGCAGCTCGGCATCAGGTGGGCAGAGTGGATCTCAGGCTGGCCCTCAGGCTGTCACACATGCTGACCGGCATGCAGGTGGCAGCGCAGCATGGCAAGCTCCCAAGCTGCTGCAGCCATGCAGGAATGGCAGACCAGCGCGACACCAGCTCTGTGGAGCACATGAGGTCAACAGGGGCCTGCAGCTGGTCAACTGCAGCTGAGCCCTTGTGCCCATGCAAGACCACTGCGACCATGCTGATCAGCAGTGAAGCGGGGTGTCCAGCACAGTGCAGGGTTGTAAACATGAGGGGGCAACCGCTTGCCTGCCACAGCTGAGCTCTTTGCCCTTGATAGCGGCTGGGCGTGCTCGTCAGGCGACAGGGGAGGGGTGTCCTCGGGGCCTTCAGACAGGCAGGGACAGACAAGGACTGAGACCACAAGGACTGAGACCACAGACTGGGACAACAGACCAGGACTGGGACCAGGGACCGGGACAGCAGTCCAGGACCCACTACCTGCTTGCAGTTTCCGAAGAGCAGCTCCTGAGCTCTGACCTGAGTCCCCATCGCTGCCAGAGGTCCCACCCGGCTCCACCTCCTTCGTCTTGGGGAGCTGGGTTGCTTCAGGGGCAGACTGGCGCTGCCAGGGAGACTTGGGCGTCCTGCAGCCAGAGCAGGCGGTGCGCTTGCCTCTCCAACGCATGCCTGCCTTGATGCATGAGGCGCCAGCAGCGCAGCCAGGTCTAGGCAGCTGCGTCCCACACTTATTCAAGACCGAAGCCACTGCCAGCTGAGGGTCGGCTGCAGTCAACCCGCAGGTGCTCTAGCCCCAGCAGCAGCTCACTCTGCCACAAATACTTCAGTCAGGCAGTCTGGCCTGCTGCACCCCACTGCACCAGTGCACTCCCTTCAGGGTTTCAAGTGGTGGGCACAGCCTGCTGCCACTTGCCAATGTTCCTGCAGACAGGCAGGGAGAGCAAGCCGTGCAAGTGGACCTCACTCGGACCCATACCAGCTGGTGATTGGTGCTGCAGCGCCTCACCGCTGCCCCGGATGATTGCCTGCTTCTGATGCTCACCCTGCAGTGCTGGCAGTAATCGAAAATGCCTTCTGCCACTTGCGCCCTGCCGCGCTGGCACTGCCCATGGCGCTACCAGACACCTCCTCCCCCTCCTTGCCCTTGCTGCCAGCCTCTGCAAAGGCTCCTGCAGCCTCATAGATGCCAGCCCCCAGCTTCCAGTTGGAGCCTGTGCCCTCCTCGCTGGCAGCTGTGGGGGTGGGCAATGCAGCAGCGGCAGCTGCTGCTGCTGCAATGGCCGCCTTGGCCTTCTCCCTGGCAGCTGCGCGGATGCGCTCGGCCAGGGGAATGGGGATGACGTCACCGTTGGGCAGCATCTGCATGGAGCCTACAGCGCAGGGCATAAGTCCAACACTGACCTGCTTCATGTTCACTCCTTGACAACTTTGTCAAGTCAGCAACACACAGAGGCTGAGCACAGGGGCTACGCAGCGCCGCTGTCTGACACCTGCACAACACTGTAATCTCCACCCTTCAACAAGCTTGCCCCCATTGCTGCCTGGTCAGCTGTCCATGGCCCTGGTCCAGCACTCATGGAGATGGCCCGGCAGGCCAGACGATGCAGCTGCTGCTGCGAGCAGGGAGCGCAGCCTGCAGAGGCGGACAAGCAGGCTGCAGCACACGGCCAGAGCCCTCCTGCTCACCATACTTGTGCACCAGGTCGCTGGAGCAGTGGGCTGCCCTCAGGGTGGACGACCTCAGCCCCAGGTCATCAGCAGTCATCTCCTTCTCCTGGGGGTAGAAGGCGACAATCATGGAGTCCCCAGCAAACTTCATGACGTCGCCTTCATAGGCCAGCACCAGATCAATGACCTGCAGAGTCACACCAGCAATTAGGGTTTCGGCTTGCGACCACAGCAGCAGTGCGCACTGTAGCAGGCAACACACAGCATGAGTGCCGCTGTATGGTGGCTGGACAATGAATGAGCAGGAAGCATGCTGCTGCTTGCAGCTAGTGACTGCCTGCTAGCCAAGGCAGAGACTGTGCCCCGTGCTGGGCTGGCTGTAGAGCGCACCATCTCCACTCGAAGCCCACATGTGAGCAGCTGCATCGCAGGTGTCCCCTGTGACCAGTGGAGATGCAGATCAAGTGGTTCGATCGACCTTGGTGAAGTAGTTGTTCATGCACTTGGTCAGCAGCTCCACGCCGCCGGCCCCCTGCTTGGACAGCTCCTCAGTCAGCTTTGTGAACCCAGTGATGTCGGCGATCATGACTGCTCCCTGGAAGGTGTCCATACATGGCTTCATGTCCCGCGCCAGCTGAATGCCTGCAGGTAGGGGGTGCTCAGTTGGTAGTATGCTGGATGCAATGCGCAGCTGTCAGGCAGGGCAGAGCACGTGCCAGACTGGCAGCCAGGGTCTCTGGCAGCACAGCATCGTCTCAGGGTGAGCAATGGATTCGCAGCAGTTGGGGGGCACCAGCCCCTTAGCTGATGGCACTGCACAGTGTCTGCCTGTCCGGATGTCTCAAGAGGGCTGCGTCAGTGCCACCAGGCAGCACTGGCAGGGGCAGCATGCCAAGCTGCACGCGCCAGGGCTTCGGGCAGGGCAGCAGCAGATCACCGTTTCGCTGACATGTCCGGTTGTGTGGCTCTCGTCGTGCTCGCTAGGATGCAAGGAACTGTCAGACTCTGACCATTATCTGCTTGCTCTATGTGTGCACAGCCAGGCAGGCACTCACTCTTGGCAGAGGTCTCAGGCTCCTGCGCCAGCTCGTCAGCATTCCTCACTTTGCGCCGCGGGCCATACCGTGGAGCCCCCAGAGCTATGTCCTCCTTCAACATGCGGGGCACAAAGGGCGCAAGGGCGGGCAGCGCCTTGGACACCGATTTGTTGTGCCACCGCTTGAGGATCATGTTGGCGCTGGAGATGCGGGCAATGCCAGAGATGGGGTCGATGTGGGGGTACACACCCGCTGAGGGTTCTTCTGGCTCTGCCGGCTTGGGCGGAGGGGGCAGCGGCAGCCCCGCAGCTGCGGCGCAGGGGAGCTGCGCGTCAGCAGAGGCCGCCAGCAGGGTCCACAGCAGCTTCCGTGGGTGTGCTCCATCAGGCAGATCATTGTGGAAAAGCTCAGCATAACTCTCTCAGCAGTTTTGGGCTGCCTTGAGCACCTCCCAGTGAGAGCAGGCCTCAAGCAGCAGCTTGGAGAGGCTGCACCTTCCAGCAGGAAGTGCTGCGCCCTCAGGTGTCCTCCAGGCCACTGTGACAGACATGCACGCACCATGCAGCAGCACAGGAGGGATGCACCTTTCATCTCCCGCTCAAAAGAAGCCTCCGCTGCGAGCTGGCTCAGGTTGCTGGCCCGCCGCATCTTCTTCCGCACGGCGCTCCTGTTTGGGGCGTTGGGGCTCACAAACCCCGGGCTGGGCTGCCGCTCTGCCGCCTCTGGCTCTTGGGCAGCAGCCTCCGCCTGCAGGTAGGCATACACTTGAAGCTCCCTTCAGACGCCCCAAATCAGGTCCCAGACCAGCCCACACCTTGGAGGTGAGTACGCCAGCAGGGTGCCAGCTGAATCAGTGATGTTCCAAGAAGAGGCAGCAGGGTAACACATCCTGTGCAGGTGAGCATTGCTTATGCACAATCATGCAGATGGCCAGCACAACCAGGACAGCTGCCGCCGCACCTTACTCTCTGCCTCGGGCTCATGTGTGAAACCCCCAAACGCCTTGACCAAGTTGACGCGGTTCTTGACCGCCTGCCAAGCCCTCATGGGCGAGTCTGGTGGAGCGCTGGAGGTTGCGGGCTCCGGCAGCTGCCACCCCTGCGGGCCAGCCCAGCCCAAGTGAGGGGCTTCGGGGAGACGCAGCAGCCAGTGCGCTGTTGCAAAGCACTGCAGAGCCGCCTCCCCCTGCCAGGCATCCTGCTGGAGGGTGCCCAGGTTGGTGCTGCCAAATCTGGCTTGGGCACTGCTCTCCTCAAAATCCACTTGGTGCTGCAGGCGCTATGCCATCAGAAGGCTGGTCCACAGCACCAACAGTGCCACCGCCCACTGACAGGCTCACTGGCGGCTGCAGGCCCCCTGCCCAAGGCCGCCAGCAGAATGCAGCCAGTCCAGCATTGCCTCACCGACTGCAGCGCGCGTGACAGGGAGGACGCGGGTGAAGCCTTGGAAAGGGACACCCCGGAGCCACTCTCCGCGGACCCTGTCTGCTGCTGCCGATCGATGCTCGAACGCTTCCCTGCACACACGGTCGCCACTTGATGTTGGGTGCTGCTTTGAGGTGTCATGCAGACTTGCAAACGGCACATTGCACGGTGCAGTCCCTCCAAGCAGCTGTCACTTGATGCATGAGCGGTCCCAAGAAAGGCGCCATGCAAGCCATGGCACCAGACAAATGCCTGTGGAGAGGGCCTGCAGCAGCATGCCCCCTCAACAGTCGTCCTTAAAGCATGCTGCGTTTTCAACACACTCACTGGTGCCAGAGTCTTCTCTGCCCAGAACACGTCCTACGCCTGCAGCAGCTGCCTTGCGGAAGCCAAAAATGCGCTCCAGCATGCTCCCTTTGGACGTTGCAGGTCCAGCCTGCAGAAGTTCTCAAAGAGGTTGAAGCACCGCTGCAAGGGCGTGTGGCAGACCTGCTGAGCCCTTCCAGGTCAGGCAGCATGAGGTTGGCGTGCTGAGGGCATATGGAAGCTCTTCTGTGCAGGCTCAGCTGGCAAAGTACGGCAGCAGCATGCATCGCTGCAACAGCTGCACATGCATCAGTCCTCCTGGTGCCAGAGAGCACGGCAGGCCTTCTTCGCAGGATGGAGCAGGCCCTCATCAACATAGTGGACTGCCAGCTGCTGCACTTACATGATCCACGGAGGCACCAACATCCCCACTGCCCGTGCTGCTCCGGGACAGGACAAGTGGGGCGGGCACAGGTTTCCTTGCACCAGCCAGCCTGCTACCTTCCCTGCAGATACAAGCACAGCATAAGCTACACGGCAGCATGATTGCGCTGACAGTGTGCAACAGCTGCTTGGCAGCAGAGCCCCCCGGCTGCTGTTGCATGCTCTCCCAACACAGTGTTCAAGCCAGGTCTAGCGCGCTGACTGCACTCACAAGCTGTGCAGCAGTGAGGGCACCCTTGTGGCACCCACATCTACCACTGCCAATGTTTTGCTGCACTGCTGTCGGCAGTTGCTCACTGTGAAGCTCTGTCCACAGTCTTGACTGTCAGCGCATTCTCGACAGCAGCAGTCTTTGCCTCCTCCACGCCCTGCCCTGCAGCCACCACCGGCAGGCTGAGCCACGCCACAGGTGCAGCGGGCCACCCCAGTCGTCAGGCTGATATGCACTGCGGCAGTCCTGCCCCCGCCAGCAGGCTGAGCTGCACATGGCGTGCAGAGGCATCCCCTGGCATCACAATGGCTGGTGCACAGTGTCGCAACAGGTGATGCAGAACCTGAGCTGGCTCCTGGTGGCTGTCAACGTCAGTCAGCTGCACCTGAGCATTGCAAGGGGCAGGCAAGGGTCCCAAGACGTTAGCACATGGCCTGACCAAGCTGAGAGTGCAGCTTCTGTCAGGCTTGACACAGCAGCCCACCTGGCAGCAGCGTCCTGGCCTCCAGGGCAGGCACAGGCGCATCCCTCCCTGCGCCCACAAAATTTGGTGAAGACTTGGCTGAGCTCGCCACATTCACTTTTGTGGCTTCTGCACGGCAGGTGTGATGAGTGGGGGCACACCTCATGTAGCTTGCACTACCGGCCGCTGCAAAGCTGCGAAAGGCCAAGGCTGGCAGGCAGCAGCAGGACGCAGGATTTGCCTACTCCTGAAGCCTTGCAGCCGCCAGACATGTAGGGGTTGTGCAGCCCGCACCTGAACCCGGGCGAGTCGTCACAGGCTCTTGGAGAGAGGCCGGCGCTGATGGGGGCTTTGGGCCCATGCCTTCCTGCAGGGGCCCCAGAGCCAGGCGCTCTAGTTGCTGACTCTTTCGCCTGCAGACAGCATCCAGCCCAGGCTTTGCTGCAGAATGTTGCCTGCACAGGACGTTTCAGGAGTGGGGGCGGCACACACAGCTGAGCCTGCAGCTCACAGCAGTAGCGCATACAGGAGGCATCTGTGCAAAGAGCTGCCTGCCTGGCGCTGTCAGCAGTGGGGGCCGTGCAAGCATGCTTGCTGCTGCCGTGAAAGTCGTCCTGCAGCTGGCGTACACAAACGGCTGCTTTCTGCTGGAGCCAGTCCCCCTGCATCACAACCCGCCCTGCACCTGCAAGCCTTACGCTGATCAAACAGCACTGGGTTCCACATGGCCTGCAGCCTGTCCACGGCCTCTGCTTGATCTCATTGGGCAGCCCTGGGAGCCCCAGCAAACAAGCTGCCAGTCTGTCAGCCTCCCCGGCCTCATCTGCCCTCACAGCCATGCAGAGGCCAGCCAAGCAGCAGGCAGCTTCCTACTTGTGGTGTTGGGTCTGGGCAGGCATCTTCCCCACCTGCTGGCCACCCATGCCTCCTTAGCATGCCTTTGGATCTTGTGCAAGGGCCAGGCAGGTAGCCTGCTC
This sequence comes from Asterochloris erici, assembly GCA_019693375.1. Classification (NCBI taxonomy): domain Eukaryota; kingdom Viridiplantae; phylum Chlorophyta; class Trebouxiophyceae; order Trebouxiales; family Trebouxiaceae; genus Asterochloris; species Asterochloris erici. The sequence goes on from JAAMXJ010000534.1 coordinate 18,869, forward strand.
AATGCTCTGGGTCTGGGTAGCTGGCACACACACCTGCTGGCCTCCTCCGACTCGTTGGCGTGCGTCTGGTTCCACATGTCCAGCAGCGCATCAGCCAAGGAATTGATGTGCTCCTCCTCATCATCCTCCTCGTCATAGTCCTCGTAGTCATCATCATGATCCATGCAGGACCCCAGCTCGTCCTGTTGACGAGCTAGTTGAGGGCCTGCGCCCTCTGCCTGCTGCTCGTCTGCCAACCGTGCAGGTGCGGGTGCGGGGGGCGCTGCCTGGCGGGCCTCCAGCAGGGCGATCAGCCCCATCAGACCGCTGGGTGGGGGGGCTGCTCCCCCCTTTCTGCTGGAGCTGTCCGCCTCACTACCCTCATCCGACTCCTCAGGCTCCGACTCCCCAGACTCTGACTCCTCAGACTCCGCCTCGTCAGGCTCTGACTCCCCAGGCTCTGACTCCCCAGGCTCCGACCCTGGGGGCGCGCTGCCCTCAGAGCCAGCTGAATCTTCACCTGCACCTGCCTGGTCATGCTGAGGCCCTGGCTGCTGGAGGTCGACCCTGGCAGCAATATGCCACCCAGCTTCCGGGTCCTGGAGGTCCCCGGCCTCTGAGGCGGGCGATGCTGTGCTTGTAGCTGCCGGCACAGGGTCTGCCTCCTGCAGAGGGGTTGGCTCAGGCGCTGCCATGCCCTCAGCAGCCTGTGCCGGGTCTGGCTCCTCCTGACCACTGGTCGCTGGGGCATCCCCAGCACCCCGCACAGGCTCCGGCTCCTGCTCAACTGCCCCCGGGAGAGGGGTCTCCACACCTGCAGCTGCTACCAGAGGCTCTGGCTCTGCCTCCTCCAGGTCCAAGACCATTGAGGACGCCTGCTGAGGGCTGCGGTGCTCAAGGGCTGCTGCTGCCTCCACAGCTGTGGGCAGGGGAGCAGCCTGCACAGCCTCTGGTCTGCTGCTGTGGGGCCCAGCCTGGGCGGCCTGCCTGACTGCGCTGCCTGCCTCCCCGGCGGCAGCCTGCGCAGGCCCAGCGCGAGCCTTGAGCGGTGGTAGGTGTGCATTTGCACTTTGTCTGAGCCCAGTTGCGGCGCGTGAGGGGCTGCGTCCGCTGGACCTCAGGGCTGTGGAGCTGGCCTGTGGACTGCCAACGCTGTCACTGCTGGTGGCTTTGCCCTGGTCAGTCTGAGCTGCCGTTTCAGATGAGCTATTGTGCCGGGGCACCACAGGAACAGCATAGGCTCCAAACGAGGCCCGTGACTTTGGTGCTGTCACTGGCTTGAGGCTGTCTGTTCGGCTGCTCATCTGTGCTGCATGCCCTGCAGCATGAAGGACTGCTTCTGACTGAAAGAGATGGACTGGACAGGCTTGAACCCTGCTGAAGGCTATAGGGCTGCCGCATGCATGAATTGGTTTGATGTTGCCGACGTGCTGCACAGCAATGTGCAGGCGCAACCTCAGTGACACCAATCGCTTTGCGCAGGCATGCTGTTGCCAAAGAGGTGGCTGGCCTTTAGCATCCAAGGCTTCGCTGTGTTGCTGCACCGTGCGAGGTCGCATTATTGAGATTGTCAAGCATGAGCCCACCACACAAAATTTGCCATGCAGAATGCCATTGCACCTGGCAGAGCATGTGTTGCCTGGCCAAGCAGCTATTCAGGGCGCTTGCAGCGAATTGGGTCGTTCATGCCACTTGAACGGACCTGTCGATTTGGGCAAATGCGGGAATGCCGGCTGCGACTGATGGTGACGGGTGCTCCTGATGGCTGCTCAGCAGATAAAATGGCCTAAGAAGCTTTGCAATGCAATCAGCTACAATGTGTTCAACAAGTCATTCGCGGCATGCATATGGAGCTGTTGCAAGTTACCAGTGCACTGAGGCCAGGACCATGAGTCTGCTGGTCGGACAGATACGGAAATCTTCATATCATTGGCACTGGCGGCATGGCTGCACTCAGGGCTGCACGGCCCTGCCCACTGAGGGGACTGGCATGCCAAGGGCCTGTTGCGCCACAACGGTCTGCTTTACTTTGCTGGCGGTCTGGCAGCCACTCCAAACATTGGGCCAAGCGTGTGCTGCATAGGCTAAGCGAGCAGCCATGCAGGGCACTCAAGGCCAGGGCAAGGTTGGCTAGGCTGCAGGCCAGATGTGAGGCCAGATGTGAGGCTCAGCCCAGCCTTGATAGTCCCAGCACCAGTGCACCACATGAGCCCCCAGTGTGGGACATTGTGGGGCTGGGCCAGGCCATGGTAGACTTTGCAGCTGCTGTAGACGACTCCTTCCTTGACGGCCTTGGCATGGAGAAGGGCAGCAGGAGGTGAGAAGTCTTTGTGCAGGTAGCCACGCACCTGCTGCGACTGCAAGCAGGCGTTCTGACAGCTTCTCCCTCTTCAGAATTATTAATGCCCAGGAGAGGGCAGCAATTTTACAGGCACTGGATGGCAGCGCCTATCAGGCAAGGAAGGGCCTTGTTGGCTGCACAATAGTTTGTTGCCTTGCCTGTGGCATTGCTTGACTGGGTGCTACGTGAGTGCCTGCTGTCCAGCCAACACGCTCTGTGTGCGGCGATGCACAGCGGTCTCAAAGCCATAAAGAGCCCTACCTAGTGCTGTCCGTCGTGCTGCAGATTTCTGCTGGCGGCTCCTTGTCAAACACACTGGTGGGGCTGTCTCGGCTAGGGCAGGCAGACCATGCTTGCCGGGGCAGCGGCGGCCTTGCCGTGGCAATGGCTGGCCCTGTGGGCACTGATCCACTGGGTCGCTTCTTCACGGCCCAGGAACAGAAAGCCGGGGTGCACAGCCTAGCAGAGCCTGTCCCTGACAGCAACACAGGTCAGCCGCGAGCTGTGCTTTGTGGTGCGCTGGGCTCTGCTATCCTGATCATGTGCAGACTTGGCTCAGGTCGTGTGCTGCGTGCTGCTGGTGGCTGTGCTCCCAGAACCCTGCCCAGCTGGCACACATCTCTGTGTTGCCACCTGTTGAGCAGATCAGAGGCCAGTCAGTCACGATTACCGTGGCAGGCTTGCTGCCCAGCACTGCTCTCCACGCCAGTCATCCAACGCCTTGCATGCCCAGTGCCCTCTGTCTGAGCTTGCCTCCTGTGCTCCCACCATCCATCACCTTGCGGCAGGCACCGTCATGGTCCTGACCACCCCAGACGCCAACCGGACTTTTCTGTCCTACCTGGGGGAGGCCCAGCAGGAGCTGCGCCTTACAGAGGCTGTCCTGTCTGCCATCGAGCACAGCCGCATGCTCATCATCGAGGGGTACCTCTGGGAGATGCCCTGTGCGCGGACCGTCCTGATGGATGCCATCACCGCCGCCCGCCGTGGGGGCGCCGCCGTCGCGCTGACCGCTGGGGATGCCGGCCTGGTGCAGAGGCACCGGGAGGACCTCTGGGCAGCTCTGGAGGCCGGTGCTGACCTGCTGTTCTGCAATAGGTGGGCTCACCTGCCCTTGCCCAGTCATGCTGGGGATCCATGTGCTGAGCGTCACACTCGTGATTGTCAGAGTGCCCTATGTTTAGGCGATGCATGAAAAGTGCCGGAGGCACTGCCCTTGCTGCTGAGCTGGACTGCGTCATCTTTTTGGAGATGTGTCAAGTCCAGCCTGCACAGGCTAGTGCTGCCTGGCCACCCACACATCTGCAGGGGTTCATGGCAGCAAGCTGCACCTCAGGCATCCTTGTTTGCACACCACTTCAGGTGTGAGCCTTAAAGAGCAGTGCACAGGCTGCACTCCAGCACCACTGCACTGTGTGCGCATGCTTCCCAGTTCCGACTGCTTGCCTGGCTGCAGGCAGGAGGCTGCTGCGCTGCTGGGCGACTCCGCCATCACGGCCGAGCAGGCTGCGCTGGCTTTGGCCCCCCACTGCAGCATGGTGGTGGTCACAGACGGTGCCTGGGGCTCCTACCTGTGTGCCATGGGACAGGTGCAGCTGGTGCCTCCCTTCTGGATCGCAGATGCCCCCGTGGACACCTGCGGGGCCGGCGATGCCTATGCAGCTGGCCTGCTGTATGGCTTCCTGTGCGGCTACGACCTGAGCAACATGGGGCGGGCCGGGGCCAGGGTGGCGTCGGCTGTGATCAGCAAGCATGGGGCCACCCTCTCAGAGCAGGCGGCCTCAGAGTTGGCTGCCTCCCTGCCCAATCTGCTGCACATTCGCAGTACAACTGGCCTGGCCAGGCAGTCCACAGTCAATTGAATTTTGGAACGCAGCTACAGACTTTGCCCTGTGGTCTCTTACAGCCCTGTCTCCTACAGCCCTGTACTAGTATGGAGGAAAGCTGCAGGACACCTGGCTTTCAAACGCGCAACGCTGCTCTTGATTTACCTGCTTTGCAGCAGGAGATGGCATGGTCTGTCTCGTTCAGCAAACCATGCTGTAGTCCACAGCACTTTTGTGCACAAGTGAATGGCATTCTCTGTCTGGCAGCAAATCACTGTAGTCAGCAGATGACAATTCACAAGGCAGGACTCAATTGCTTTTCAAGTGTACACAAAGCCTGCTTGAGCCCCGCACTGTCCAGAAGGCACTTCTCAGGGTCTGAAAGCTTGCCATCAGTGAACTTCACGCCCTCTGCCTGCAGCATGTCGAGTTTGCGGCTGATCTGAGGCCCTGTGCCCTGCAGTGCAGCTTGACGTTGAGGTGGACAATATGGTCTGGGCAACCAATCTGCCCGTGAGATCTGCAGCTCACCCATGCGCCAGAGAAGCCGCCCACAGCAAGGTTGGCACTGATGACGCGGTGACACGGCACCTCTGGGGCATACGGGTTTCGCTTGAGAGCCTACAGGCAGACCTGGCAGCTCTCCGGCACATGAAGCCAAGAGCAGCACAACAGATGTGGCAAGCTGCAGACTCACCTGCCCTACAGCTCGCGGTGCGCTGTTCAGAACATCAGCGAGAGCGCCATAGGTGCTGACTTTGCCTGCAGGAATTGCTTTGGTGGCCTGCAGAGCGGATGACTTCAGTGGACAGGAGTCAGTATCTCCATGCGCAGTCACCTGAGGAGATGCCCCCACTCACCTGGTGCAGCCTTTTCTCAAAGGCAGTAGGTTCACGACGTGCTGCTGTGGGGTTGATGTCTGAGGCGCCAGTCATGGCTGCTGCAGCACGGCGCGCTGTGTCTGCTGGGTGTAGATCTCACCGGCGTGCGCTCTCTGCAGCTGCCTGCCTTTCAGATTCTGCATGGAGCTCAGCTGCCAAGTCCTCTGTGCCGACAGCATGCATGGAATAGAAATAAGTGCCACCAACGAAGGCAGTGAGAAGGCCAGCCAGAGCCCAGTTGGGCATCAGTTTCTTGGGTGTGGCCAGCTGGACAGGCACAGCACGACTTCCTACCGGCATTTTTCGCAGGATGCTGAATTGAGTTTCCGAGCATGGATTGATTTTGGTGCATTCAAGTGCATCCGGCTAGCTGCCGCCATTCATGACCTCTTTTGCTTGACAGGCCTGTTGGACTGTGTTGTGAGCAGGAGGAGCAGGCCCGTGCTCGTCAATGCCAGCACACCGCCGCCAGCAAGCAGCGCAACTGCAACATGGTCATCTTTGAGATGCAAGCCTAGGTGCTGGCGCCCAAGAGCTGCCAGGCGGTGGCTGGCTCTGCGCAGAAGCCGACTGCTGTGCCTTGCAGCCCGCTGCCCGTAGTTGCGCTCTGCAGCCATGTACTTCAGTGCCCGGGCAACCTGCAGGGCGGAGGATGGCACTGCATGAGAGCCGAAGTCATGTCTTGGGAAGCACCTTGTCGTACTACTACTGCCGCACCTCCTCTATGACGTGCTTGTCGTCTGGGCTGCTTTCCAGTAGCTTGAGCATCCCCTGCAGCAGAGCCCAGCAGCGTGGGTCAGTGCACCAGCAAGGCTCCCAGCAAGTTGCAGCCGGTGCAGGGAAGGATTCACCTGTATTCCCTTGGCCTCCCGCACAGCGGCTTTGTTGTCAGGGTTGCTCTTGGCCAGCTCAGCCAGCGCGCCGGCTGCATTCTTAATTGCAGTGCGGTCGTCTGACTGCTCCAAGAGGAGCACCAGCTGCTCAATGCCGCCAGCAGACCTGCAGGAGGGCCAGCAGCTGCTCCACATATGCATGAACAACTTCTTGCAAGGCCAACTGGCTCTGGCCAGGAGCATTACCTTGTCACACCAGCCGCAAGAAGAGAGCCATGTTACATTGGACCGCCTTGGCCTTCCCGAGCCAGCTTTTAATAATGATCAGCACAAGTCCCATGCCCTTTTCTGAGGCCCCCTGACTGTGAAATAGTTTCTCCAGTCACTCGCGCTCCTCACAGCAAATCCTCAGTTGCTGGCACCACGCCTCGCAAAGGAAGCAGCCGGCCCCTCCAAGCTGGTTTGACTGGCAAGGTTGAATAGCTCGTCTCAGTGCAGCCTGGCGAATGCTGCCACCTGTGGTCCTCACCTGACTGCATTCTGGTTGTTCTTGTTCCCCGCAGCCAGATTGGCCAGCGCCCAGGCGGCCTGTGCCGCCAGCTGCTGGCGGTTGATGTGCCGCACGAGCCTGGGCAGAGAGGCTGTCCGCGTCGAAGTCCTCGTGCCAGGCGACGCCTGGCCATCTGCCCTGCTGTCAGAGTCCAGCTGGTCCTGGAGGGTCTGGACCAGGTGCTTGATCCCCGCCAGGCCGTCCCTGACTTCCAGGGGGACCTGCACACAACCCTCTGTGCTGACCTGCCTGCTCTGGCCACCAGGCTGCGCCCACACCACGTATCAGGCAGGCTGCCAATGAAGCATGGTCAAGCCTTGGGGCGCTGCACCAGGCATGCAGGAAGTGGGATGCAGTGGGGAGGTGGACTGACTCCTGCTGGACAGCAGGCGGCGAGCCTGCTCAAGATGCACCCTGAGACGGTGCAGGCTGGTGCTGGGTATGTGGAGTTCCCGAACCTCGGGCTGCTCGTCGTCACCGTGGTAGATGGCCACAGCGCCAGATGGCCGCGCACTCTCCATGTGCAGCCCTGCCCCTGTCTCTGCCAGCTCGAGGAGCTGCTCGATGCCTCCCACCTGCAGGGCAGGGCACCTCCTGCCGGTCTGCCCAGGCACGCGCAGGGCAGCTGGTGCAGGCACAGCTTTAGCGGCCACAGGGCTGCCTGCAGACACAGCAGCGACTGCAGGCACAGGTTTGGCAAGAGTCCTGCAAGTGGCTGGGTCCAGGGGAAGCTACAGCCATGGACACCTGGGCAAGCGGCAGGCAGCTGCCGCTGGGGGTCACAGCATACGCTGGGAACAGGGAGCATGCAATGCAGCAGACATGCGCAAAGCCAGCCTCCTCTTCTCATCTGTGCTCCCACGTAGCTCACGCTCACCTGCCGAATGGCAGAGCGCAGCTGGGGGTGCTGCATTTGCATGGTCAGCAGGTGCTGCACAACCTCCACTTGGAAGCCACTGCCGTCAGTGGCGCGGCGCTGGGCGTCAGTGGCGGCCTCCACAAGCTTCACCAGTGGCTCCACTGCCCCTGCACCGGGTGTGGGGGATGCCGATCTCACAAAAGTCTTCAAAATTGCTCAGCACTTGATAGTGCTCAAAAGCACCAAGCCCTGGAGCTTCCTGCATCCCAAACATCCCCATGTGCATGGCTCAATCAGCTTCCCACTCACGAGCCACAGCTTGGCCAGCCAGGGCAGCTGTTCTTGGGCTCAAGCGCCAGACCTCAAGCAGAGGTGTGCAAGCATCAACAGCCAGCCAGCACAATTGGCCAGACAGTCAGCACCTGCTTCACGCAGCACTTCCTGGAGCCCAGGGTTGTCCGCAGCCAGGTTGCCCACTGCCTGGACGGCAGCCTGCGTGACGCGCCTGGTGGGGCCCTCCCAGAGCAGCCTGACCAGGTAATCTGTTGTCCCAGCTGACTGGACCTCACGCTGCAGGAGAGAGGCACTTGGCCCCTGCAGAAGGGCTGGGCCAAGGGCAGCCAGCACCTAAACAGCCGCACTGGCAGCAGCTTGCTGGCATGCAGCTCTTCAGCTGTCGTCTTTGGCTTGCTGCCAAGATTGTGCCTGGCATGAGAAGAGCAGTTCCCAACGACCGCTTGCAAGCTTTGGTGCGGCAGCACAGGCGGATGCATGGCCGCTGCTGTTAGGTCCAGTGGGCTGCATGCATGCTTCACCTACCTGAACTGCAGGAGTGTTGATAACGAGGTTAGCCAGAGCCCAAGCAGCATTGGCAGTCACAGGGTGGTCAGCCCCACCCTCCAGGCATCTGCATGAGCAGCAGTTGCATCATGTGTGAGGCCGTCTTGAAGGGGCTGAGGGTCCATGCACAGCCCAGGAACCCAGCTGCTCGAAGCGATGCAGGGGCAACATTGCATCAATCATATTGTTCTCACAATGGAAGCCGGGGATGCACACCCAGTCCAGGCACCCAGCTCCTCAGGGCAATGCAGATGAGGCGCCTGCTGCCACTGACGTGTTGTGTCGTCGAGGGACTTGGGACTGCACGCACCGCCCAGTCACCAGGCCAGGCTGATCATGGTGCCAGCAGCGCTTGTGGGTCAGGCAGCAATGGCGGGGCTCTGCAGTGGGGCCAACACCTTGCCTGCTCAAGCGGCGCAGCATAGGTGCAGGCGTCAGTCAGATAGCCAAATTCTCCCTTGGGTGCACCACAGCTGCAGCTGTGCGCTGAGCCAGGGCGCATGCCCCTCCCCTTGCAAGCCTAATGCAGCCATCAGCAGCATCTTGGTGCTCAGAAGAGTGCTGACCTGAGTAATGGAGCTGCTCCCAGCTTGCTCACAGTCTGCCGGGCAGCAGTGGCATTGCTCCCTGAGCCAGCCATCATGTGGGCCAGCGCGAATGCTGCAGAGCAGGATCCTGCTGCCTCAGGGCCGTCAGCCAGCACCTTCATCAGAGCTGCCTCGCCGTCTGCAGGGGCACAGAGACTGTCACCATCTGCCGGCATGCGCAGAGCCGATATGCTGTGGCAGCTGAAGGACTGGACAGGACAGGCTTACCATGCTCACGCAGGACACGCTTGCTGCCCCCGTTACCCTCAATGGCATTGCCAAGGGCCTTTGCAGCAGCTGCTCTGGCTTTGGGCGTTGCCTCATCATTCTGGAGGATGCCCAGCAGTGCCTGGATGCCTCCGCTGCTCCTGACCACGTCCTGGCTGAGCCTGTTTCCGCTGATCAAGGCCGCAAGTTGCGATGCATAGCCTGCTGTCAGTGCAGGCCTGCCCGGCAACTGTGATGTGAGCCATCCTGTGATCCCTGCTTGCCTGCAGGACAGGTATCATGAAATTAGCAAGTGCCTGCAGCAGCGTCGATCTGATGTTTGCAGCGAAGGACCTGGGAGAGCACTGGTTGATGGCACATTTGCAATGCAGTTCTCTGACCTGGCGACATTTTGCACGAAGATCACCTCGGATCCATGCAGCAGACCCAGAAGTCCAGCCAAGAGGACCAATGCAGCAAGCAGAAGTGGTGCTGACTTCCTCATGTGTCTGTAAAACTGCACAAGTGTCAGACAGGAAATTCTGCAGTATTGAGAGCTGACATGATAAACACCTGATCTGGTGCGAAGCAAGACCCCGGCAAGCAATGAGATGGTGGAGACTGCTGCTCCAAGGCGAGACGCCCCAGAATTGCACTGCCTGTTGAACTTGACAGCAAGCATTCGCTCAATGCTGCCTTGCATCTTGAACCCTCCTTTGGCTGCAGGATTGCATTTTCTGGTCGCCACTGCAGCACCAGAGTCACCTGTTTGGCCAGCGCAGTTTCATGCTGTGCTACTCATCAACCGCACCAATAAGTTGGCCCTAGCAGATCTCTGGTGGGCGGCCTTGTCATACTGCAGGCATTGGGCTGCATCCCCCGGCAACACTTTCAGCCGCCATTCAACCATGTGTTCTCAGAGCGCAGGTATGACTGGCTGGCGGGGAGGAACTTGTTGCAGGCAGGGCTTTCATCTGCTCCCTTTGAGGCTGCTTGGCAGGACAGTGGCCGCAGAGTGTACTAATTGCTCCAGGTGCTGGCTGCAGATCCGCAATCAGCTAGCCTCGGACACCCTTCACGACTTGGAGCTCAACAATGGCACCCAGGTGTGATGCTGTAAGCTACGCCAGATCTGCAGTCTGTAGCCCTTCCTGGGATCGCAGCTGCCTGCTATTCGCCGCATCAGCCTGCGCAGCAGCCCCGCTGCCCTGCTGCTGTCGAGGGGTTGCCTGCTGCTGAGGGCAGGGACGTCGGTGCCGATGATGCGGTCTGACTGGCTGCAGTACGTCTGGTCTGAGGAGAAGCCTGAAGCCTGCAAGACCATCCAGCAGCCCGTCGGCATACTTGCCCCTGACTGGCTGCGCGGCGCAGACTACATGGGCCAGGTGGGTACCATGGATCAAGGCTGCTGAGGCCTGCGCAGCGATTTCAAGCTGGGTCTTGTCAGTTCCTGTTGCAGCTCCCTGATGCAAAGTGCACGCAGGAACTGCAGCGCAGGCAGGACATCGCTGCCAACATATTCAAGCTTCCCTGCAGGAGTGGCGAGACAGCCATCTGTGTGACGTCTGGACAAAGACGCCCTGGACCCCATCACAAAACTTTATCTATTATTATGCAGACACCAAAACAGGCAGGCCAGTCTTCTGGAGATTCTTTGATGGTGCAGAGCAGCATGTCCTGAGCTTCAATGAAGACAAGTTGCCTGATGGCGACTGGGGCCCAGCACAGCAGTGCTTGGGGAAGTCTCCCTCGTCACAACGTACTGCAACTGAAAAGTGAGTGAGGCTGAGCACAGCAGTGGTTTCCAGTCAGGCATGAAGCTGTCTGCCGACCAGTGAGAACACCTCATGTATCTCGAAACACAACACAACAACTCAAGGTACATCAGGTGTGAGTTCATTCAATGCTAGGGGGTTAGGGGCCACAAAGGCAAAATTCTGTCTGCATTGGCAGGACCAAGCTCAACAATGCAATAGTGCAGAGGGCAGGGCAGCATTGCAAATCAGTGCTGCTTGGATCGATTCCGGCTACCAGTTCAGAAGGAGAGTGCTGCGTCTGGCAGCAAGAAGTTGCGGGTCGTTGCTGTCAGATGCAGGCTGCTGGCAACTGGCCTGGGACACCAGGGACCTGCACTTCCTGGAGTCTAGCTTGGCCTCTGCTACAAGCTCCCACTCGTAGCTGTCAAGGTTGAGCAGCCACAGATCATTCAGGTAGCAACCCTCATAGGTCTCTCCACCAAAAACGACCAGATAGGTGTCAGCATGCCTAGTGAGCCCGTGCCCAAGTGCAGCAACGGCGCTGCTGTTCTGTTGATTGCCACTGGAAGCAGCACGCTCAGCAGCAGTTGTGTAAACATCATAGCTGAAGAGCCAGCGGGGCAGGGGCTGGGGCGCCCGACATGTAGGCGCCCTCCTCTGCCATGTGCCCTCTGAGAGGTCAAATGTCCACAGGTCCCCAAGCGGGATAGAGCTGGCGTAATCTGGTCCTCCGCGCCCACCTGCTGGACATGGGCAGTGCTTGGCAGAGCGCGACATGCTGCGTTCCACAGGCTCAGAGAAGCAGCAGATCACTTAGCGTCTCTTCCAGTCCAAGGCTTGGGTAGCAGCAAGCCTTGGCAGCCAAACTTCGAGGTGCTACGGCTCCACATGTGATCGGGGGGCGGCTTACCACTCCCAGGGACAGTGTCGCTGTTAACGACAGCACTGAGTCAACAGGCACAGGCTCACCCCAAACAATGAGCTGGCCGTTGTGATAGGCCATGCTGCTGTGGTCCCTTGGCTGGGGCCCCCTCTTGAGCCTGTCAGGGGACTGCACAGTCCACTCACGCCCATCCCAAGACCAGACGTCGTTGTAATACTTGGTGTCACTGCTGCGCCCACCAAACAGCATCTGCAGCACAGTGGCACCTTGACTTGCAGGATGTCAGCAAGGGTGGGCGCAGGACTGTGTTTTGAAATTAGGAGCCCCAGAGCTTCAGGGCTTCAGGAGTATGCAGCAGCACAGTAGCTCAGCATTGCACAGGCCACTGGTGCGCCAGCATATAGCATCTGCACCGCTATTACGTCAAGCAAGGCTTTGCAGCAGGCCTCTGCGTGAAAGAGTGCCTTGCACAGCCCAGCACCCCATCTCTCCAGGCAGATCAGACCGCAGTCACCATGGCTGCAACATGCTTCTGGTACATCACAGCTGCCAGAGTGATGCACAGGCCAGCACCACTTCTCACCAGGCGAGGTGGGCTGCCAGGCACCATGACAGCAGCATGGCCACGGCGTGCTGCAGGTGCGTGAGAGGGCCGCCTGTTGCCCTGCCCACCCTCCTCCCCATCCCCCTCAGGGCCGCTGTCAAGCAGCTCCCAGAAGACATCAGGCCAGCGCACGGTGGCCTGCCAGAGGTCGCCCATCACACTGCCGGCGCGCCTCTTGCCGCCGTGGATCAGCCAGAGCTGGGTGCCATCCTCCTCTGGGTGTGGGATCATGGCACCAGCATGTGCTCGCCGGGGCTCGGGCAAATGCCTGCCTGCAGGGAGCAATGACCACCAGGCCTGGGCATCTATGGAGCAGGCACAGCACAGCAGAAGGGGGCCACAGCAGGACACAAGCATGCACACAGATCTTCCTGTCAGATGCACTGCACAAGCCTGGACTGGCCTGCTTACCTGCAGGCACAGCATTGCAGAGCCCCACACAGCATAGGCACCAGTGCACGCTCTACGCAGCCAAGGAGCAGCCCACCTGATTGCCCTCCCTGCATGCTGCCCTGCTGCCAGAGCATGTTGACCATGTTCTGCCGCGCTGCATCCCAAATCGGCCTCAGCATCCACACATCGTTCTTGTACACCTCCCTAGAGCTCTCCACATCGTCGCCCGCAAACAGCAGCATGCTGCTGGCTTCGGTCAAGGTGGCTGTCAGCTCCTTCCAGCGCGGGCTGGGCAGCCCAGACCTTGTAAGGTTGCCAGCGGGCGGGCTGCTGGGCACATGCTGCTGCAGCTGCTGGTGGCTGGCTGCCCCCAGGACATTGCCCTGCAGCGCCTGCCACTTGCTAGCTTCCAGGTCAAAGGCAAAGAGCCCGTCCAGCATGTCATCTGCCCCATGGGGCCCCTTGCCACCCCAGACCACCACGCTGTGCGAGCTGGCAGGTGCAGGCAGCTCCAGCACGCTGAGCGCTGATGACTTGCGGCAGCTGGGTTGTAGGTCCCTGCTGTGCTGGGTCAGTTGAAGAAGGGCCAACAGGCCGCCAGCCAGCAGCCCAGCCGTCAACATGGCGCCAGTTGCCAGGCAGGCAAGGTGCAGGCGTCTGCCCGTGGTCTGTGCCTGCCGCCTGCCTGGCAGCCGTCCTGAAGGGATCTCCTCCTCAGGAAACAGGCCTTGCGGCAGCAGAGCCGCGCTGCAGGCAGTTGCATCACTTTGAGCCTGCGCATCTGGCAACAGCATCATATGCTGGCAATACGGGTTGGGACTTGACATCTCAGCCTAGCCTTCTCAACACAGCAGCAGCCCATCAGCAAGGGAGGCAGCAGCCGGCAAGATGCTTCTGCCACACTGTCCAGCTCTGGGCCAGGCAAGCCCAGACATTCACCTGGGCAGTACTCTCCGATACAAGGCCTGCCTCTTCCGGGATTACACCCTCGTAGTGTGATCTGGCCGCTTTGACCTAGGAGACTTAGTCTTCAGTCGGTCTCAGCATGCACAACGGTTCAACCTGCTGCTAGTACTGGGCAAACCATTGTGGAGACTGCTGCTGAGAGTTTTGTTGTGGGTGATGCATCTCAGCAGCATGTGGATGTGACAGTGCCGTCTGGACATCCTCCAAGCGATCAGAGTGAACAAGCAGCATGTTCTGCACCTGCAAGCATGAGCCAACACAGTCAGAAAGGCTGCAGCAGGACCCATCCCAGTTCCAAGAGTGATACTGCTGTGTGAACAGGAGACACTTTAGCTCAAAATTCAGCTGGAGGTGGGCACTTCCCCCATATGTTCCTGCAGTGCACCTTGATCATGGTGGCCTCTAGCTCCTCTATGCGCTCCTGAAGGTCCTGAGGGCTTGCAGCCTGATGGCTGCCCTGCTGCCCATCCCTGACTTCTACCACATCCAGTTGGCCTTCAGCTGCTCTATCAAGCTCTGCCTCTGGTCTGAGCAGCGGCACGTTGTGGGAGATGCCTCCTGCTTCTGCACAGGCTGCAGCTGGGGCCTGCAGCGTGCTGGTGCTGACAGTATAGCTGCAGGTGCCAGGTTGCAAGTAAGTCCTGTCAAACAGGGAGCGCCCACGCTGAATCCAGAGCACACACCTGAGGATCTGATCTGTGTCAAGGATGAATAGGCCCTGCAGCTCTTGCAGGGACACCGGCATCTGGTGGTACACTCTGCCAATGCTTGCAGCACAGCTTGTGCAGACCAGGCTATGGAACTGGCTGCAACAGCATTCACACTCTGCTGGGACAGCATGCAATGTGGGCTTGAAAGAAAAAACGCCAAGAAGAGCTTGCCTATCCTCTGCTGCTTCAAATGCGCTGTGCAGCACACGGGAGTCATCAATCTGCAGATTGCTGCCACCTGCAGGCCACGCCAAAGACTACTATGGGCAGCAGGGCTGCAGAAGCTTGATTGAACTCAGGTGCACAGACCTGTGACGGCAATCATGCTGAGCTTTTCAGTAGCCTTGAGGAAGGTGGAGTCAGACAGCACGGCCTGACAGCTGCGACACTGGAACACCCTCATCCAGGCGCTGTCACTACTGAACCAATCTTTACCAAGGCTGCCTGCTGCAAAACTACACTTGAGAGATCCAACCAACTTGACTTAGGACTGTCAACTCAACTCAGGGGGTCCAACAGGCAGGATATACCAATTGGCTGCGCAGCCTAGCACATGGGGTATTGCAATCTTAGCACAGGGCAGACCAGCGCCTGGTCCACAATGTAATAGAAGCTGGTTCTAAATTCGCACGCCTTTTGACCTATAGTCTGGGGCTGGACCCTGCAAAAGCATAAACAGCTGGGGAAACAACTCTGGTCAGCGGCAAATTGGGAGAGGGCTCTGACTGCCAGCTGCCATAGGCGGCTGTAATGGCGAAGGGCAGTCGTGCCCTGCTCGCTCTGATAGCCGTTCTCGGGACATCAAGCGCCTGGTGAGCATACAGTGCTGCATGCTGCCTGCCTCTGTGGCTGGGAACCATTGCATGGGCCCGCATTTGGCAGCCTAGGTCTACTGGCATGTGCTCTGATGGGCATGCTGGCTGCATGACTGCAAGGCCTGTTGGGAGTTGCCTTGCACCCTGAGAAAAATTTTGGGCCATGGCAGGACGACACCGCCACTCTTTGATTAGCACGCAATCATGCCTGCAGGTCGTTCGAGACAGCGAACGGTAGTTCAGGAGCATCGGAATTGGCCGTCGAGGGTGAGGACGAAGGCTTGAGCCAGCCATGGGAATTCAGACCGGGATCTTCCCCCTCGACAAAGCAGCCAGTGCAGCCCCGTAGCTGAACTTGATCTGCTTGCTGGGAGCGGCACTGTCAGTGAATGACGCAGAGTCAGGGTTGATCTGGCCTCCTTCCGCAAGATTTGCACGGCTGCTGCAGGCCTTCTTGAAAACAGTGTAGCGTCAACATGCATCTGCGACATGCTCACCACAGACTACAGGGACCACGAGCACCACATCAGGTGAGAGGTCTGAAGACGGCAAGGCTGGGCAAGGCAACAATGGGCAACAGTGGTCCAGCTCCTCTGAGGCCAGCTTGCAGCTTGCTCTGTCAAGCAGATATGTCTCACGCTGCAAACGCAGATCTGCAGCAGCACGCTGCAGCAGGGGCTATGCAGACGGGCGGCAACCCTGTGCTGCCCCACCCTAAGCTGTCTTGTCAGCCATTCAGCAGCTGCGGCTTTGCGCTTCCGAGGCCCATTCGAACATTATTGCTGGCGTTACATCAGACCAGTGGCAGGCCCCCCCTCCCCCATGCAGGCAGCGCTGCCCTGCCTGTGTTGTCGGTGCATATGCCTGCCTTCAGCTTTTTTGACAATGGCAGTACATGCGCTGTACTGCATTGAGGGCCCTCTTGTTGGCTTGCCTGCAGTCTGGGGTCAAGAACTGCACACTGATGCAGACGCCTGGCAGCTCAGCAGAGAGGCGCCATGCCTGCAGCGCTGCACTGCGTACAGGGCGCCCTTGGTGGCCTGTCTGCAGCTTCGGGGGCAGTGATAGCACAGCATGCACTTGACTGGCATCCACCGCAAAGGAGCTGGCATGCCCACTGCAGGCAGTGCTGCCCGGCCCAAGCAGTGCTGGTTGCTCTGCAGGGTCGGGGACGATGACGGTTTCATTGAAGGCGACCCTGCCAAGCTGGCCCGCTGCGCATCCGATGGCTATTCCCTGGACAGCAGCAACAGGACCTATGGTGCCTTCATGGACGATTTGTGCGCTACAGTCGCCGACCGGCCTGGTGAGTCTTGTGATGCTGCACTGCCCATTGCTGGGAATGAGCTCCATCAGCGGGGGTGCAGCAGCCAAGCAGACTGGCAGTCTGTGGCGCCTACAGGCAGCCGTGGCAGCCCCTGCTTTTCTCAACAGTCCTCTTCCCCTGCGGCTTGTCGACGATCAGCAGTCTCTGCCAGCCATGCAGACTTGCAGCTAAACAGCAATTTCAGCAACCAACTTAAGGAGCTGCAGAGCAGTGTCATGATTGCTAGCTGATCTTGCACCTGCAGGCAGCGCTGAGTGTGCAAGCTGTGCTACATACAATTGCCTTGCACAGCTGGTGCCAAGTGGTGGTTTATGCACAAGTCTCTGTGAACAGGCGAGGCACTGTCCCTGCATATCAGCTCACAGTCTTCTCCTGTGAGCATGGCCCTCCCCAAGCCTACCTATTGGCCTCCTTACATGCAGGCAAAGACCTGGTCATCTGCCATCGCCACAACAGCTGCAAGGAACATTGCCAGCTCAGTGGCCAAAGCAGGGTCGCAAGAGCCCTGAAGGCCATCAACTACTCAGGGTACTTTCCCCCACCGACGACAACCACATCTGCCCCCACAACCACCACACTGGCACCTGTGCACACCACCACCCAGGCTCCGACCACCACCAAGACGCCCGTGCCCACCACCACCAAGACGCCTGTGCCCACCACCACCAAGGCTCCAGCCACCACCCCACCAGCGTCCACGTGCCAGAGCTGTCCCTGCGGCGACATTGGCGCCACTGCCTACGACAGCAAGTGTGGCCAGATGTGCCCCATCTGCAAGGCCTGCACCTCCACCCCTGCGCCCACGACAGGCAAGTGAACACTTCTGCTGGCTTGATGCCTGCAGCAAGACTTGGCCCACTCTCAAAACGACAGTACTGTTGACAGGTTCCACCAAGGCTCCAGTCACCACCATCCATGTGCCCACCACCACCAAGGCGCCTGAGACCACCACCAAGGCTCCAGCCACCACC